>CM072711.1:1795166-1935166 GCA_036884735.1 Huso huso
GGTACTGAGAGGAGAAGAGGGGGAGAAACAGGGGTGCTGGAGACTGTGCCAGTGCTGACAGCTCAGGTACTGAGAGGAGAGAGAGGGGAAGAGAGGAGGAGAAACAGGGGGAGTGCTGGAGACTGTGCCAGTGCTGACAGCTCAGGTACTGAGAGGAGAAGAGAGGGGAGAGAAACAGGGGAGTGCTGGACTGTGCCAGTGCTGACAGCTCAGGTACTGAGGAGAGGAGAAGAGAGAAGAGAGGAAACAGGGGCGCTGGAGACTGTGCCAGTGCTGACAGTGCTGACAGCTCAGGTACTGAGGAGGAGGAGAGGGGAGGGGAGAGGAGAGGGGAGAGGGGAGGGGGGGGGAGGCTGTGCCCAGTGTGACAGCTCAGGTACTGAGGTAGGAGAGGAGAGGAGAGGGGAGGGGGGCTGGAGACTGTCCCATTGCTGACAGCTCAGGTAGTGAGGAGAGGAGAAGAGAGGGGAGAGGGGAGAGAAACAGGGGAGCGCTGGAGACTGTGCCAGTGCTGACAGCTCAGGTAGTGAGGAGAGGGGGAGGGGAGGGAGTGGGAGACTGTGCCAGTGCTGACAGCTCAGGTACTGAGGCGAGGAGAAGAGGGGGGAGAGGGGGAGACTGTGCCAGTGCTGACAGCTCAGGTACTGAGGAGAGGGGAGAGGGGAGAGAAACAGGGGAGCGCTGGAGACTGTGCCAGTGCTGACAGCTCAGGTACTGAGGAGAGGGAGGGAGGGAGAGGGAGACTGTGCCAGTGCTGACAGCTCAGGTACTGAGGAGAGGAGAGAGAGATGAGGAGGAGATAGGTCTGTGTGAGGGGGGGATGGGGGGTGTGTGTGGTAGGGTGTCAGATTTCGGTTAAGGGGGTGTGTAGCGTGTCTATTCACGTTGTTTCTCTCTCTCTCTCTCTAGGCTGAGATTTACCGTGCTGATTTCCTGGCAGAGAGGCAGGCTCGGGAGCAGCTTCACCAGCAGAAGGAGGTCCTGCAGGAGCAGCTGGAGCAGCTGAGCGCACAGCTGGAGGGGGCAAGCAGGTGAGACCGCAGACACTGAACCCCGTCAATAGAGGGGTTCCACGCGTGTCTTGTGTGGGGGGGGTGGCGGGGGTGTTCACTCCAACCCGCGGAAGCTGACCTCGTCGTTTCCTTGCAGTCTGCTCTGAAAGGACAGCCTGGCGCTCCGTCCATCGGGTGAGACGTAAAACAAGCGAGGTCCAGTTGGAAGGGACTCTGCAGCAGCAGCTGTCGATGATGGACATTGATACTGAATCTCTCAATATCACTTGATAGGCTGTGATTCTGTCCCTTTGTCTTCCCAGGGCTCGCATGGAGGAGCTGCAGCAGAGACATCTAGAGAATTACAGACCCCCTCCAGCACCCCTCCAGCACCCCCTCCAGCACCCCCTACCGCAGCCAGGTGAGTTGGGTCTCTGTTAATAAAAGTGCCACACAGCACAGCAAAGTGTAATAAAGCACAGAGAGGTCTGGTAAAGCATAGGGAAGCATTGTAAAGCACAGAGAGGTCTGGTAAAGCATAGGGAAGCATTGTAAAGCACAGAGAGGTCTGGTAAAGCATAGGAAGCATTGTAAAACACAGAGGTCTGGTAAAGCATAGGGAAGCATGGTAAAGCACAGAGGGTGTGGTAAAGCATAGGGAAGCATTGTAAAAGCACAGAGAGGTCTGGTAAAAGCATAGGAAGCATTGTAAAAGCACAGAGGTCTGGTAAAAGCATAGGAAGCATTGTAAAAGCACAGAGAGGTCTGGTAAAGCATAGGGAAGCATGGTAAAGCACAGAGAGGTGTGGTAAAGCATAGGGAAGCATTGTAAAGCACAGAGAGGTCTGGTAAAGCATAGGGAAGCATTGTAAAGCACAGAGAGGTCTGGTAAAGCATAGTGCAAGCATGGCAGAGTGTAATACAGATTCAGTGACCACACAGACTGCACATTGAAACCTGTGGGACAGGTCTGCAAACACAAATCCTTTATTGGTGTATTAATTGATTCTGAAGGGATGATGAATTGTGTGGCTCTCTCTCCCAGCTGCCTTTGCCCCGATAGCCGGGGGAGCGACGGTCCCCTTCAGCCCGGCTCAGGAGGGAGGAGGTCGGAGGCACAGCTACACAGAGGAGCAGCCGGACTACCGGTGCCCCAAGTGCCAATACCAAGCTCCAGACATGGACACACTGCAAATACATGTGATGGACTGCATACAGTGAGAGGAGGGGGAGGGAGGTGGGGGAGTGAGGGAGGAGAGGTGGGGGAGTGAGGGAGGAGAGGAGAGGAGAGGAGGGAGGGAGGAGAGGAGGTGGGGAGGAGGGGAGGAGAGGGGGGGGGAGGAGGGGGAGGAGGGAGAGGGGAGGAGGGGAGGGAGGGGAGAGGGAGGGGGGGAGGTGGGGAGGGGAGGAGAGGAGAGGTGGGGGGGAGTGAGGGAGGAGGGGGTGGGGAGTGAGGGGAGGGGAGGGGAGGTGGGGGAGGAGGAGAGGTGGGGAGGGGGGGGAGGGAGAGGAGGGAGGGGAGGAGGGGAGGAAGAGAGGAGAGGGGGGAGGGAGGAGGGGGAGGAGGGGGGGAGGAGGTGGGGGAGGAGGGAGAGGGGAGGTGGGGAGGGAGGGGGGGAGGGGAGGGGGAGGAGGAGGGGGGAGGAGAGGGGAGGGAGGAGGGGAGGGAGGGGAGGGAGGAAGAGGAGAGAGGGGAGGGGAGGAGGAGGGGAGGAGGGAGGAGAGGGGGGGAGTGAGGGGAGGAGAGGGGGGGGAGGAGGGGGAGGAGGAGGGAGGAGGAGGGGGAGGAGGGAGGAGGAGGTGGGGGAGGAGGAGAGAAGGGGAGGGGAGGGAGGGGGGAGGGGGGGGGGGGAGGAGGAGGAGGAGGGGAGGAGGGAGGAGGGGAAGGAGGGTGAGGGGGAAGGGAAGGGGAGGAGGGGAAGGGGGGAGGGAGGGGAGAGGTGGGGAGGGACAGGTGGGGAGGGGGTGTGGTGGAGGGGGGAGGGGGGGTGGGGGTGGGGAGAGGAGGGAAGGGGAGGGAGAGAGGGAGGAGGGGATAGGATAGAGGAGAGATATTTTTTTTAAATTGGGCGAGTGGCTTGGTGGGGTGGAAATCATTATTTTTAATTTCATATCAAAAGCATTGTGAGCATTGCTGCTTATACGCTGGCTGCAGAGAATCTGTGGGGTTTGTCTGATAATAAATACCAGCATGACAGAGTTATCGTTCTCATTATTATTATTATTATTATTGTTCTCGTTATTAATTGTATTAATTATTATTGTTATTATTTGTATGTGTGAGGTAATGCTAACAAATGATTGGACAAATATGATGCAGCATTTACTAACAGTGCTGAATCACTGGGCTCTATTTTACCCCAAAAATATGAGTATAATGAGTAATCAAATAATGACTGCAAACAATGGTACAATATTCAATGCAGTGTGTGCGTGCGTGTCTGTCTGCGTGCGTGCGTGCGTGCGTGTGTGTGTGTGTGTGTGTGTGTGTGTGTGTGTGTGTGTCAAGGAGCAGGATGTTCTGTCTCCTAAATTCCACTGTCTGTAAACAGAAATAAAAAAATAAATAAAACAGTATATTTTATTGAAATAAAGTCTCTCTTTTGCATGATCATGTGATCTTACTGTGCACCTAACAAGGAGCCCACGAGGACCCCCGGCTGCACCCCTATCGCACCGCGAGCCTCACACAAGGAGGCTGTGTGGTCCAGTGGTTAAAGAAAAGGGCTTGTAACCAAGAGGTCCCCGGTTCAAATCCCACCTCACTGTCTCACTGTGTGACCCCTAAGTCACTTCACCTCCTTGTACTCCGTCTTTCGGGTGAGACGTAGTTGTAAGTGACTCTGCAGCTGATGCATAGTTCACACACCCTAGTCTCTGTAAGTCGCCTTGGATAAAGGCGTCTGCTAAATAAACTAATAATAACACATCGTGATATGAGACGTTAGCGTATCCAGCGTGAAGTCTCGTCCGATCAGGTTTAACGAGCGCCCCTTTACAGAAGTCCCAGATGCTGGGTACCTCTCTCTTTCTCTATCAACAATACGTGCAGTTATAAGCACGCAGTAACACATCGCATTGTGGACTTACTTATATCTGATTTTAGCTTGTGTAAGTTTGATCTCTCTGTAGAAAGGATAAACCATGTCGAGATCTCTATTAATCCCCTCGCGGGCTGCCTCGACTGCATCACAGGCACTGGTGACACAGGCTTTGTAATATCTAGTCAGGCTACAGGATCGTAAGGGATAAATACCCAATCCTTACATTTCATACTTTATAGGACATCAGTGTTGTTAATTACAGGGGTTTAAGTTTCAAAAGCAGACTGTTTGCGTTTTAAATAAAGAAACAACATTTAAGTCCTGCATCTTATTAATGGCATCCCATGATTCACTTTATTGTAATAGTACAGCAATTAAAAACTGCCCTCCACCCTGCCCCCCCCCCCCCCCCCCCCCACCCCCCCCCCACCCGCCCCCCAACCCCCCCCCCACCCCACCCCCCCCACCCCACCCCCCCCACCCCCCCCCCCCACCCCACCCCCCCCCTCAACCACGACAGTTAACCCTTCATGCTTCACTGCCTCCTTGCTGAAAATAAATCACACCAAACAGTCACCAGTAAGAACTGGGAATTTGAGACACAAGCACTGGTTTGTAACCGAAAACTAAACTGGTTTATAAAATAGGAATGAGATTCGTTAAAGGGGGCAAGACCAGTACGAACAGCAGCACACTCCCAGTTCAAACCAGTATATACCAGTTCTGGACATTACTGGTATTTTCCTGACAAGGAATACATTATTTGAACAAGCGGATGTTTTTATACAGAGTTTATAATAATATAATGTGTGTTTCGAAGTGTCGGGTCTCTCCCTCTAATCGTGTTGAGAGCGTGTTTCGTTCTCCTGGCGAGGCTACGGCACTTGCACAAGGAAATGCTGAACCGTTAAGATTAAGAAATTTTGTCAGTAACTTTAAAAAGGACAGAAATTTCAGATATTTGTTTTCATTTTAAAGTTATTTGGCAACAGATTCAATAAACAAAACAACAAAAAAAACCTAATTATAATAATAATAATAACAAACAACCCTAATTAAACAGCTCGTAACCTCCTTAAAGGGGAAGTCAGTTTAGCCACAAAAGTATTGAGATGGTCCGAAGTCTGAGCGAGATTATGGGTTTCTTTAAGGGGAAAGAGGGTCTCTCTCTCTCTCTCACTCTCTGTGTGTGTTACTATTTATTTATTTATTTATTTTAATTAATTTTTTGTCTGGAGATGGAGGGGTTTCACAGAAGATTACAGTCCTGCCCTCCCCTCTCTCTCTCTCTCTCTCTCTCTCTCCTCCTCTCAGCAGTTGCACCCCTCACTCGAAGCTCTCGGCTGGTCGTTTCTGTCCAGTTTGATCTGATCTGGGAAGTCGTACGTCTCGACTTCAGATTCCTGAGAGAGGGAGAGAGGAATCAAAGACATGAAAAAAAATCTAATGAGAGACAGAAAGTCAGGTAGGGGGCAGGGTGCTTTGCGTAGGGGGCAGGGTGCTTTGTGTAAGGGGCAGGGTGCTGCGTGTGGGGGCAGGGTGCTGCGTGGGGGGCAGGGTGCTGCGTGAGGGCAGGGTGCTGCGTTGGGGCAGGGTGCTTTGTGTGGGGGGCAGGGTGCTTTGTGTAAGGGGCAGGGGCTTTGTGCGTGGGGGCAGGGTGCTGCGTGGGGCAGGGTGCTGCGTGGGGGCAGGGTGCTTTGTGTAAGGGGCAGGGTGCTGCGTGGGGGGGCAGGGTGCTTTGTGTAGGGGCAGGGTGCTTTGTGTAAGGGCAGGGTGCTGCGTGAGGGGCAGGGTGCTTTGTGTGAGGGCAGGGTGATTTGCGTGGGGGCAGGGTGATTTGCGTAGGGGGCAGGGTGATTTGCGTGGGGGCAGGGTGATTTGCGTGGGGGCAGGGTGCTGCGTGGGGGCAGGGCAGGGGTGCAGGGGCAGGGTACCTTTCTGAGTGTGTTACCTGGCAGTGGTCTGGAAGACCTGTTCTGGGTAGGATGCTGTGTACAAGGAGTAAGGTGTAGGGTGTATTGTGCAGTGTAAATTGCGCAGTGCGAATTGTGCTGTATGCAGTGTGTTTTGTCCAGTGTGTGGTTTGCAGTACAATTGTGCAAGTATGCAGTGTGCCATGTGCAGTATGCAGTGTGCCATGTGCAGTATGCAGTGTGCCATGTGCAGTATGCGGTGTGCAGTGTGCCATGTGCAAGTATGCAGTGTGCCATGTGCAGTATGCAGTGTGCCATGTGCAAGTATGCAGTGTGCCATGTGCAGTATGCAGTGTGCCATGTGCAGTGTGCAGTATGCAGTATGCCATGTGCAGTATGCAGTGTGCCATGTGCAGTGTGCCATGTGCAGTATGCAGTGTGGCATGTGCAGTGTGCCGTGTGCAGTTGCAGTGTGCCATGTGCAGTGTGCCGTGTGCAGTATGCAGTGTGCCATATGCAGTGTGCAGTGTGGCATGTGCAGTGTGCCGTGTGCAGTATGCAGTATGCAGTGTGCCATGTGCAGTGTGCCGTGTGCAGTATGCAGTGTGCCATGTGCAGTGTGCCGTGTGCAGTGTGCAGGGGTACCTGTTTCAGTGCGTTCCTGGCGATGGTCTGGAAGGCCTGCTCCACGTTGATCGCCTCCTTGGCGCTCGTCTCGAAGTGCGGGATGTTGTTCTTGCTCTGACACCACGCCTGAACGCGCTTCAACGGCACCTGAGAGAGGGGGGAGAGAAGCTCAGTGTGGCTCAGTGTGTCTCACTGTGTCTCTCTGTATCTCAGTGTGTCTCACTGTATCTCACTGTGTCTCAGTGTATCTCAGTGTGTCTCAGTGTATCTCACTGTGTCTCAGTGTATCTCAGTGTGTCTCAGTGTATCTCACTGTGTCTCAGTGTATCTCAGTGTGTCTCAGTGTATCTCAGTCTGTCTCAGTGTATCTCCGTCTGTCTCAGTGTGTCTCAGTCTATCTCAGTGTGTCTCAGTGTGTCTCAGTGTATCTCTCAGTGTATCTCAGTGTGTCTCAGTGTGTCTCAGTGTGTCTCAGTCTATCTCAGTGTGTCTCAGTCTCTCACCTGTCTGTTCTCCAGGTCGATCTTGTTCCCCAGCACTACGAATGGGAAGTTCTCTGGGTCTCGGGGCCCGGCCTGGATCAGGAACTCGTCTCTCCAGCTGTCCAGAGTCTTGAAGGTGTTCGGAGCCGTGACGTCGAACACCAGCACGCAGCAGTCAGCCCCGCGATAGAACGCAACGCCCAGAGACTGGAAACGCTCCTGCCCAGCCGTGTCCCAGATCTGAGCATCAATAACCAATCAATAATCAATCAATCAATACAGCAGTCAATAGAAACACTAAAAGAAACTTCATAAATTCAATGGCAAACGTTTCCACTAGAAGTCTTTCTCAGCGTCTTCAATAGAAACACTACAAGAAACTTCATAAATTCAACGGCAAGCGTTTCCACTAGAAGTCTTTGTCAGCGTCTTCAATAGAAACACTAAAAGAAACTTCATAAATTCAATGGTGGTCTCCTAGAACCAGGGTTCAAGACACCGCTGTTCCTAGAAACAGGTGGCTTTGTGTTCCCTCAGTGTGAATCGCTACTGGTTTTCTTCAGAGCCTCTGACTGGGTGTACTGGTGAGTGGCACACCTGCATTGTGACCAGCCTGTCGTCCACCAGCACCTCCTTGGTCAGGAAGTCCGCTCCGATAGTGGCTTTGTACTGGTTACTGAACTTCTTGTTGACATACTGGTTCATGAGAGAGGTCTTTCCAACACTGGGAGAGAGGTGGAGGGGGGGAGGGGGGGGGGAGAGGGGGGGGAGGGGGGGAGGGGAGGGGAGAGAGGGGAGGGGAGGGAGGGGGGGGGAGAGGGAGGGAGAGGGGAGGAGAGGGAGGGGAGGGGGGGAGGGAGGGGAGGGAGGAGGAGAGGGAGGGGAGGGAGGGGAGAGAGGGAGGGGGGGGGAGGAGGGGAGGGAGGGAGAGGGAATAGAGGGAGGGAGAGAGAGAGGGGGAGAGAGGGAGAGAGAGAGGGGGAGGGAGATAAGGAGAGGGGGAGAGGGAGATAAGGAGAAGGAGATAGGAGGGAAACACAAATATTCTGTTTATTTCATGTCTGTTCTTTTGTGTTCTCTAATGCATAGGATCTTGAGTGATACTTGTTCAACTTGTCTATTATTATTATTATTATTATTATTATTTTTTTATTATTATTATTATTATATTTCTTAGCAGACGCCCTTATCCAGGGCTGCTTACAATTGTTACAAGATATCACAGTACAAAGTATCACATTACAGGTTCTCACATTATAAAAGATCACATTACAGAATATCATAATACAGACAAGAGCCGAAGTGAAAGCACAATAAAATCAATTCAAGGAAGAGCAAAATAAGGCACACAGTAAGTTATAAGTAAGAGCGAATTCGACTAAGAGCAGCTAAACCTGATAGTAACTATTTGCTCATGCAAGTAAAGTCCAGTAAGAACACATAGTAAGCATGATAAATGGACGAGAATGATTTCTAATAAGAACAATTACAAAAAACATGAATACAGATACCTATAAGAGTAAAATCAAACAGACAGACAGAGAGAGACACACAGAGAGACACAGAGAGAGAGGCAGACACACACAGACAGACAGAGAGAGAGAGAGGGACACAGAGAGACAGACAGAGAGAGAGGGACACAGAGAGAGACACACAGAGAGGGACACAGAGAGAGGCAGAGGGACACAGAGTGGGACACAGAGAGGCAGACACAGACAGACAGACAGAGAGAGAGAGGCAGACACACAGACAGAGAGAGACACAGAGAGGGACACAGAGATAGGCAGACACACAGACAGACAGACAGAGAGAGAGGCAGACACAGAGAGAGGCAGAGACACAGAGACAGAGACACACATGGAGAGACACAGAGCGAGGCAGAGACATTCAGACATTCAGACAGACACACACGTTCTATACTGCTCCCTCTCCCTCTCCCTCTCCCTCTCCCTCTCACCCCGAGTCTCCCAGGATAATCACTTTCAGGAGCACCTTCTTTCTGGAGGCCATGATGAGAATCTGAGAGAGAGAGAGTGAGAGAGAGAGAGAGAAGAGGGGGGAAATGAGAGAGGAGAGTTACTCTCAAGTTTTGTAACATTAAAATATGAGTGAATTAAAAACTGGCTGTATCACATCAATATCAGGGTCTAGTGCTGTATATTATAAAGACATTTCAGAGGGCTGGATCGCATCAATATCAGGGTCTAGTGCTGTATATTATAAAGACATTTCAGAGGGCTGGATCACATCAATATCAGGGTCTAGTGCTATATATTATAAAGACATTTCAGGGCTGGATCACATCAATATCAGGGTCTAGCTCTGTATATTATAAAGGCATTTCAGGGCTGGATAGCTCGATATCAGGGTCTAGTGCTGTATATTATAAAGACATTTCAGAGGGCTGGATCGCATCAATATCAGGGTCTAGTGCTGTATATTATAAAGACATTTCAGAGGGCTGGATCGCATCAATATCAGGGTCTAGTGCTGTATATTATAAAGACATTTCAGAGGGCTGGATCGCATCAATATCAGGGTCCCATTTCAGAGGGCTGGATAGCATCGATATCATGCTGTATATTATAAAGACATTTCAGAGGGCTGGACCATCAATATCAGGGTCTAGTGCTGTATATTATAAAGACATTTCAGAGGGCTGGATCGCATCAATATCAGGGTCTAGTGCTGTATATTATAAAGACATTTCAGAGGCTGGATGGCATCAATATCAGGGTCTAGTGCTATATTTATAAAGACATTTCAGAGGGGTCTAATCATTTCAGACTGGATCGTATCAGTATCAGGGTCTAGCGCTGTATATTATAAAGACATTTCAGAGGGCTGGATCGCATCAATATCAGGGTCTAGTGCTGTATATTATAAAGACATTTCAGAGGGCTGGATCTCATCAATATCAGGGTCTAGTGCTGTATATTATAAAGACATTTCAGAGGGCTGGATCTCATCAATATCGGGTCTAGTGCTATATATTATAAAGACATTTCAGAGGGCTGGATCACATCAATATCAGGGTCTAGTGCTGTATATTAAAAAGACATTTCAGAGGGCTGGATGATCAATATCAGGGTCTAATATTATAAAGACATTTCAGAGGGCTGGATCGCATCAATATCAGGGTCTAGTGCTATATATTATAAAGACATTTCAGAGGGCTGGATCGCATCAATATCAGGGTCTAGTGCTGTATATTATAAAGACATTTCAGAGGGCTGGATCTCATCAATATCAGGGTCTAGCTCTGTATATTATAAAGACATTTCAGAGGGCTGGATAGCATCAATATCAGGGTCTAGTGCTGTATATTATAAAAGACATTTCAGAGGGGATGGATCAATATCATCAATATCAGGGTCTAGTGCTGTATATTATAAAGACATTTCATCAATATCATCTAGTGCTGTATATTATTTTCAGAGGGCTGGATCTCATCAATATCAGGGTCTGGGGTTTCAGAGGGCTGGATCTCATCAATATCAGGGTCTAGTGCTGTATATTATAAAGACATTTCAGAGGGGATCTCAATATCAGGGTCTAGTCTGTATATTATAAAGATTTCAGAGGGTGGATCTCATCAATATCAGGGTCTAGTGCTGTATATTATAAAGACATTTCAGAGGGCTGGATGGATCAATATCAGGGTCTAGTGCTGTATATTATAAAGACATTTCAGAGGGCTGGATCGCATCAATATCAGGGTCTAGTGCTGTATATTATAAAGACATTTCAGAGGGATCTGATCGCATCAATATCAGGGTCTAGTGCTGTATATTATAAAGACATTCAGAGGCTGGATCGCATCAATATCAGGGTCTAGTGCTGTATATTATAAAGACATTTCAGAGGGCTGGATCTCAATATCAGGGTCTAGTGCTGTATATTATAAAGACATTTCAGAGGGCTATCAGGGGTCTAGTGCTGTATATTATAAAGACATTTCAGAGGGCTGGATTATCAATATCAGGGTCTAGTGCTGTATATTATAAAGACATTTCAGGGCTGGATCGCATCAATATCAGGGTCTAGTGCTGTATATTATAAAGACATTTCAGAGGGGATCTCAATATCAGGGTCTAGTGCTGTATATTATAAAGACATTTCAAGGGCTGGATCATCAATATCAGGGTCTAGTGCTGTATATTATAAAGACATTTCAGAGGGCTGGATCAATATCAGGGTCATCAATATCAGGGTCTAGTGCTCTAGTATATATATTATAAAGACATTTCAGAGGGCTGGATCACATCAATATCAGGGTCTAGTGCTGTATATTATAAAGACATTTCAGAGGGCTGGATCACATCAATATCAGGGTCTAGTCTGTATATTATAAAGACATTTCAGGGCTGGATCACATCAATATCAGGGTCTAGTGCTGTATATATTTCAGAGGGCTGGAAAATATCAGGGTCTAGTGCTGTATATTATTTTCAGAGGGCTGGATCACATCAATATCAGGGTCTAGTGCTATATATTATAAAGACATTTCAGAGGGCTGGATCGGGTCATCAAAAGACATTTCATCAATATCAGGGTCTAGTGCTGTATATTATAAAGACATTTCAGAGGGCTGGATCACATCAATATCAGGGTCTAGTGCTGTATATTATAAAGACATTTCAGAGGGCTGGATCACATCAATATCAGGGTCATCAATATCAGGGTCTGGATGCTCAATATCAGGGTATATTATAAAGACATTTCAGAGGGCTGGATCGCATCAATATCAGGGTCTAGTGCTGTATATTATAAAGACATTTCAGAGGGCTGGATCATCAATCAATATCTAGTGCTGTAGGGTCTAGTGTGCTGTATATTATAAAGACATTTCAGAGGGCTGGATCTCATCAATATCAGGGTCTAGTGCTATATATTATAAAGACATTTCAGAGGGCTGGATCAGTGGGTCTAGTGCTGTATATTATAAAGACATTTCAGAGGGCTGGATCGCATCAATATCAGGGTCTAGTGCTGTATATTATAAAGACATTTCAGAGGGCTGGATCACATCAATATCAGGGTCTAGTGCTGTATATTATAAAGACATTTCAGAGGGCTGGATCGCATCAATATCAGGGTCTAGTGCTGTATATTATAAAGACATTTCAGAGGGCTGGATCACATCAATATCAGGGTCTAGTGCTATATATTATAAAGACATTTCAGAGGGCTGGATCGCATCAATATCAGGGTCTATTATATATTATAAAGACATTTCAATATCAGGGTCTAGTGCTGTATATTATAAAGACATTTCAGAGGGCTGGATCGCATCAATATCAGGGTCTAGTGCTGTATATTATAAAGACATTTCAGAGGGCTGGATCGCATCAATATCAGGGTCTAGTGCTGTATATTATAAAGACATTTCAGGGTGGATCGCATCAATATCAGGGTGCTGTATATTATAAAGACATTTCAGATATTATAAAGACATTTGCAGTAGGGCTTTCAGAGGGCTGACATCAATATCAGGGTCTAATATCATTTCAGGGTCTAGTGCTGTATGCTGTATTATAAAGACATTTCAGAGGGCTGGATCGCATCAATATCAGGGTCTAGCTCTGTATATTATAAAGGCATTTCAGAGGGCTGGATCACATCAATATCAGGGTCTAGTGCTGTATATTATAAAGATATTTCATTTTGTGTACATCGAATTTTTTCATTTATGTACACTGCAGTTATACCCCCTTCAACCCCCCTCTCTCTCTCTCTATAATATACTGTATTCTTTTTTTACTTAGACATTCGTAAAATTGTGTATCGGTATTATTAAAATGTAAAAAAACAATATTTTCACCTACCTACTGTCGGCGTGCAGCGTATGTTGTTTAGTATATATGACGACACCGGCTGTGTTGTCAGCAGCGGTCCGTGTGCTAAATTAGCCAAGACCACCAATTATTATATTATTATAATTATTGTTGTTGTTGTTGTTGTAACGATAATATGAATTTAAAACAAAAACCATCCCAGACTGACTCGCGATATCTCTTTTTCTGTCTCTCTCCTCGCACAAACCCGGTGTTGACAGTTTTTGTTCTCAATATGGCGGTGGGCTGCCTGTCACGGGGGGCGGGGACGGGGGTCATTGCGTCATCCCGGGACACGCCCCTTCTGCCGGCTTCTGACCATCGCGTATTTGAGCCAGGGCAGCACTTTGTGTGAGAGACTGGTCATTAAAATCTCTTGCATGTTTATTAAAGAGTCGCACATTCAAGCCTTTATGTGAGGTTTACGGTACCAAACACAACATTACGCAGCTACAGAGTACGCTAAGAAACTGACGACATTTTGGCTCAACACAGTGTCAGACTCGATAGTGAACTATAGGGTGCCGGGACCCAAGATGGGGAACATATTAAGACAGTTTCATGGCCTTGTGTAACTCAGAACTATGTTAATAACAGACTCAGGAAGTATTATAATATCACGTTGTTTTTCAGAAACGTTGAAATTGGATACTTTTATACTTGAATGTATTGAAAACGTAGTTTTTAAAAAGAGGTTTTTATTTATTTTAACCTTTCATGCATGGAGACCTCATACAAAACCCTTTTCTAGTTTTGTAACCAGGAGGTCCAAGGTTCAAATCCCAGCTCACTCACTGTGTGTGACCCTGAGCAAGTCACTTAACCTCCTTGTGTTCCGTCTTTCGGGTGAGATGTTAAGAACACAAGAACATAAGAAAGTTTCAAACGAGAGGAGGCCCCATTCGGCCCATCTTGCTCGTTTGGTTGTTAGTAGCTTATTGATCCCAGAATCTCATCAAGCAGCTTCTTGAAGGATCCCAGGGTGTCAGCTTCAACAACATTACTGGGGAGTTGGTTCCAGACCCTCACAATTCTCTGTGTAAAAAAGTGCCTCCTATTTTCTGTTCTGAATGCCTCTTTATCTAATCTCCATTTGTGACCCCTGGTCCTTGTTTCTTTTTTCAGGTCAAAAAAGTCCCCTGGGTCGACATTGTCTATACCTTTTAGGATTTTGAATGCTTGAATCAGATCGCCGTGTAGTCTTCTTTGTTCAAGACTGAATAGATTCAATTCTTTTAGCCTGTCTGCATATGACATGCCTTTTAAACCCGGGATAATTCTGGTTGCTCTTCTTTGCACTCTTTCTAGAGCAGCAATATCATTTTTCTAGAACTGAACACAATATTCTAGATGAGGTCTTTTTTTTATTGCTGCTATTTTTAAATATATTTCATGCATGAAAGGGTTATTGTTTACAAACAAAAAACTAAAACATTTAAAGATTATAATTTCAATGCCTCTATAACACTTAACTGAGTGATAGATTATAAACAACAAAAAAATAAGAATTATATTGCAGTGTCAAACTGAACAGGATTGTGGGGCTCCGTCTGTCTGTCACGCTTATAAACTAACACAGACACTAAGCAGAAGGGATTATATTTTCAAATCAAACCAATTGTCTGTCTGTCTGTCTGAAGTTTTAAGGAAACTATAAATCAGAAAACGCCACAAGGACTCAAAGTCGTTTAAAAGTTTATTTCAGTTTCTACATTTTTAAAATACAGCACAATTCATTATCATGTACAGTTTACATAGCCTACAATTCATATACTGATTATTAGACTGTACAACAAAAGTCGGGGTGCAGGGTGGAGGTGGAGGTTTCGGGGTGGAGGGTGGAGGTTTCGGGGTGCAGGGTGGAGGGTGGAGATTTTGGGGTGGAGGGTGGAGGGTGGAGGTTTCGGGGTGGAGGGTGGAGTGATTCGGGTGCAGGGTGGAGGTGGAGGTTTCGGGGTGGAGGGTGGAGGGTGGAGGTTTCGGGGTGCAGGGTGGAGGGTGGAGGTTTCGGGGTGGAGGTGGAGGTGGAGGTGGAGGTTTCGGGGTGGAGGGTGGAGATTTCGTGGTGCAGGGTGGAGGGTGGAGGTTTCGGGGTGGAGGGTGGAGATTTCGGGGTGGAGGGTGGAGGTTTCGGGGTGCAGGGTGGAGGTGGAGGTTTGGGTGGAGGTGGAGGTTTAAAGGTGGAGGGTGGAGATTTGGGTGGAGAGAGGTTTGGGGTGGAGGTGGAGGTTTCAGGGGGTGGAGGGTGGAGATTTTGGGGTGGAGGTTTCAGGGTGCAGGGTGGAGGTTTTGGGGTGGAGGGTGGAGGGTGGAGGTTTTGGGGTGCAGGGTGGAGGGTGGAGATTTCAGGGTGCAGGGTGGAGGGTGGAGGTTTGGGGGTGGAGGGTGGAGATTTCTGGGTGGAGGTGGAGGGGGTGGAGGGTGGAGATTTCGGGGTGGAGGGTGGAGGTTTCAGGGTGCAGGGTTGAGGGTGGAGATTTCTGGGTGGAGGGTGGAGGTTTCGGGGTGCAGGGTGGAGATTTCTGGGTGGAGGGTGGAGGTTTTGGGGTGCAGGGTGGAGGTGGAGATTTTGGGGTGGAGGGTGGAGAGTTTGAGGTGCAGGGTGGAGGTGGAATTTTAGAATTGAGGTGGAATTTCAGGGTGGAGAGTGGAGATTTCAGGGTGGAGGTTGGAGATTTCGGGGTGCAGGGTTGAGGGTGGAGATTTCTGGGTGGAGGGTGGAGGTTTCGGGGTGCAGGGTGGAGGGTGGAGGGTGGAGATTTTGGGGTGGAGGGTGGAGATTTCTGGGTGGAGGGTGGAGGTTTTGGGGTGCAGGGTGGAGGGTGGAGATTTCTGGGTGGAGGGTGGAGGTTTCGGGGTGCAGGGTGGAGGGTGGAGATTTTGGGGTGGAGGGTGGAGATTTCGGGGTGGAGGGTGGAGGTTTTGGGGTGCAGGGTGGAGGGTGGAGATTTCGGGGTGGAGGGTGGAGGTTTCGGGGTGGAGGGTGGAGGTTTCAGGGTGCAGGGTGGAGGTTTCGGGGTGCAGGGTGGAGGGTGGAGGTCATTGATTAGAAGTCGTCATCGTCACAGATATCGAGGTACACATCGAAGGCCTCTCTGTTGCAGTTCCCATCGGGAGTGAACACATACTTGTGAAACGTGCCATCGACGCAGATCGCTGGAGAGACAGAGACAGCAGCACAGCTCAGAGTGGGAGTACTGGGCAAGGTTGTGTGGTCTCAATCTTCACCTACCGTGTTTCCTGCCAGCTGCACACACACATTCAGTTAAATCACATTACATTATTTTGCAGGTATTGTGACAGGTGAAAAGTGTTTGCAAGCCTGGAGTATCCTGCCTGTGTCTCTCCTCATTCTCTGTCCCTGCAGTCCGTATTTAGACACAGCTCTCTCTGCATCCACTGAGTTTGTTGGCATTGGCAGACCGCGCCAAGCTAGCTCGGGCAAAGGGTCAAATCTAGTCTGACGGGATTACCAGTTGAGAGCCGTAGGTCATAATAAACCTGTCTCGGATTCCCCTGTCTACCAATCAGTGAGCAGAGCCCAGTTATTGGCTGCTGTCAAGTGTCAATCAATCAATCCTGTCCAGTTCATGATGAGCTTTCTTTTTTTAAATGAAATAAGCTAATAAAACTCATCAGGAACCTGTAACAGCACATCTAACTGCACTGGATTTTGGTGCAGGGTAAAAGTCCACAAAGCAGGCCAGATCTCGCGTGAAATGGGTAGGGCCCCACCTATGACAGAGCTGACGTTCTCCCTGTGACAGAGTTGACGTTCTCCCTACCTATGACAGAGTTGACGTTCTCCCTGTGACAGAGTTGACGTTCTCCCTACCTATGACAGCGTTGACGTTCTCCCTACCTATAACAGAGTTGACGTTCTCCCTACCTATGACAGAGTTGACGTTCTTGGACGTGTTTCTTCCGAAGGCGCAGATGCAGGCGCACTCAGCCGGGACAGTGAAGCTGGCGAGACTCCACTGAGAATCAACATACTGACCAATCACAGGACCCACCTTCCCTACACGGGCAAGCCTGAGAGAGAGAGCGAGAGAGAAGGAGAGAGACAGAGAGAGAGCGAGAGAGCGAGAGAGAGAGAGGGGGGGGGTTAATACAGACACACACACAGACAGGAGACAGACACACACACACACAGACAGACAGACACACAGAAGACAAAAAGACAGGCAGACAGACAGACAGACACACAGGAGACAGACAGACAGACACAGACAGGAGAGAGACACATACACACACACACACGAGACAGACACACACACAGACAGACAGACACACAGAGACAGGAGACAGACACACAGAGACAGGAGACAGACACACACACAGACAGACACACACACAGACAGACACACACACAGGAGACAGACACACACACACAGGAGACAGACACACATACAGGAGACAGACACACATACAGGAGACAGACACACACACAGGCAGGCAGACACAGACAGACAGGCAGGGTGGAGGGTGGAGGTTTTGGGGTGCAGGGTGGAGGGTGGAGGTTTCGGGGTGGAGGAGACAGACACACACTGGAGACAGACACACACACACAAGCAGACAGACAGACAGACAGACAGACAGACACTCACGCGGATCTTCGGTTCAGTCTGGTGTCTTTCAGAGCGAAGATGTGCACCGTGCCTTTGTCACTGGAGGCACACAGGAAGGAGGAGTCGTGGCTGAAATTGATGCTGCAGAGAGAGAGAGAGAGAGAGAGAGAAGATAATACAGTACATTATAATACAGAGAGAGAGAGAGAGAGAGAGCACACGATTGTAACTGTGACACACAGACAGGAGACAACAGATCAACAATCCAGTCCCCCTCTCTCTCTCTCTCCCAGTGTCTCTCCCCTCTTTCCCCCAGTTTCACCCCTTCTCTCTCCCAGTCTCTCCCCAAGTCTATCCCAGTATCCCCCCCATCTCTCTCCCAGCCTCTCTCCCCCTCTCTCTCTCACCAGTACAGGGTAGCTGGGTCGGTGCCTCTCCTCAGCTCCACCAGCTTCTCCTTGGTCTGGGTGTCGAAGAGCCGGATCAGGGTGCCCTTCCTGGAGGCGGAGGCCACCACGCTGCCCTGCTGGCTCAGCGCCACGCAGGCGATCTCGCTCTGGTGAGCGTTCACCGTGACAGGGGCCGCCGATGTGCCGGGCTTGGTGTTCGAGAGATCCTGAGAGACAGGAGGAGAAACAGCCTTCAATAGAAGAGACAGAGTCAAGCAGACCAGCGTTTGGGCTCCAGTGCCTTCATCAGTGTTATTAACTAGAAGAGACCGAGTCAAGCAGACCAGCGTTTGGGCTCTAGTGCCTTCATCAGTGTTATTGAAACTAGAAGAGACCGAGTCAAGCAGACCAGCGTTTGGGCTCCAGTGCCTTCATCAGTGTTATTGAAACTAGAAGAGACCGGGTCAAGCAGACCAGCGTTTGGGGTCTAGTGCCTTCATCAGCGTTATTGAAACTAGAAGAGACTGAGTCAAGCAGACCAGCGTTTGGGCTCCAGTGCCTTCATCAGTGTTATTGAAACTAGAAGAGACCGAGTCAAGCAGACCAGCGTTTGGGCTCCAGTGCCTTCATCAGTGTTATTGGAGCTGGACAGACCGGTTTTCTCACCACGAGCTGCAGACTGCCACACTTGTGTCCAGGGAAGACCAGGAGCTGCTTCTCCAGACTGGGGCAGAGATCACACAGGCCTGCGGAGACAGAGGGGGAGAATCTGGGAGTGTCCTGAGTGTTTTGGGGTGTCTGGGACTCATCTTGGGGTGTATGCAGGTTTTGGGGTGTGTGTATAGTTGTTGGGGTGTCTGCGACTCACCTTTGGGGTTGTCTCGGGTGTCGAACTCAAAGAGTTTGGTGGGGTTATCAGGGAAGGTGTAAACATAGATTCTGCTGCGCAATGCAATGATGATCCTGAGAGGGAGAGAGTCTATTATTAGTAATATTGAAATGATCAGGAGCCAGGAGTTTGAGCAGGGTTAGAAACTCACACTAGCCCTGCTGCTGCTGCTGCTGCTGCACCCAGTCCTGGGGTTCAGAGCTCCCCTCAATGAAGTCTAGTATTATTATTATTATTATTGAAATGATCAGGAGCCAGGAGTTTGAGCAGGGTTAGAAACTCACACTAGCCCTGCTGCTGCTGCACCCAGTCCTGGGGTTCAGAGCTCCCCTCAATGAAGTCTAGTATTATTATTATTATTATTGAAATGATCAGGAGCCAGGAGTTTGAGCAGGGTTAGAAACTCACACTAGCCCTGCTGCTGCTGCACCCAGTCCTGGGGTTCAGAGCTCCCCTCAATGAAGTCTAGTATTATTAATATTGAAATGATCAGGAGCCTGGAGTTTGAGCAGGGTTAGAAACTCACACTAGCCCTGCTGCTGCTGCTGCTGCTGCTGCTGCTGCACCCAGTCCTGGGGTTCAGAGCTCCCCTCAATGAAGTCTAGTATTATTATTATTATTATTGAAATGATCAGGAGCCTGGGTTTGAGCAGGGTTAGAAACTCACTAGCCCTGCTGCTGCTGCACCCAGTCCTGGGGTTCAGAGCTCCACTCAATGAAGTCTAGTATTATTATTATTATTATTAATAATTTGAAATGATCAGGAGCCAGGAGTTTGAGCAGGGTTAGAAACTCACACTAGCCCTGCTGCTGCTGCTGCTGCTGCACCCAGTCCTGGGGTTCAGAGCTCCCCTCAATGAAGTCTAGTATTATTATTATTATTATTGAAATGATCAGGAGCCTGGAGTTTGAGCAGGGTTAGAAACTCACACTAGCCCTGCTGCTGCTGCACCCAGTCCTGGGGTTCAGAGCTCCACTCAATGAAGTCTAGTATTATTATTATTATTATTATTAATATTGAAATGATCAGGAGCCAGGAGTTTGAGCAGGGTTAGAAACTCACACTAGCCCTGCTGCTGCTGCTGCTGCTGCACCCAGTCCTGGGGTTCAGAGCTCCCCTCAATGAAGTCTATTATTATTAATATTGAAATGATCAGGAGCCAGGAGTTTGAGCACGGTTAGAAACTCACACTAGCCCTGCTGCTGCTGCACCCAGTCCTGGGGTTCAGAGCTCCCCTCAATGAAGTCTAGGTTTAGTAGGGGGTAGTTAGGGGCAGGTAGGGGGTAGTTTGGGGCAGGACTCACTTGTCGTGTCTCATGCGCACAGCCAGCACAGGCTTAGGGAAGGTGAACTCGAGAACCATCTTGTCCTTTGAGTCTTTAGACTCACGAGCGTCATCCCAAATAAGAACTGAGAGAAGAGAGGGGGGAGAGAGAGGAGAGGGAGAGAGGGGAGAGAGAGAGAGAGAGAGAGAGGCCGGGCGGGGAGAGAGAGAGAGGGGGGGGAGAGAGGAGAGAGGAGAATCAATAACAGACAGTACAACTATGACTTTAAATGGGTATATACAATCTCACTCTGGCATACACACACAGACAATCATGTACAGACACACTGTGACACATGCAGACACACACACACACAAAACGATAGACACACACACAGTGACACAGTGAGACAAACACACAGTCAGGAACACATACCCAGACAGACACGCAGACGGACACACGCCCCTACCTGAGATCTCTGAGAATTTGGGGTTGCTGCCCCCCCCCACGACGGCCAGCAGGTTGGACCTGTGCAGCATCGCCACCAAACTCACACTGCCCAGCTGCTCCAGATCTGAGAAGAGAGAGAGAAAGAGAGAGAGAGAGAGAGAGAGACTCAGCAATACAAACTCACACTGCCCAGCTGCTCCAGATCTGAGGAGAGAGAGAGAGAGAGAGAGAGAGAGAGACAGCAATACAAACTCACACTGCCCAGCTGCTCCAGATCTGAGGAGAGAGAGAGAGAGAGAGAGAGAGAGAGAGAGAGAGAGAGACTCAGCAATACAAACTCACACTGCCCAGCTGCTCCAGATCTGAGGAGAGAGAGAGAGAGAGAGCAACCCCGACTCCTACCAGTTCAAGGCCCTGAAGAGCCAGGAGAGCTACCCAAATAAAAAGACCATCAACTACATGATGGAGAAGCTCTGTGAGGAGAACCAGATCAGCACCACAGAGCCTCAGAAGAGCTGCTCTAATCAGGCCCCAATGATATCTAAAATAACCACCACCCTGAAAAACAAATACCTGATACACTGGGAGAGCCAAGTAAAATCACAGCATAAATTAGAGTGCTACCAGAGTTTAAACAGACCAGACGCCCTGGCAGAATATCTGGTCAGAGTTAAAGACCAAAAACAAAAACAACTACTGACCAAATACAGATTGAGCGACCACACATTAGCAATCGAAAAGGGTCGACACAGAGCCACGTGGGGACCCAGAGAGAGGAGATTGTGTGAGCACTGTGAGTTACACCACATAGAGACAGAGCTCCACTTCCTACTGCACTGCCCCAAATACAAGCTGCTCAGGGACACATTCTTACCCAAATTCACGAGGCACATCAGTGACTTCACCCACCTCTCAGAAACTGAAAAACTACAAATATTTTTAGGAGAGGTGGGGATAACATGCACTAGCTGCTGAATATGTGACTGCCTGCCACAGTCTAAGAGAAACAAATTAACCTGCACTGAAAATTGTCTTTTCATTGTGTCTGTTTATACACTGTACCTGTCTGTTTGTAGGTTTATTTTGCTTTGGCAAAACTTGTTTATTCCTGTCATGCCAATAAAGCTTATTGAATTGAATTGAATTGAATTGAGAGAGAGAGAGAGAGAGAGAGAGCAATACAAACTCCACTGACTCAGCAGGAGAGAGAGAGAGAGACTCAACAAAACTCACACTGCGCCTGCTCCAGAGAGAGAGAGAGAGAGAGAGAGACTCAAACAATACAAACTCACACTGCCCAGCTGCTCCAGATCTGAGAAGAGAGAGAGACTGTGATTGTGTTATGCAGTGATTGTGTTATGCAGTGATTGTGTTACGCAGTGATTGTGTTACGCAGTGATTGTGTTACGCAGTGATTGCTATATCAGCGGTCAGGCCGGCTCACCCAGGTGTCCCTTCTCCATGAGTGGCTCCACGTTGTAGATTCGAACCCCTGTCTCCATCGCACAGCAGAAACAGCCTGAAAAACAACATGAAATAATAATAATAACAATAATAATAGCAATAATAATAATAATAATACTAATAATAATCTCCATACTCACTCTGGTCCTGGTTGAAGTGCAGACTGTTGACTCCTCTTTGCTGTGCCATGTCTGTCTGGCTGTCTGCCTGCCTGTGTATCTGTGTCTGTCTGCCTGCCTGTCTGTCTGTCTGTCCCTGGCTGTCTATTTACCTGTCTTCGAGTTGTCCACACATCGCACTACCTCAGCTATTCCTGTTAAAAAAATATATATATACACAAGAATGAAAACTACAACACAATAAAACACAGGACTACACAATAAACAAAAACATGCACATTAATATAGTTATAAGACTATTTATTTAAAAAAATATATTTGTACTTTCAGTTCAAAAGCTTTCACTAAAATCATTTGAAAATGAAATCGTTTTAATGCCTTTTTTAATTTAATTTGACAGACCCTACAACTTAACAACAGAGCCGTCTCAGACACACACGCACCTCTCTATACAGCATTACCGTGAGATACATTTGAATGTGTCAAAAGACGACTGTATGTATCACGCAGGTGTCTAGGGTGACCAGATTTTCAAAACCGGGACACGCTGTTAAATAACTGATAACACTAATTAAACCATTTTCAGTCTGGGCTACTTTAATAGTTATTGAAACAGGTTATCCTTTTCTGAAGCAGCTCGCTAATTTCAGTGCACTCCCGGGTGTATCATTGGTGGCTAATTAGTTTAACTCGCCATATTGTGTTATATACGTATTGATACTTTTAAATTGAGTTGATTATAATAATAATAATAATAATAATAATAATAATAATAATAATAATAATAAAACACATTACGTTTTGGCATTTCTTTCTCTCTGCGTCAGTCTCTATTTATTGACGTTGTTGTGTTTGCTCAACCTCTCGCTGCTCTGTCGACACCCCTGTTGCTTGTGTTTGTTTATTATTATTATTATTATTATTATTATTATTATTATTATTATTATTTCGTTGTTTTGACAAAACGTACTTAAGATTGTGTACAGGAAGTGGCTGAAACCAGATTTTTGTTGAGCAACCGGGACCGATGAGAAACCGAGACGTCTGGTCACGCTATGTATATTTATTGTAAAATGGTGCATTTTAAGAATATATATATATATAGTCTAAAAACGTAGCTGCCATTACAGCCTTTCTCAAACACGTTAATAAAAAAGTCGATGCTGTCAACTCACCATTTTATTCGGCCAGTGTCCTTTGGAATAATACTGAATATATGTATATATATATATATTTTTTTTAAAAGCGTAATTATTTATTTATTCGCTTTTGACTCTTCATAACACGTACGGCGGATGATTCAGTTCGTGCTTTTGTTATTGTTTCTATTAAAAAAAAAAAATGAAATACGATCTAGTTCCGGGTCAAACCCGCCGCCGGTGTGACGATTGTTTTGCGGCGCTGAGTCCGACCAGGAGCCTAAATGGCGCCTGTTACCAGTTTAATAAATAAATAAATAAATAAATAAATAAATAAAAAAAGCAAGCAACTGAGGCAAGCTTCATTCGTCATACACTCGTTCCCATCGTGTGGACAAACCGGGGCACTACAGCGGAAATAATTGATCCCGCACAAGAATATGAAGATTCAATTATTACGAACTTCAATAGGTGACGAATTCTAATCCACATGTTATTTATAGATTTTATTTGATATATTGTATTTATATATATGTTGTATAAATGAAAAATACCAGTATTTAATATTGTTTGAAAGTTTAAGACGAGGCTGGTTCATTATCTTCTGTGCTTTACTTGCAGCAGTGTCAGTGTGCATCAGTGTGTGTGTGTATCTCACTGTGTTTCAGTGTGTCTGTGTGTGTCTCAGTGTGTCTGTCTCAGTATTTCTGTGTCTGTATGTGTCTCAGTATTTCTCTGTGTATCTCAGTATTTCTGTGTCTGTGTGTATCTCACTGTGTCTCAGTGTTTGTGTGTATCACTGTGTCTCGGTGTGTGTCTCAGTATTTCTCTGTGTCTGTGTGTATCTCACTGTGTCTCGGTGTGTCTCAGTATTTCTGTGTCTGTGTGTATCAGTATTTCTCTGTGTCTGTGTGTCTCAATATTTCTGTGTCTGTGCATCTCACTGTGTATCTCTGTGTGTCTCAGTATTTCTCTGTATCTCAGTGTGTCAGTGTGCCTCAGTGTGTATCTCAGTGTATCTTAGTGTGCCTCAGTGTGTATCTTAGTGTGCCTCAGTGTGTCACTGTATCTCAGTGTGTATCTTAGTGTGCCTCAGTGTGTATCTCAGTGTGTCTGAGTGTACTCTGGAAGCCCTGAGGCAGCCCTACATGTTGAGGCTCAACGAGAATCTAAACGACTGTTAGGAAGCCAGTAGCAATGCTTCAATACTGGATCTGTGTGTTTCTAAATGGCGCACGTTCCCCTCTCTTCTCCCTCCCTCTCTGCGTTTCATCATCTGAAAGGCCTTTAGTATTAAAGCAGCAATACACAAATACACTGACAAGGCTGCTATTAAACAGATACCTCAGATTCCTGCTGGCTTGGGGTTCGTTAACAAAAACTACCCCCCAAAAACCCCCACACACCACTGATTAACTGATATAAAACTGAGGTACAGGGAGAGAGGGAGGGTCTGTCATACAAAGAGCGCAAGAGAACGAAACACACTCTCAACACGATTAGAGGGAGACACTTCTACACATATTCATTACATTTAAATAAAAAAAACTGAAACTAAAAGCTGATATGAAAGTATTGAATCTGTTTTTATAGAACCGGTTGTGGCTTAAACGTTTCAGTGTCACGGACACGGAGTGCGAGATCTGCACTCCGTGATAACAGGTTATATATAATTAACTTTCAAACTGTACTTTCTAATGCTGGGGCTGCCATCACTACACACAGGAGAATGAGATGTACAGGGCTTGTCACATTAGTATTGATCAATATATAATAAAGCACGACACACACTTTATTTAAAGAAACGACTTTTTTTTTTTTTTAATTATTCACAACATGATTTTTGGTAGTTGCAAGCAATGGGAGGCCTCTGATTGGCTCAGCTCAGCCAGCCCCCGCCCCCTGGGTTCGTTTCAGCCCCGCCCACCCCTGGCGTCAGGGTTTTGAGGGAGGAGCGTCATTGGCAGGGGTGAAAACGCGCGACAGGTGGATCAGCCAGTCAGAAGCCTCGGTTTCACACCGACGGATTCCTTGTGGTTTTGGGACAAGCTGCTCAATTCTTGTTCCAAAAACCAGGAAAAGGTATATATATATATATATTTTTTTTTTAAGTTGACGAAACCAGAGATTTTTTTTAAATTAAATTACACATTTTGTTTCCCAAGCACATTATACTTATTAAAACAAAACAAACAAATAAATGCATAAAATAAAAAATAACTCAAATTTAGGAAAAATCTACAATCTTTCATCATCTTCACCTTTAAGCAAATTGATAATTCAGCAAAAGTATATTATATAATCACACACAAACCAGAATTTTGCCTCCACTTATTATTAAGCTGTGAAGCCCATGAGATGCCATTATATTATTCTACATTAATTTGTACTGTAGATAATAGGAATGGATATTATTATTGACCAGTGCCCAAAGTATCCAAATGAATCACTCCCATTTAGCAGTGCCATGGAGGCCAGGACTTCCAGTTTACACTGAGGCTCCTGTCCTCACTGGGCCTTATCAGCAACCGCTACAGTGTGGATCTCACACTCGGAGCGTCGACGACAAAGAGTCTGAAACCTTCACTTCAATGAAGAACGCCTTTGTATATTTTGGACGCTGGTTAAAAATAAACCCTGACAAAAAGTTGCAGCCTTTAATTAAAAAGTTTGTATTACCCAATTATTATTATTATTATTATTATTATACAATTTGAGATGCTCTGTTACAAATTCCACCCGCGTTCGCAAGCTTAAAGGCATCAAGTCAAGGCAACGTCAGGCTGTCAATAAGACAAGTTTGCAACGCCTTAAACCCTTCTCCCCTTCCCTCTCAATCAACATACAATGAGAAATTAGCTGAATAAATCGCTCCAAACTTCACACACAATCAACGCAGGCTATTACTGCAAATATGTAAATTGTACAAGTTATGAAAAAGGTATGGCAAGCCACTTCGAGACAGAACACACTCCTGGGGATCAGAGAGGCGCCCTTCTTGTAAGGGTAGGTAGGTAGGTAGGTAGGAAGGGGGCACATTGAGGGTAATGCCCTTTGTGTAGGGTACATGTTAAGACACTGCCAATATATTTTACACACAAACACCTCAATCTCAAACTACTTTCACTAAATTCAATCTAATCGGTTCCGAGCAGCTGGTTGATCTCAGAACTTTGTCAAGTCGGATCCCAGTGATTCAGCCTCAACAACATGACTAGGTAACCCATTCCATACCCTCACCACTCTCTTTCTCCGTGTCTTCAAAAGAAACGCTGGAAGAAACTTCATAAATTCAATGACAAACATTTCCCCTAGAAGTCTTTCTCAGCGTCTTCAATAGAAACACTAAAAGAAACTTCATAAATTCAACGGCAAGCGTTTCCACTAGAAGTCTCTCTCAGCGTCTTCAATAGAAACACTAAAAGAAACTTCATAAATTCAACGGCAAACTTTTTCGACAATGAAAAAGACTGCTGGTGGAAACGTTCAGCCATTGAATTGATTACGTTTGATAGCCGGTGATTCTGTTGAAATCCTGCGTTTTGCAGTTGAAAGTGTCGGTCCTCCCCCCCTCATCTTCCCTCCCACCGAGAAAGAGGAAGAATTTTTGGTCTGTTGCTCTCAACCCTGAAGGCTGAACAGGGTGGAAAAATGAGGGGCGGAAAACCTGACCAAGAGATTATACACATCATTGAAAGAAAAGAAAGAACAAACGAACGAACGAACGAGTGAGCGAGATGACAGAAGAGGGCAGTCTGAGGGAGTGCACAGTCTGTATTCTTACTGCAAGGCTGGAGTCTGGGGCTGTGTGTCTGTGTGTTTCTATGCTGGGTTGTGCATCAGCGGTGTGTGTGTGTGTGTGTGTCCGTGCTGTGTCTATGTCAGGGCCTTGGGGCTGGGGCTGGTGTTGCTGTCTGTCTGTCTGTCTGTCTCTGTGTGTGTGTCTCTATACCAGTGCCTCAGGGCTGGGGGTGGTGGTGGTGGTGGGGGTGCCCTCCTGCCCCCCTGCCCCCGCCCCCCGGGGGGTCACCTCGATGATTCGGGGCTTGTCGATGATGCGGGCGCTGCGGTTCCCCTTCTCCACGATGCCGATGATCCAGGCCTGGTGACCCTCTCCGTACTTCGGGGACTTGATCTCAGCACAGAACCGAGCCGCCTGCTCCCGGGGCAGGCAGACCAGCAGGCCTCCTGAGAGAGAAAGACACACACACACACACATACATTACAACACAATACAGAGAGGAGATATTACAATACAATGAGAGAGAGAGACAGACAGACAGAGACAGAGAGAGAGCGAGAGAGAGAGAGATAGCACAATACAATAATACTCCTGACTGGCAGTGTCTCAGTGTGTCTATGGTATGGTAGTGTCTCACTGTGTGTTTATGGCAGTGTCTCAGTGTGTGCGTGCGTGGCAGTGTCTCAGTGTGTGCGTGCGTGCGTGTGTGGCAGTGTCTCACTGTGTGTATGGTAGTCTCTCTCTCTCACCCGATGTCTCGGCAGAGCTCCCCTGCACTAATCCAAACATGCTCCCGCAGGCCTTGCTGATGGCAGCCATCTTGGCGATGATGGGCAGGTTGTGGATGACGAAGGCCACGTCGCAGCGCTGCTGCTGCGCCAGGTTCTGAGCGTGGCCCAGGATTCCAAACCCCGTGATGTCAGTGGCAGCGTGGGCATTGAAGGTGTGCATCAGACCAGCCGCTGAGAGAGAGAGGAAGGAGAACAATTAGTGTGAAGGAATAATGAATATGAAATAGCCTATACTGCACACTGACTCAGGGATGGATACAAGACTCCTATTGCATAGCAGCTTAACCCATTCCAGGCTTTACTACCAGCTTGATTAGCCACAGTGTGTGGAGGTAACAAGCTCAGGTGTGTCTTATTAAAAACTCAGAGTGAAACCAGGAATGGATCAAACTGCTGTGCAACGGGAGTCTTATTCCCATCCTTGCTGACTACTGTGTAAACACTAATAAGATTAACTCTCCCAGCTCACCTCCCTCTCATCCCCTCTCCCTCACCCAGCTCATCCCCCTCTCCCCCCTCACCCAGCTCATCCCCCTCTCCCCTCACCCAGCTCATCCCCCTCTCACCTGTCCTGTTAAGCATCGCCATGTTGTACATCGCCTCTTGGTAAGCCAGCTCCACATCTTCCTTCGAAACCACCAGCTTGATCTTGTTCCACTTCTCCGGCTGACAGAGAAACAGACAGGAGAGGCAGATTCAGACAGACAGACAGGCAGAGAGGCAGTAGTTATTTTTCCCTCTGGTCAGTGGGAGAAGGGGGAGAGTCTGCTTACAATGTCTATCCACTGGTGAGCATTGACAGCAACCTGAGTACCAAGAGGCTTTGTGAGGACCAGCACATCACCAGGAACTGCATTGTCCGGCCTGGGAGAGGAGAGAGAGCAGGGTTAGTGAAACTACAAGAGACCGAGTCAAGCAGACCAGCGTTTGGGCTCCAGTGCCTTCATCAGTGTTATTGAAACTAGAAGAGACCAGAGTCAAGCAGACCAGCGTTTGGGCTCCAGTGCCTTCATCAGTGTTATTGAAACTAGAAGAGACCGAGTCAAGCAGACCAGCGTTTGGGCTCCAGTGCCTTCATCAGTGTTATTGAAACTAGAAGAGACCGAGTCAAGCAGACCAGCGTTTGGGCTCTAGTGCCTTCATCAGTGTTATTGAAACTAGAAGAGACCGAGTCAAGCAGACCAGCGTTTGGGCTCTAGTGCCTTCATCAGTGTTATTGAAACTAGAAGAGACCGAGTCAAGCAGACCAGCGTTTGGGCTCTAGTGCCTTCATCAGTGTTACTACTGAGGTTATGTGTGAGTGTTGATCTGGGTTCAGTGTTATTTCTGAGGTGGATCTGGTTGAGTGACTCACATGATGAACTCGCTGGGCTGGCACACCACAGTGGCGACCCCCCCGATGATGATCCAGGGGTTCAGGACAGTCTGCCCCCCCGTCACCGAGGTGCCCCCCTCCTCTGCGGCGTCCCGGAAACCACGCATCATCAGCGGCATCACCTTCTCACGCTCCTGGGGGAACAGGGGGTGTCAGTTCAGGTAAGAGAGAAGTGAAGCTTCACATGAACATAAACCGATTTATAATGAAAGTTCAGAATGTTTCAGACAGCAGGTCCTTCAGCTAGATGCAGTGCAAATTAATATAGACAAATGCACGCACACACACACAGAAAAATACAGGGCGATTCATAACTCACATAACATTGTTGGATCATGTGTGTGAGTGTTTGTATGCATGCCTCTGTGTGTGCATTTGTTTCAGTGTGTGTCAGTGTTTGCGTGTCAGTCTCAGTGTGTCAGTGTGTCTGTCACAGTGTGTCAGTGTGTCCCTCACCTTGTCGCTCATTCTCTGGCTAACACTCAGCAGCATCAGCATGTTGTCGCACTCTGTGATCCCCATGGCGTACAGGTCACTCAGCACGTTGGCACAGGCGATGCGCCCCTATCAAACACACAGGGAATGAGATCAAACACACACACACAGAGAATGTGATCACAAACCCTCTCCCTCACCTCCCTGCTCTCCCTCCCCTCCCTGCTCTCACCATCATGTAGGGGTCCTCCACTAGGGGGTAGAAGAAGTCGGTGGTCTGAACCAGAGACAGGCTGCCGTGCCGCAAGGGGGTCACACATGAATCCATCCCAATCCCTGAGAGAGAGAGGAGAGTGTGAGATACACACAGGAGAAGACAGTGCAAGATACACACACAATAGACAAAATAAGGTCCAGTCTATAACCTTGCAGCGTGACAAACCAACCAATCAGAAGCTAGACTGGCACTCCAACCCACTTTATTACAATCACGTGACTCCCTCCATTGCAAGACAGCATGGTCAACGAGTCCAAAACGTCCACATGGTATATACCAGGGTCCTTGCTTCTGTACAAAATCATTGAATTTTCTTTGCATTCAGTATATGATATAATAAATTACTGCACTACACAGATTTTATACAGGATACTAATGCGATAATGATAAAGGCAGGGACACGTGCATTGTTTTTTCCCCCCCAATATTAGACCACAGAGCTTTCATTCAAAGTCCACGTTGCCAGTTTTATAAAATAATTACATTTTAACACAGCTTGTCAAAGCCAGTTAAAAAAAAAAAGAAAAAAATTGTACTTTAACACAAATATAATCTGTTTTGTACTACCTCGTATTGAAGACCCTTTTAAATGCCCAAATACGCAGCAGTTTACATGTTATTTTTGAACAAGTTAGTCAATTTTATGTTCATTAAGACAAATCTACACGATTTTAATTCGACTAATTAAAACTTAACACAATTATTACTAAACTAAAAACTATATCGAAATACGGGTATATATAATGTGTGTGTGTGTGTGATTTGACAGCAGTACAACCGTTTGCAATTCATATTTATTTTTTTTCTTTACAAAACAAAAAATTCTTAAATGAAACACAAACTCGCTTCACTGTACAGGGAATAATACCAATATACAACGGTGAGTAAATAACTGCTTTAATAATACGCGCAGTAATGCTTCAACGCAGGTTACCGTCTATATTACCACTAGACATATAACATAAGTGTATTTTAATGTTATTTAATTTTCTTTCTCTGCAGTCTTACCGAGCTTGTTGGAGGGTTGTTGTTGTTGTTGATGTTGCTGCTGATAGTGCCCGTCTTGGCCGGGCTGCTGCCCCGCCGCTCCGTGCAGCTCGGCGGCCGAGGATTCCGGCTCCAGTACCCGCAGGAGTTTGAGCAGAGCCTCCTGCGGGACCTTACACCCTCATCCCTTGAGGTCGGAGAAGGACGTGAGTCTGAAGCCGCTGTCTAGTCCGTGTTCTTCGGGCTCGAAAGGACGGTGCCCGCCCGGGGAGAAACCCAAGGCAGTGCCGGGAGTGGAAAGCGTATCGGTCTGCGGCGCTGGAGAGGAGGCGGAGGACATTTTCTCTGGTTTATATATTTGTATCAATAAATAACGTATTCGCGCGTTTTGTCTATTTTTTTTTTTTTTTAATTATTGTTATTTATCAATTAAAAAAAAAAAAAAAATTTCACTGCGGTAATTTACGAGGTTTCGTCACAATACGACCGTTTAAAAACACAAAGCAAAAAAAGAACGCTACGAGGAAAAAAAAAAAAAAATTCAAATTCTGACGGCGCGCGCGCACCACTGGTTCGGAAGAGTCTAAACCGCGGCGGGAGAGGGGGCGTTGTAATAATAATTATTATTATGATTTCGTTTGAATTTATCAAGTGTAATTCGTTTATCTACAGCGTGTAGCCTTTATTCAAATCAGTCAAGGTTATTTATTTTTTTATAATAAGTCGTGATTTTTACCGTCTGTCGTGTGACATCCATACAGACGTAACGCCCTTCTTTGAAAATGTCTCTTGCCGATGTGCGAGTTTTCTCAAATATGTCGATACCTTAGCGACACAAGCGACATTTCTTAAATTAAAAACTGTACACGTTTCCAAAACCTATATATTTTGTGTTTCAATATTAATTTTATAAGCAGTTCGCTCCCTGTTTAATGGGACCGTCCCCGTGCCAACCATAGATATTTGTGTTGTGATTAGTCCACGTTATAATATCTTAACACCTGTACCATAATAATAATAATAATAATAATAATAATAGCTATATACATTCAATAGCAATAGGGAACACTGATAATGCTATTTTACTAGTATTGACAACAAATTCATGATGTTTTACCAAAATGACGTACCCTCTCGCTTTTGGAAAAAACCTTTTAAATGATAAAATCCGTCTGCCAAGATTTCGACTCGACTAACAATTCACTTTCTTTACATAACTTTCCACTAATCCTTTAACAACCACGTGGATTACTTGATTCTTTTATATATATATATATATATATATATATATATATATATATATATATATAGGTGAAAGGCTAAACGTCATATGCACAAATGCGTTTTTTTTTTTTAAAAATATCACGACAGCTAACCCTTTTAAATGGTCCCATAGTAAAAGTACAGCAAAATGTAATACAGTACAGTGAAAGCATTGTAAAGCACAGAGAGGTCTGGTGAAGCATAGGGAAGCATTGTAAAAGCACAGAGGTCTGGTAAAAGCATAGGAAGCATTGTAAAAGCACAGAGAGGTCTGGTAAAAGCATAGGGAAGCATTGTAAAAAAGCACAGAGAGGTATGGTAAAAACATTGTTAAGCATTGTTAAGCACAGAGAGGTCTGGTAAAAGCATAGGGAAGCATTGTAAAAGCACAGAGGGTCTGGTAAAGCATAGGGAAGCATTGTAAAACACAGAGGTCTGGTAAAAGCATAGGGAAGCATTGTAAAACACAGAGAGGTCTGGTAAAAACATAGGGAAGCATTGTAAAAGCACAGAGAGGTCTGGTAAAAGCATAGGAAGCATTGTAAAAGCACAGAGAGGTCTGGTAAAGCATAGGGAAGCATTGTAAAAGAACAGAGGTCTGGTAAAGCATAGGGAAGCATTGTAAAGCACAGAGGGTCTGGTAAAGCATAGGAAGCATTGTAAAGCACAGAGAGGTCTGGTAAAGCATAGGAAGCATTGTAAAAGCACAGAGAGGTCTGGTAAAAGCATAGGGGAAGCATTGTAAAAGAACAGAGGTCTGGTAAAGCATAGGAAGCATTGTAAAAACAGAGAGGTCTGGTAAAGCATAGGGAAGCATTGTGAAGAGACACAGGTAAAAAGCTGGTCTGGTAAAAGCATAGGAAGCATTGTAAAGCACAGAGAGGTCTGGTAAAGCATAGGAAGCATTATAAAAAACACAGAGAGGCCTGGTAAAGCATAGGGAAGCATTATAAAGCACAGAGAGGTCTGGTAAAGCATAGGGAAGCATTGTAAAAGCAGAGAGGTCTGGTAAAAGCATAGGGAAGCATTGTAAAGCACAGAGAGGTGTGGTAAAGCATAGGGAAGCATTGTAAAGCACAGAGAGGTGTGGTAAAGCATGAGGAAGCATTGTAAAGCACAGAGAGGTGTGGTAAAAGCATAGGAAGCATTGTAAAAGCACAGAGAGGTCTAGTAAAGCATAGGGAAGCATTGTAAAAAACACAGAGAGGTCTGGTAAAGCATAGGGAAGCATTGTAAAAAGCACAGAGAGGTGTGGTAAAAAGCATAGGAAGCATTGTAAAGCACAGAGAGGTCTAGTAAAGCATAGGGAAGCATTGTAAAGCACAGAGAGGTCTGGTAAAGCATAGGAAGCATTGTAAAGCACAGAGAGGTCTGGTAAAAACATAGGGAAGCATTGTAAAAGCACAGAGAGGTGTGGTAAAAGCATAGGGAAGCATTGTAAAAGCACAGAGAGGTGTGGTAAAAGCATAGGAAGCATTGTAAAAACACAGAGGGTCTGGTAAAAGCATAGGGAAGCATTGTAAAGCACAGAGAGGTCTGGGAAAGCATAGGCAAGCATTGTAAAAGCACAGAGGTCTGGTAAAGCATAGGGAAGCATTGTAAAAACACAGAGGGTCTGGTAAAAGCATAGGGAAGCATTGTAAAGCACAGAGAGGTCTGGTAAAAAGCATAGGCAAGCATTGTAAAAGCACAGAGAGGTCTGGTAAAGCATAGGAAGCATTGTAAAAGCACAGAGAGGTCTGGTAAAAGCATAGGGGAAGCATTGTAAAAAGCACAGAGGTCTGGTAAAGCATAGGGAAGCATTGTAAAAGCACAGAGAGGTCTGGTAAAAGCATAGGCAAGCATTAAAAGCACAGAGAGGTCTGGTAAAGCATAGGAAGCATTGTAAAACACAGAGGTCTAGTAAAAGCATAGGGAAGCATTGTAAAAAAGCACAGAGAGGTCTAGTAAAAAACATAGGGAAGCATTGTAAAAGCACAGAGAGGTCTGGTAAAGCATAGGGAAGCATTGTAAAGCACAGAGGTCTGGTAAAGCATAGGGAAGCATTGTAAAAGCACAGAGAGGTGTGGTAAAGCATAGGGAAGCATTGTAAAAGCACAGAGGTGTGGTAAAGCATAGGGAAGCATTGTAAAACACAGAGAGGTCTGGTAAAAGCATAGGGAAGCATTGTAAAAGCACAGAGAGGTCTGGGAAAGCATAGGCAAGCATTGTAAAAGCACAGAGGTCTGGTAAAACATAGGGAAGCATTGTAAAGCACAGAGAGGTCTGGTAAAGCATAGGAAGCATTGTAAAACACAGAGGTCTGGTAAAGCATAGGGAAGCATTGTAAAAAGCACAGAGGGTCTGGTAAAGCATAGGGAAGCATTGTAAAGCACAGAGAGGTGTGGTAAAGCATAGGGAAGCATTGTAAAGCACAGAGAGGTGTGGTAAAGCATAGGGAAGCATTGTAAAGCACAGAGGGGTATGGTAAACATAGGAAGCATTGTAAAAGCACAGAGGGTCTGGTAAAGCATAGGAAGCATTGTAAAGCACAGAGAGGTCTGGTAAAGCATAGGAAGCATTGTAAAGCACAGAGAGGTCTGGTAAAGCATAGGGAAGCATTGTAAAGCACAGAGAGGTCTGGTAAAGCACAGGGAAGCATTGTAAAGCACAGAGGAATGGTAAAGCATATTAAAAAAAAAAATCATGGTAAACTATGCTATACAATAATAATAATAATAATAATAATAATAATAATAATAATAAAAAAAACACAAGGAGTTTCAGTATAACATTATTTTTATTCCATCAACAGCACAGTGTTCTGGTTTAAATTTGTTCAATTGAGGTAAAAAATAAATAAAAAAAATAACTGAATTCGTAACCCCTCCCTAGATTCCCACCTGGCCTCAGTCAGTCTGGGTGCAGTACCCCCCCTGGTCTAAAGCTGTATAGTGTTGTTGGCACAAATGGCATTACTCTCCGTCAGTCCTCCTCCTCCTCACTCAAGCCTCTGGCCAGGGGTTCAGGCTTGTTTTGGGCTGCCTCCCTCCCCTCTCTCAAGCCTGTATGGAGTTCTTTGCGCTGAAGGCCAGGTAATAGATGAGAACTCCGACAGCAGCAGCCACAACCTCAGTGGAGACCCAGGGCCCGTTCCACGCACCCTGAAACAATCAATACACAGCGATCAATATCCAGCCAACACACACACACACACACACAACGATCAACCACCAACCCACACACACACAGCGATCAACCACCAACCCACACACACACAGCGATCAACCACCAACCCACACACACACACACAGCGATCAACCAGCAACACACACACACACACAGCGATCAACCAGCAACACACACACAGCGATCAACCACCAACACACACACACACAGCGATCAACCAGCAACACACACACACACACAGAGCGATCAACCAGCAACACACACAGCGATCAACCACCAACACACAGCGATCAACCAGCAACACACACACAGCGATCAACCACCAACACACACACAGCGATCAACCAGCAACACACACACACACAGCGATCAACCAGCAACACACACACAGCGATCAACCACCAACACACACACAGCGATCAACCAGCAACACACACACACAGCGATCAACCACCAACCCACACACACAGCGATCAACCAGCAACACACACACACACACAGAGCGATCAACCACCAACACACACACAGCGATCAACCAGCAACACACACACAGCGATCAACCAGCAACACACACACAGCGATCAACCACCAACACACACAGCGATCAACCAGCAACCCACACACACACAGCGATCAAGCAGCAACACACACACACACAGCGATCAACCAGCAACCCACACACACAGCGATCAACCAGCAACCCACACACACAGCGATCAACCAGCAACCCACACAGCGATCAACCAGCAACACACACACAGCGATCAACCAGCAACACACACAGCGATCAACCAGCAACACACACACACACAGCGATCAACCAGCAACCCACACACACACACAGCGATCAACCAGCAACACACACACAGCGATCAACCAGCAACACACACACACACACAGCGATCAACCAGCAACACACACACACACAGCGATCAACCACCAACCCACACACACAGCGATCAACCAGCAACACACACACACACACACACACAGCGATCAACCAGCAACACACACACACACACACAGCGATCAACCAGCAACACACACACACAGCGATCAACCAGCAACACACACACACAGCGATCAACCAGCAACACACACACACACACACTGTGATCAACCACCAACACACACACTGCGATACACTGCCTATGATATTCCTGTGGGATCGCCTCTCCTGTATTCTTGTGGAAGCCTCTCTCACACTCACTCTGTGATCCACGTTGACTGAGAAGAGTGGCTTGATGGCAGAGACATCTTCATTGTTCCTCTGAGCCTGAGAGAGAGAGAGAGACAGAGAGAGACAGAGTTACTCAATGTCAGACCCATACGAGATAGTATCAGTCCAGCAGCAACTACACTTACAATTGTACCCAAGTATGCACACTCACAGTCAGGGGAGACCCTCTGGGACCCCTGCGCTCCCCTGACTGTGCGACTACCCCCTGCACACCACGAGGCCTTGCCTTTACCAGGGGAGACCCTCGGGGACCCCTGCGCTCCCCTGACTGTGTGACTCCCCTGCACACCACGCGGCCCGTGCCTTTACCAGGGGAGACCCTCGGGGACCCCTGCGCTCCCCCTGACTGTGTGACTCCCCCTGCACACCACGAGGCCTTGCCTTTACCAGGGGAGACCCTCGGGAACCCTCGCTCCCCTGACTGTGCGACTCCCCCTGCACACCACGCTGTTAGCCTTTACCAGGGGAGACCCTCGGGGACCCTTTTGGCTCCCCTGACTGTGTGGGCTCCCCTGCACCCATGCGTCGCCTTTACCAGGGGAGACCCTCGGGGACCCCTCGCTCCCCACTGTGTGACTCCCCCCTGCACACCACCGGGTGCCTTTACCAGGGGAGACCCTCGGGACCCTGCACTCCCTTGACTGTGTGACTCCCCCTGCACACCACGCCGCCGTGCCTTTACCAGGGAGACCCTCGGGGACCCCTCGCCCCCTGACTGTGTGGCTCCCCTGCACACCACGCGGGTGCCTTTACCAGGAGACCCCTCGGGACCCCTCGCCCCTGACTGTGCGACTCCCCACACCACGCGGCGGTGCCTTTACCAGGGAGACCCTCGGGACCCTGCGCCTCCCCAACTGTGCGACTCCCCCACACCACGCGGCGTGCCTTTACCAGGGAGAGACCTCGGGACCCCTCGCTCCCTTGACTGTGTGACTCCTCCCTGCACCCACGGCCCGTGCCTTTACCAGGGGAGACCCTCGGGGACCCTAATCCCCTGACTGTGTGACTCCCCCTGCATGCCACGCCGTGCCTTTACCAGGAGAGACCCTCGGGACCCCTGCGCCCCCTGACTGTGTGACTCCCCCCCCCACACCACTTGGCCGTGCCTTTACCAGGAGACCCTCGGGACCCTGCTCCCCCGACTGTCAGGACTCCCCTGCACACCACGGGTGCCTTTACCAGGGAGACCCTCAGGGGACCCTAAATCCCCTGACTGTGCGACTCCCCCCACCACGGGTGCCTTTTACCAGGGAGACCCTCGGGGGACCCCTCGCTCCCTTGACTGTGTGACTCCCCCCCACCACCGCGGCGTTACCTTTACCAGGGGAGACCCTGGGGACCCCTGGGCCCCTGACTGTGTGACTCCCCTGCACACCACGGCCGTGCCTTTACCAGGGAGACCCTCGGGGACCCCTCGCTCCCCTGACTGTGTGACTCCCCCCTGCACACCACGCGGCCGTGCCTTTACCAGGGGAGACCCTCGGGGACCCCTGCGCTTTGAATTACCCCTCCCCTCTCCGTTTTGTAAGACACAATCCCTTTAATGTATAATTGAATCTCAATGCCAGGCCCCTCCTCACCTTGCGCAGAGTGCTGTACGACTCTTCGTCTAAAAACTTCACCTCATAAGGGCCCGATCTAGCGTTCTTGTGCTCTACGCTCCAGGAGACCTGAAACAGAGAGGAGCATGGGATACTGGAGGACTGGAAACACAGGACTAGGAAGGTTAACACCCGACACACCACAGATTAGCCGACATAAAAAATACCTGATAACGACCCACATCCTGACCTCTGGTGACTGGAAATTGCTTTCCGTTGATATCAGCGTAGAGCACAACATTCTGGGGGGGGTTGGAAGAGAGGTTAATTAAAAAATGAACCGTTCTGCCATTAATAATATACTGTACAATGATGGGAATCAGACTCCTATCGCACAGCAGCGTCGCCCAGTCCAGGTTTTACTACCAGCTTGATCAGCCCCCAGTGTGTCTAGGCAACAAGCTCAGGTGTGTCTTATTATTAAACTCCTAGTGAAACCAGGACTGGATCACACCGCTGTGCAGCGGGAGTCTGATTCCCAGCTCGGTGCACCTGGTGCATTTAAAATGAACCCTTCGCGGGTCTGACCTGCGCTCCGTTCTTGCAGCTCAAGGACAGTTCCACGATGAAGACTGACTCGGAGGCGATGACAGCGTCCGAGGTGCTGTAGTAGGAGGGGGAGATAGTGGGGTCCACGCAGGTCTCCCCTAAAAAAAGGGCAGAGAGGGAGGGAGAGAGAGAGAAAGAAAGAGAGAAAGAAAGAGAGAGGAGTGAGGGAGAGAGAGAAAGAGGGAGAGAGAAAGAAAGAGGGAGAGAAAGAGAAAGAGAGAGAGGAGTGAGGGAGAGAGAGAGAGAAAGAAAGGGAGGGAGAGAGAGAAAGAGGGAGAGAAAGAGAAAGAGAGAGGAGTGAGGGAGAGAGAGAAAGAAAGGAAGGGAGAGAAAGAGAGGGAGAGAAAGAAAGAGAGGGAGGGAGAGAAAGAAAGAGAAAGAGAGAGGAGTGGGGGAGAGAGAGAGAAAGGGAGGGAGAGAAAGAGAGAGAGGAGTGAGGGAAAGAGAGAAAGAAAGAGAGAGGAGTGAGGGAGGGAGAGAGAGAGAAAGAAAGAGAGAGAGGAATAGTTATTTATTGTGGACGTTTGGAGAAATGTTAAACGGGTCGTGCTCTTAATAAGTGGTTGTGGGTTTACTCGTGTAAATCGGGTTACAATCAACGCATCTGACCTGCCGGAGATACGCGATACAGATGATAACTCAGCAACATACAGAAATATATTACAACAACGACAATAATAATAATAATAATAATAAATTAAAGTGCAGTAAGCCAACGCATTACAGTACACTTCACAATACAATCGGGTCCGTACGTTTATCAAAATAAAACACACATTTTTATATATCTACCGTTTAAAACTAAAAAGAAACTAATTCAATAGTTTTTTTTTTATTTCGCGAGTAACTTACAAGTACCAGTGGTATGTGGCGTAATGTTATGCGCTATTAAATTAAGGTACGTTTGTTTGAAAAAAAACATTTGTTTCAGAGACAGAAATAAAATATACGGACGGTAGTTCAACACAGAACCGTTTAATTCATAGACTCGGTTCATTTAGAAAGGTTTTTTAATTTGGTTTAATGTTTTATGTATTTCAATACAGACACACACTCGTAATAATATAAGGCAACTTTAACAAAAATAAAACATACATATATATATATATATATATATTTTATTACCAGTGCACGTGGAGATAGTGACCAGAACGATTAAGGCAGAGATTTTGTTCATTTTTTCGTTTTGTTTTGTAATTGTTGTTTTCCGTTTGATATTTTTCTCTCAGTTCTTGTCCCGACTTCGCCGACAGAAAAAAGGCCAACTCAGCGTTCATTCCGCACTGCCACCTGGGATAGAAGCGGACTGCACCCTCCAGAGAGACGTCACCGCTCCCCCCTGGATGAATGTACACAGCGGCGCCCGGTGGTCATCTGCTGCTATCACATGTTTAAAAAAAATAAATAAAACCCCTGCAAGGCAACAGCGACGCCTGGTGGTAACACGCTGGTATCACAGGTTTAAAATCGCACTACACATTTTCCCATACATCTGGAAAAACGGTTATGCAATTATCTGAGTCAAAGGTATGTAGAAGGTGTCTGTCTGTCTGTGTGTGTTAGTGTGTGTGTATGTGTGGGTGTTAGTTTGTGTGTGTCTGAGTGTGTGTGTGTGTGTGTGGTGGGGCTGGTGTGTGTGTGTATGTGTGTCAGTGTGTGTGTGTGTCAGTGTGTGTCTCAGTGTGTCAGTGTGTGTGTGTGTGTGTGTGTATGTCAGTATGTGTGTGTGTGTGTGTGTGTGTGTGTGTGTGTGTGTGTGTGTGTGCTCGGAGTGACGCAGTCGGAGTCCACGGAGGGCAGTCACCCTGTTTACTCTCACTGTGTTTGTGACAGAGTGACGCAGACAGAGGGGGGGGGGGTGTCTTGTGAAATGTGTGTCTGTGTGTTAACTTCAAACCCTACAGAGTTGGAACAGCTTCACACTATATACCCTGCAGCTCTCCGTGGTCTGACATGTTTATTAATATACTTTAACATCTCTTGTCTGCTTGACTCGGTCTCTTCTAGTTTCAATAACACTGATGAAGGCACTAGAGCCCAAACGCTGGTCTGCTTGACTTGGTCTCTTCTAGTTTCAATAACACTGATGAAGGCACTAGAGCCCAAACGCTGGTCTGCTTGACTCTGTCTCTTCTAGTTTCAATAACACTGATGAAGGCACTAGAGCCCAAACGCTGGTCTGCTTGACGCAGTCTCTTCTAGTTTCAATAACACTGATCAAGGCACTAGAGCCCAAACGCTGGTCTGCTTGACTCGGTCTCTTCTAGTTTCAATAACACTGATCAAGGCACTAGAGCCCAAACGCTGGTCTGTTTGACTCGGTCTCTTCTAGTTTCAATCACACTGATGAAGGCACTGGAGCCCAAACGCTGGTCTGCTTGACTCGGTCTCTTCTAGTTTCAGTAACACTGATGAAGGCACTAGAGCCCAAACGCTGGTCTGCTTGACGCAGTCTCTTCTAGTTTCAGTAACACTGATGAAGGCACTGGAGCCCAAACACTGGTCTGCTTGACTCGGTCTCTTCTAGTTTCAGTAACACTGATGAAGGCACTGGAGCCCAAACGCTGGTCTGCTTGACTCGGTCTCTTCTAGTTTCAATAACACTGATGAAGGCACTAGAGCCCAAATGCTGGTCTGCTTGACTCGGTCTCTTCTAGTTTCAATAACACTGATGAAGGCACTAGAGCCCCAAACGCTTAACATACCGGTAATCTGGTCCAGAGCGTCACAGTTGTGGTCAACCAATCACAGCCCCTCTGCTGTCAAACCTCTGTCCTTTCTGGCCAATCAGAGCCCAGTATTCAGGCCGAGCCCTCGTTCTGAGTTGATTATTGACAGATCTGTGGGTTTAAAAAAGTCACACAAACCGGTCACTTATTGAAACCAACTTCCAGGAGAAAGGAGATAGACAGAGAAAAAGACCAACTGAATTCTAAAAGTGGGCTTGCCTGGGAGTATTAAAAAAAAATAATAATAATAATAATAATAATAATAATAATAATAATTTAAAATATATTTATTTCGTTATTTTTGTTTCATTTATTTGTCAGAAATTGTAAAAAAAATCTCAAGAACTTCTGATAAAAACAGTTTTTTTTTTTTTTTTTTCAAATCGATTGATTTGTCAATCTGTTTGGCCGCACCAGAGAAAGTAGAGACACAACTAAACAGACAGGTGAGTGTGCTGCTGTTAATATCTTTATTGTAGAAACACTGGGAAAAACTGAATACATACAGTGACACACGTTTGGGCTGGAAGTCTTTCTCAGTGTCTTTAAAGAAAGACTTCTAGTGGAAATGTTTGTCATTGAATTTATGAAGTATGTCTAGCATTTTATTTCAGTGTAATAAAGCACAGTGAAAGCATTGTAAAGCACAGGGAGGTCTGGTAAAAGCATAGGGAAGCATTGGAAAAGCACAGAGGTCTGATAAAGCATAGGGAAGCATTGTAAAAGCACAGGGAGGTCTGGTAAAAACATAGGGGAAGCATTGTAAAAGCAGAGAGGTCTGGTAAAGCATAGGGAAGCCTTGTAAAGCACAGAGAGGTCTGGTAAAGCATAGGGAAGCATTGTAAAAGCACAGGGAGGTCTGGTAAAGCATAGGGAAGCATTGTAAAAGCACAGAGAGGGTCTGGTAAAGCACAGGGAAGCATTGTAAAAGCACAGAGAGGTCTGGTAAAGCATAGGCAAGCATTGTAAAAAGCACAGAGAGGTCTGGTAAAGCATAGGGAAGCATTGTAAAAGCACAGAGGGTCTGGTAAAGCACAGGAAGCATTGTAAAGCACAGAGAGGTCTGGTAAAAGCATAGGGAAGCATTGTAAAGCACAGAGAGGTCTGGTAAAACATAGGAAGCATTGTAAAAAGCACAGGGAGGTCTGGTAAAGCATAGGAAGCATTGTAAAAGCACAGAGAGGTCTGGTAAAAGCATAGGAAGCATTGTAAAAGCACAGAGGTGTGGTAAAGCATAGGGAAGCATTGTAAAGCACAGAGAGGTGTGGTAAAGCATAGGAAGCATTGTTAAAAACAGAGAGGTCTGGTAAAGCATAGGAAGCATTGTAAAAGCACAGAGAGGTCTGGTAAAGCATAGGAAGCATTGTAAAAGCACAGGGAGGTCTGGTAAAAGCATAGGGAAGCATTGTAAAAGCACAGAGGTGTGGTAAAGCATAGGGAAGCATTGTAAAAGCACAGAGGGTCTGGTAAAGCATAGGGAAGCATTGTAAAAACACAGAGGTCTGGTAAAAGCATAAAGGTGTATCATTGTAAAAGCACAGGAGGTCTGGTAAAAGCATAGGGAAGCATTGTAAAAAGCACAGAGGTCTGGTAAAGCATAGGAAGCATTGTAAAAACAGAGAGGTGTGGTAAAGCATAGGGAAGCATTGTAAAAGCAGAGAGGTGTGGTAAAGCATAGGGAAGCATTGTAAAGCACAGAGGGTCTGGTAAAGCATAGGGAAGCATTGTAAAAGCACAGAGGTCTGGTAAAAAGCATAGGGAAGCATTGTAAAACTGGGAGGTCTGGTAAAGCATAGGGAAGCATTGTAAAGCACAGAGAGGTGTGGTAAAGCATAGGGAAGCATTGTAAAGCACAGAGAGGTCTGGTAAAGCATAGGGAAGCATTGTAAAAACACAGAGGTGTGGTAAAGCATAGGAAGCATTGTAAAGCACAGAGAGGTCTGGTAAAGCATAGGGAAGCATTGTAAAGCACAGAGAGCTCTGGTAAAGCATAGGGAAGCATTGTAAAGCACAGAGAGGTCTGGTAAAGCATATTAATAAATCATTCAATAAATAAACGTGCTTCTCTTTGTGCAGGTGTTTCTTGACCCTGATCTGATCTGACTGACTGATCGATTGATTGATCGATTGATTGATTGATCCCCGGCTCTCGCTCCGATGCTGTTGCCGGCTGATCGCCGCTCCCTCTCCTCTCTGGGCTCCCCTCCTGCCTCCTCCCCAGAGTCAGACAGCCTGCCTCCCACCCCCTCTCCCAACAGCGCCCTGGGATTCCTGCTCCCCCAGGCTGCAGACGCCTGGGAATATTCCAGGAACGTTTGGGATAACGGGAACGTCGGATTGCATGGGAAAAACACTTACCACCATCTCCAGCAATGTTGGCTGCCACACCCCAGCGACCCCTTCCATTTCAGCTACCCTGAAGCTTCCTGCACCCCGCCAGCCCCCCTCCCTCCCTCCTCCTCCTCCTCCTCTTCGGTGTTTTCCTCCCCTTCCCCCTCCCCTCCTCCCCCTCCTCTCTCCTTTCAGCCCACACTGGAGGAGATCGAAGAATTCCTGCAGGAGAACATGAATAATAACGACAACACAGCAGGCAAAGACGACAAGAGAGTCGAGATCGCCGGAACAAGGATGGGAGTAGATTATCCCGGGAGAGCAGAGGAGGAGGATGGAGGAGGGGGTGGGCGTGGGGAGGGAGAGGAAGGAGACACCAGCCCCTCCCCTCCTGCAGCGGACGGCGCCCCCTGTGGGCAGGCTGTGCTCCTGCTACTCCAACCTCTGCCCTCCGGAGTGCTCGGCATCAGCCAGCTCCTGCTGAACATCGAGGGGCAGAGCTTCGCGCTGGTGCCCCAGACACCCGCCCCCGCCCCCCCAGGCAGGCAGTTTGTCCGGATAGCGGCTCGGCCCTTGGATGCGGGCCCCCGGTCCCCCCCGCCCCCCCCTCCCCCCCGGCCTCGCTCCGACTCCACGGCTGCTCCTTCCCTGGCTGCAGGAAGGTCTACAGGAAGAGAAGCCATTTGAAGGCTCACGTGAGGCGCCACACGGGGGAGAAGCCTTTCACCTGCAGCTGGGCTGGCTGTGACTGGAGGTGAGCGAGAGGGAGGCGAGGGAAAAGAGATCTGTACTCAAAGTAACAGACGGACGAGCACCACAAACTCAGAGAGGCAGTCTAAGCTCATCCCTCACTTTCTTTCAATCCCCCTCTCTCTCTCTCTCCTCTCTCTCTCTCTCTCTCTCCCCTGTCTCCCCCCTCCCTCTCTCTCTCTCTCACTCCCTGTCTCACCTCTCTCTTTCTCTCTCACTCCCCTGTCTCACCCCTCCCTCTCTCTCTCCTCCCCTGTCTCACCCCCCCCCCCTCTCTCTCTCCCCAGGTTCTCTCGCTCGGACGAGCTGTCCCGTCACAGGCGCAGTCACTCTGGGGTGAAGCCCTATCAGTGCCGGATGTGTGAGAAAAGATTCGCTCGCAGCGACCACCTGAGCAAACACACCAAGGTGCACCGCCGCCCCCCGGGCACAGAGACACGCGGAGACACAGAGACACGCTGAGACACACAGAGACACGTGACTGAGACATGCTGAGACACGCGGAGACCACCTGAGCAAACACAGCAAGGTGCACCGCCACCCCCCGGGCACAGAGACACGAGGAGACCACTGACCAGCCAAACTAATTTCACTTGTGTGCGCAACAGCCCGATTGGAAGGAATATAAACAGTGTGTCTATGGAGCGTCTGCCTCATTCTGTGAGTGAGAGTGAGAGTGAGAGTGAGAGAGTGTGTGAGAGGGAGAGTGAGAGAGTGAGAGAGCGAGTGTGAGAGAGAGTGAGAGAGTGAGAGTGAGAGTGAAGGTTTTATATAGAATGTCTTTGTATTCAGTGGGAATCATATACGTTACTGTTTATTTCGAAACGAATAAACTTTGAAAATATTCTACTGTGTTTCTTTGACTGAGGAAGGGTTGTTTAATCTTCATTCATCCACATTGTGTCAAACTAACACCTTCATCAGTGTGACTGAAACTAGAAGAGACTGAGTCAAGCAGACCAGCGTTTGGGCTCCAGCGCCTTCATCAGTATTATTGAAACTAGAAGAGACCGAGTCAAGCAGACCAGCGTTTGGGCTCCAGTGCCTTCATCAGTGTTATTGAAACTAGAAGAGACCGAGTCAAGCAGACCAGCGTTTGGGCTCCAGTGCCTTCATCAGTGTTATTGAAACTAGAAGAGACCGAGTCAAGCAGACCAGCGTTTGGGCTCCAGCGCCTTCATCAGTATTATTGAAACTAGAAGAGACCGAGTCAAGCAGACCAGCGTTTGGGCTCCAGTGCCTTCATCAGTGTTATTGAAACTAGAAGAGACCGAGTCAAGCAGACCAGCGTTTGGGCTCCAGTGCCTTGATCAGTGTTATTGAAACTAGAAGAGACCGAGTCAAGCAGACCAGCGTTTGGGCTCCAGTGCCTTCATCAGTGTTATTGAAACTAGAAGAGACCGAGTCAAGCAGACCAGCGTTTGGGCTCCAGTGCCTTCATCAGTGTTATTGAAACTAGAAGAGACCGAGTCAAGCAGACCAGCGTTTGGGCTCTAGTGCCTCATCGGTGTTGTTGAGGTAAGTTGATGAATATTTGCTCTCTTGTGTTGACAGCGCTGGCACGGAGGAGCGTCTCATGATGTATTTGTTAAATGGGTAGTTTTGTGTTTGTTTTTTTGCGACAGAAGTGTTTTGCAATGTTCCCGGGGTGACTTATTAACCGTGTGAGGTCCAGGCTGGTCAGACTGAACGGGATAAATATTTGATGCTCGTCCTGGATTGCGATTGGCTCAGATATCAGAGAGATACACCGAGCAGCGGCTCTAGGGTTGGGCCTGGTTCGCTGGCTCTGCAAAGGGATTCCATCAGGAATGCGCACATTGACACTGTTATGGCGGGTGTTCTCTAATGTTCTGTCCAGCTCTTGTGTGTGTCTCAGTGTCAGCGTGTGTCAGTGTGTGTGTCTCAGTGCTGGGTGTCTCAGTGTGAGTGTGTCTCAGTTTTTGTGAGAGCAGACACAAGACATGAGAGGCTGTCTGTCTGTTTGTCTGTCTGTCAAACTGAACATCAGAGAGCCGACACAAGACATGAGAGGCTGTCTGTCTGTCTGTCAAACTGAACATCAGAGAGGAGACACAAGACATGAGAGGCTGTCTGTCTGTCTGTCTGTCTGTCAAACTGAACATCAGAGAGCAGACATAAGACATGACATGAGAGTTTGTCTGTGTCTGTCTGTCTGTCAAACTGAACATCAGAGAGCAGACATAAGACATGAGAGGCTGTCAGTTTGTCTGTCTGTCTGTCTGTTAAACTGAACATCAGAGAACAGACACAAGACATGAGAGGCTGTGTCTGTCTGTCTGTCTGTCAAACTGAACATCAGAGAGCCGACACAAGACATGAGAGGCTGTCTGTCTGTTTGTCTGTCTGTCAAACTGAACATCAGAGAGCAGACACAAGACATGAGAGGCTGTCTGTCTGTCTGTCTGTCAAACTGAACATCAGAGAGCAGACATAAGACATGAGAGGCTGTCAGTTTGTCTGTCTGTCTGTCTGTTAAACTGAACATCAGAGAACAGACACAAGACATGAGAGGTCTGTGTCTGTCTGTCTGTCTGTCAAACTGAACATCAGATTGGAGACACAAGACATGCGAGGCTGTCTGTCTGTTTGTCTGTCTGTCAAACTGAACATCAGAGAGCAGACACAAGACATGAGAGGCTGTCTGTCTGTCTGTCTGTCAAACTGATCATCAGAGAGCAGACACAAGACGTGAGAGGCTGTCTGTCTGTCTGTCTGTCAGGAACGAGAGGCTGGTGAATTAGCCGTCTGTCTGTCCGTACAACCCAGCACCCCAGATTGGAACCCAGGCCTCCAGAGAAAGGCGAAAGGCAGGAATGAGATGCTGGTGAATTAGCTCACTGTCTGTCTGTCTGTCTGTCTGTGTGTCTGTGTGTCTGTCTCTGTCTGTCTGTCTGTCAGGAACGAGAGGCTGGTGAATTAGCTCACTGTCTGTCTGTGTGTCTGTCTGTTAGGAACGAGAGGCTGGTGAATTAGCTCACTGTCTGTCTGTCTGTGTCTGTCTGTCTGTCTGTCAGGAACGAGAGGCTGGTGAATTAGCTCACTGTCTGTCTGTCTGTCTGTCTGTCTGTCTGTCAGGAACGAGAGGCTGGTGAATTAGCTCACTGTCTGTCTGTCTGTCTGTCTGTCTGTCTGTCAGGAACGAGAGGCTGGTGAATTAGCTCACTGTCTGTCTGTCTGTCTGTCTGTCTGTCTGTCTGTCTGTCTGTCAGGAACGAGAGGCTGGTGAATTAGCTCACTGTCTGTCTGTCTGTGTCTGTCTGTCTGTCTGTCAGGAGAGGCTGGTGAATTAGCTCACTGTCTGTCTGTCTGTGTCTGTCTGTCTGTCTGTCAGGAAATCGAGGCTGGTGAATTAGCTCACTGTCTGTCTGTCTGTCTGTCTGTCTGTCTGTCTGTCAACGAGAGGCTGGTGAATTAGCTCACTGTCTGTCTGTCTGTCTGTCTGTCTGTCTGTCTGTCAGGAACGAGAGGCTGGTGAATTAGCTCACTGTCTGTCTGTCTGTCTGTGTCTGTCTGTGTGTCTGTCAGGAACGAGAGGCTGGTGAATTAGCTCACTGTCTGTCTGTCTGTCTGTCTGTCTGTCTGTCTGTCTGTCTGTCAGGAACGAGAGGCTGGCGTTTTGATTTTGCAGTGTCTAATTTCTTTGCCCAGTTTGAAGTTCTCTGTTTGTGTGAGAGAGGGTCAAAAGTCCACAATGTCCCTTTAATGTAGAAAACAAGTGAAAGGTGAAAGCGAGGGGGGGTGGGTGCAAAGTTCCAATGCCGCAACATTCTGTACGTGCTGAAAAAGAACAAAAAGCAACAACACAGAGAAACAGTTATTATTGAGCACAGTCTGTGTGCTTCACCGTGCAAAATAAATTCAACTCGGGAGAAGCCAGCTTGTTTTATTACAGAACAGTCTTTATTTTTCTCCGGTTACAAAAAAAAAAACTGTACAAACAGAAAAAAAACGTACAGGCAAAGGCCTTTAATTTAAATGTTCGTCATTAATATTACTATAATTCTAGACTTGCTTTAAATACACGTTTTCACCACTTCAGACAGCTCCTGATCACCCCAATCCTACATAATTATTTATAACTTAAAAAAAAAATACTGCATTCAGCTAACAAATACCTATTTGGAAGACACCAAACGCAGTTTAAATTATATATATATATATATATATAAAATCTCAGGTCCCTGAACCTCGCCTCAAAAAGGACAATTAAAGAAAGTTAACAGTTTTGAAGCCTGGACTCTCAGAATCTCCGGCACACACTGTTCACACTTCCTAGACGAGGGAGTGTCAGTCAACAGGAGAAGCAGCAGCCGATTGGTTAATGACAGCCCCGAAAGGGGGCGGGGACAATGTCACACCCCAGGGGAACCTGGGAAGTGTGACACTATCTGAAAGTACGGTTTGCAAACCAAGTGTTTTAAAATAAAATTAGATAAGAACACTTTTTATTTATTTTTTTTTATTTAAAAGGCGCGGTTTCGCTTTCCTTTAAAAAGAGACCAGGGGCTCCGACTATTGCAATACTGTGCACCTCTCTCGATACACACGAAACATACAAACATGAGACTGAAACATGAACACAACGGACTAGCATGACAGCTATCATTGTTCATCGGCTTCAAACACAGAAACACAAAGAGTTGAGGACAGAATCTAGCAGAGCGACCTGAGCTGTGCATTGTGGGATGGTGGAGGGTTGTTCGGCTGGCTCCATGAACATACAGATGGACAGACAGACAGACAGGGCAGTGTCTGTGTGGCTGGCTGGCTCTTATGCTGGATTTGTTCAGCCCGGTACAGTCCAGTCCAGCCCCGGGCTGGTTGGTTCTGGCTAGCAGACCTGCGTGTCTCTGATCTCTGAGATGATGAGACTGGCCTTCTGAAGAGCCTGAGAGAGAGAGAGAGAGAGAGAGAGAGAGAGAGAGAGAGAGAGTCCATGGAGAGGAGAGAGAGAGATTCTGGGAACATTGGAAAGAAAACTAAATAAATCAAAACCAGAAGAATTGGAAATATATGGAAAAACCATTTTGAAAACTCTATCAAAACATAACACACAATGAACAACCATTAGATCAAAACAATATTTATGAAAAACTGAAAAAACTAGAATTGTCAATTAAAGACAATCAGAATCCACTGGACTCTCCAATCACTGCACACACACTGAACTTAAAGAGAAACTGCAGACCCTCCAGAATAGGAAAGCACAGCACACACAACAGCCCCTCCAATGAGATGCTGAAGCACACAACCCTAAGCCTCAGGAGGCCTCACACAAACTGTTTAACCTGATACTAAGTGTGGGCTACTTCCCTGACATCTGGAACCAAGGATTATATCCCTGTCTTTCACACACAGACAAATTCTACCCCTGTAACTACCACACACACATCTGTGTGAGCAGTAACCTGGGAAGGTGTTCTGCAGTATCATTACCCCCTCACACTCGGATACTGGCCTTCCTTACACAACACAGTGTCCTGAGTAAGAGTCAGATTGGCTTCCTTCAAAACACCGCACTACTGATCCCTATTTACACCCACACACACACCTAATAGACAAACATGTAAACCAAAATAAAAATAAATTATTTGCTTGCTTTATAGATTTCAAAAAGGCTTTTGAGTCAATCTGGCACACACAAGGATTATTTTATAAACTCCTCCAAAGTGGTGTAGGAGGTAAAACCTATGACACAATTAAATCTGTATACACACAAAATAAATGTGGTGTACAGATTGGCAATAAAGAACACAATTCTTCTCACAGGGGACCCTCTTTGCACACACAACACTGTTCAACATCTACATCAATGAATTGGCCACAGTGTTGGAACAATCCCCTGCAACACACACACCTCACTCTGCTTGATACTGAAATTAAATTCCTGACACACCACTCACACACATGACCTGGTCCTGCTGTACACCCACAGAGCAGGGGCTGGGCCTGACCCCTCTCAGCAGCACACACACACTGGACAGGTCCCCTGGGCCCACAGTAAACATGAACAAAACTAAAATCACACACACACACACACAAAAAACCCAGATATCAGGAAAGTAGATACATCTTCACTACCCCACCACAATAGAACACTGCACACTACACCCCCTGGGCACAAACATCCCCTCTCACAGGTACACACACACACACACACTGAATGCACTGAGAGAGAGAAGGCCACAGACCCCTATTCCATAAAGAAAAAACACACTTTATATAAAACTCCCCACACAATTTGGCTCAAAATTTTTGAACAGTGTTATCAAACCCATTGCCCTCTATGGCACCCCTCCAGTGTGGGGTCCGCTCACAGACACACACACATTACACTAAATGGGACAAACACACACAATAAAACCTCCTGCACAACACACCACACTGCCCTCTCACACACACAAACACACAAACAACCCCTCCTGCAAAAACATCCACACACACACACCACACTCACACACACACAGAGAAACACCAAACAACACACACACACCAACCAATATCCATTATTGATCTCAATACAAAAGAACAATTAAATTTGGCTTCATCTAAAACAAACATACCAAACTCCTACAGTAAAGCCCTGCAGTACCAAGAACTGAGCCAAAGAAGGTCCCTCAGCCAGCTGGTCCTGAAACAACTGCACCACACACTAACCAACCAGCCTCAGGACAGCACTGCTCCAACACAGACAATTCGAGTTAACCAAATTATAACACAACACAAACAAAACTACCTCACCTGTTGGGACACACACACACAAAAACACAAAGCAAATTAGAGTGCTAGCCAATTTCAAAAAGACACTACACCCAGGCCTGAATACCTGAGCAGGGTGAAAGACAACAAGCAGAGGCAGATCCTAACAAATACAGGCTCAGTGAGCACAGCCTGGCCATAGAAACAGGCGAGCATGAGAGACAGAGAGAGAGAGAGGCAGTGAGAGACACTGCCCAAAGAGGACAACAGAGACAGAGAGAGAGATGCACTTTCTAAATTTCAATGTTCAAGTGACAAAATTTCATACACAGAAAGTAACAATAAAAAACTTTCTAACCACAAATAAAAACCTCTGCAAAACATTCCCAGACCTGCCAGACTCTCAAAACTCCCAATCCTCCTCGGAGACAGGAGTCCAGCTGTGTCCAACTGGCAGCCCAGTACACAGCCGCCTGTCACAGCCTGAGGGACAAACAGTGAGCACTCTACATTAGTTTAAATCTTGTTATATTTCATTGTTGTTATTGTTAACTTATTAATAACGTGGTTATTATTTATATTTGTTTACCATTATTATTATCATTATTATTCTCATCAGTGTTATTGTCTATTTAATGTTCAGATGATGTACTGTGTGTACATTGCTTTGGCAATACTGTGAATAATGGTCATGCCAATAAAGCACCTTTGAATTTGAATTTGAATTTGAGAGAGAGAGAGGGGGAGGAGAGAGAGAGGGTGTGAGTGTGAGAGTGTGTACAGTAGCTGTGTTGTACCTGTGTGTTTGCAGTGCTAGCTGTATTGTGAGAGAGAGAAGATACAGACTCCTCACACACCCATGCCCTCTCACACACACACACACACACACTGACCCCTCTCTCACACACACACACAATACCCTCCCTCACACACACACACACACACTTGACCCCTCTCACACACACACACACACACACTGACCCCTCTCACACACACACACACACAGACCCCTCTCTCACACACACACACACACATCCATCAATTCAGCCTCACAATACACATCCACACAATACAGCCATCACACACAATACACTGACCCCCATCTCTACACACATCCACACACACAGCCACATCCATCAATACAGCCATCCACACACACACACCACACACACTGATCCCTCAATACAGCCATCCATCAACACACATCCATCAATACAGCCACACACACATCCACACACACACCATCCCAGCATCCACACACAGCCATCCACTGATACAGCCATCCATCAATACAGCCATCCATCAATACAGCCATCCATCACTGACAGCCATCCATCAACACACACACACATCCAGCTATCCTTACAGCCATCCATCAATACAGCCAATCACATCCACACACAGCCATCCCTCAATCAGCACCATCACACACATCCATAATACCATCCATCAATACAGCCATCCATCAATACAGCCATCCACACAATACAGCCATCCATCAATACAGCCATCCATCAATACAGCCATCCATACACACAGCCATCCATCAATACAGCCATCCATCAATACAGCATCCACACAATACAGCTCACCACCAATACAGCCATCCACACAATACAGCCATCCATCACACCATCCACCACCCATCCACACAATACACATCCATCACTGCTATCCACTCACAGCCATCCACTGAGCCATCCACACACACCATCCACACACTGATCCCTTCAATACAGCCATCCACTCACCTCTCATCCATCAATACACACACACTGGATCAATCCATCCACATACAGCATCCACACACAGCTATCTCCAATCAGCATCACACACACATCACACACACACAGCACCATCACATCCCATCACAATACAGCTATCCATCACACATCCATCAATACAGCCATCCATCAATACAGCCATCCATCAATACAGCTATCCATCAATACAGCCTCTCAACACAGCATCCATAATACAGCCATCCACAACACACATCCACACAATACAGCTGACCCTCTCCATCATCATACAGCCATCCATCAATACAGCCATCCACACTCCCTCCATACACATCCACACAATACACTGACCCCATCAATACAGCCATCCATCACACCCATCTCACACACATCCATCAATACAGCCATCCATCAATATTGCTTCCATTAATACAGCCCTCCACCATCAATACAGCCATCCATCAATACAGCCCTCCATCATATTACAGCCATCCATCAATACAGCCATCCCTCTCAGCCATCCATCAATACAGCACACATCAATACAGCCATCCATCAATACAGCCATCCATCAATACAGCTATCCATCAACACAGCCACACATCACACAGCCATCCATCAATACACCCATCAATACAGCCAATATTACTATCATCAATACAGCTGACAATACATCCATCAATACAGCCATCCATCAATACAGCCATCCATCAATACACATCCACACACAGCCATCCATCACCCCATCCATCAATACACACACCACAATACAGCCATCCATCAATACAGCCATCCATCAATACAGCCATCCACAATACAGCCATCCATCAATCAGCCATCCAACACAGCATCCATCACACACATCCACAATACAGCTCAATCAGCATCCATCAATACAGCCATCCCCCTCTCAGCATCCACAATCACAGCATCACACCATCAACTACACTTCCATCCACACACACACCCATCCATCAATACAGCTCATCCATCAATACAGCACACCAGCCCCTCATCTCACAGCCATCCATCAATACAGCCATCCACACACACACACACAGCCATCAATCTCACACACAGCCATCATTTTGGGACCCTCTACAGCATCCACAATACACCATCAATCAGCCATCCATCAATACAGCCATCAATTTTTCACATCCACACACAGCCATCCAATACAGCTATCCACACAGCCATCCACCAATACAGCCATCCATCACAGCCATCCACAATACAGCTCTCCATCAATACACATCACACACATTATCCACAATACACATACACACACATATCAGCCCTCTCTCTCAATCACACACACACATTCAATACAGCTCATCCATCACAATACAGCTATCCATCAATACAGCCATCCACACACAGCCATCCATCAATACACCCCATCTCAGCTCTCCACACACACCATCAATACACACATCCATCAATACAGCACATCCATCAATACAGCCATCCATCAATACACACACACACACACACACATCACACACACATCACAGACATCACACAATACACTCCCACCTCAATACAGCCCCTGTCTTTCACACACACACATCACACACACAGCCATCCACTCTGTGTTTGTACAGCCATCCATCAATTGTACAGTGTGACCCCATCAATACAGCCCTCCATCAATACAGCTGTGTCCTGTGTGTTTTGCAATATGGCCCTGCCTCAATACAGTGCCATCCAGCAGTGCAGCTGTCCTGGGTTGCAGAGCCATCCATCAGCTGCTCCTGTGTTGTACCATCCATCAACAGCTGCTTGAATCCAGCAAAACAGCCATCCACCAATACAGCTATCCATGTGCCGCCCATCCATCAATACAGCTCCTCCATTGCCTGTGTCACCAGTGAGGCATCCACAATACAGCTATCCATCAATACAGCCATCCAGGGGCACCGTGAATACAGCCATCCATCAATACAGGAGAGATCCACATAAGGAGAGAAGAGAGAGGGACAGGAGACAGCTATCCATATATACAGCAGGGTACATCTTTCAGAGAGATATAGCCCATGCAGGGGATCATACATAAAACAGTTCAAAGATAATATATATATGGAACCAGTAAACAGTCCATATATATCAATCAATCAACTTAATCAAATAGAGAGATAGCCCCCGATAAAGGGGTAGATCAAGATAGAGAGGGGTAGAGAGAGGGGAGAGGGGTATAGAGAGTTTTTGGGGGAGGGAGTCCAGGGGGGGAGGACACTCCACGGATTCAGTTTTGGAGCAGAGACAGGGGGTATTTTGGGGTAGATCCTTAACAGAGAGAGTCACACACAGAGACAGGGTACAGACACAGCCAGAGACACAGAGAGAGACAGAGAGTCCATCCAGACAGTCACAGGGGTACCAGGGACAGTTTGGGGTACAGTCAGGGGTTTTGGGGTACTCACACACAGTTGTTCACAGACATTTTATTTCACATACAGACAGACAGACAGACCACACCACACTATCACAGACAGACAGACAGACTCAATCAATAATAGTAACCCGACTCACACAAAACAGAAACAATAAGACAACAAGAACAACAGATTACATAAACACAGACAGCAAACCCCTACCAGTCCTGGATGTACACAGAGACAGCACAGGGGGATCAGGAAGACTACAGCTGAGAATCAGCCAACACAAGGATGACCTCACAGTCTCAGACAGACTCACACACAGAGCAGCGAGACACCGAGACAGGCTGGAGAGGAGAGAGGAGGCGGGACAGCGTCCCAGTGCAGACACAACTGCTTTATACCGACAACGTGACAGACAACCCGTGACTCACAGTGTCAGAGTGTGTGTGTGACTCAGACAGTGTCAGTGTGTGTGTGTGACAGACAGTGTCAGTGTGTGTGTGACTCAGTGTCAGTGTGTGTGTGACCACAGGTCAGAGTGACAGTGTGTGTGTGTGTGTCTGACAGGAACACAGACAGCTCTCTTTCTCTCTGTGTGTGTGTGTGTGTGTGTCTGACTCTCTCTCTCTCTCTCTCTTTCTGTGTGTGTGTATCTCCTCTCTCTCTCTCTCTCTCTCTCTCTCTCACCATGTCCAGTAGGTTCACAGCATGTCCTCTGGATGGACTGTTGAAAGCTGAGTTCTGTGGGGTTTCTCTAGAGTCCCCAGACAGACCTCTTCCCTCATCCAGGAGACATCCTTCAGCAGCAGCCCTCATCCTCTCTTCACTCGCTCCCTTCATTTTCTCCTCGTTGGTTCTCTCCTCGTTCTTCCAGCGGCGCCCCACCTCCTGAACCGCCTCCGCCTGCCAGCGAGAACACAAACCAATCGATCAGAAGAGTGATACAGCCATCGATCAATACAGCCATCCATCAATACAGCCATCCATCAATACAGCCATCCATCAATACAGCCATCCATCAATACAGCCATCCATCAATACAGCCATCCATCAATACAGCCATCCATCAATACAGAGACATCCATCACAGACAGCCATCCATCAATACAGCCATCCAGACAGACCGACTCCAATACAGCCATCCACAGAATACAGCCATCCATCAATACAGCCATCCATCAATACAGCCATCCATCAATACACAGAGCCATCCACACAATACAGCCATCCATCAAGACAGAGCCATCCATCAATACAGAGCCATCCATCAATACAGCCATCCATCAATACAGCCATCCATCAATACAGCCATCCATCAATACAGCCATCCACTCAATACAGCCATCCATCAATACAGCCATCCATCAATACAGCCATCCATCAATACAGCCATCCATCAATACAGCCATCCATCAATACAGCCATCCATCAATACAGCCATCCATCAATACAGCCATCCATCAATACAGCCATCCATCAATACAGCCATCCATCAATACAGCCATCCATCCAATACAGCCATCCATCAATACAGCCATCCATCAATACAGCCATCCATCAATACAGCAAGCAAATCATCTTTCAAACCGTCTTCAATGCTTCAAGCAATCAATACAACAATACATACATAAAACAGTAAAACAGTGAATGTAAAAATGAACCCATCAATCAATCAATCCTTAATCAATCAATCCTTAAATCAATTAATACTGCTAGCAATACATAAAACTGGGGTTCAGTTTGAGACACAGACAGACAGACCCGACTCACACACAGAGACAGAGAGTCCAGGGGGGACACAGACAGCTTTGGGGTACAGACTCAGAGGGTCAGGGGTCAGCACACACAGGGTATAGTCCAGCACACAGTTTTGGGAGAGTCAGAGGGTTCAGTTTTGGGGTAGAGTCCAGGGGGTCAGTTTTGGGGTACAGAGTCCAGGGGTTCAGTTTTGGGGTACAGTCCAGGGGTTCAGTTTTGGGGGGACTCAGTCAGAGACACAGACAGACAGGGGTTCAGTTTTGGGGTAGAGTCCAGGGGTTCAGTTTTGACAGTTCCTACCTGGGTAGAGTCCAGGGGTCAGTTTGGGGACAGACAGACCTACAGTCTAGGGATTCAGTTTTGGGGTGGACAGTCACACAGGGGTTCAGTTTTGACAGGAATCAGTACAGTCCAGGGGTTCAGTTTTTCCCGGGGTACAGTCCAGCGGTTCAGTTTTGGGGGACTCACACACAGAGACAGAGAGAGACACAGACAGACAGACCGACTCACACACAGAGACAGAGTCCAGCGGGTCAGTTTTGGGGTAGAGTCCAGCGGTTCAGTTTTGGGGTACAGTTCCTACCTGATCGCTGACGGAACAGACAGACAGACCAGACTCACACACAGTCAGTGACAGTCGGGTGCTTGGTGTTGACAGTGACACAGCAGACAGCTCAATCGATACCAGATTGTGAACCTGCCCCCCCGCCCCCAAAGAGAAACAAGGAAAAGCAATCAGTCACCGATCAGACCTCTCTGTTACAATCAAACATCGACAACAAAACACTGGGTTCCTTTCAAATCCGTAGACACGCAGTGGACAGTACATGCAGAAATGTAAGGGTGACACTCTGCACAGGGGGACGGAGGTACGGACAGACTGACACCCCCCTATAATCCCAGAATCAGATACTCTGCGTAGCTTTTCCATAAACGATGGTACCATTTCATTTGTGATCAGACAGACTCTTCACACAGACACAGAACAACCAGACCCGTCACCACCTCAACAATCAGAGTCACAGACAGAAGACTCACACACACACAGAGACAGAGCACAGACAGACAGACAGACTCCTGATGAAAATGACAGGAACACAGAGACAGAGACAGACAGACAGACCGGAAAGAGACAGAGACACAGACAGACAACAGAGGGAGGACAGACAGACAGACCGACTCACACACAGAGACAGAGTACACAGCAGACAGTGTTGTACAGTGTTTGACAGTGCTCACACACAGAGACAGAACACAGACAGACAGACCGACTCACACACAGAGACAGAGACACAGCAGACAGACCGCTCACACACAGAGACAGAGACACACAGACAGACAGACCTGTGTTTGCACAGACAGACAGACCGACTCACACACAGAGACAGAGACACAGACAGACAGACCCGACTCACACACAGAGACAGAAGACACAGCCAGTGCTAGCTGTGTTGTACAGACTGACCGACTTGCAGTGACAGCTGTGTTGTACACAGTGTGACCGACTCACACACAGCAGTGACAGAGCTGTGTTGTACACAGACAGACAGACCGACTCACACACAGAGACAGTGCACAGACAGACAGACCGACTCACACACAGAGACAGAGACCTGTGACAGTTTCACACACAGCAGTGCTAGCTGTGTTGTACCTGTGACAGTTTGCAGTGCTCACACACAGAACAGAGACACAGACAGACAGACCGTTCACACACAGAGTGTTTGACAGTGCCGACTCACACACAGAGACAGTGACACAGACAGACAGACCGACTCACCTGTGTGTTTGCAGTGACTCACACACAGAGACAGAGACCAGACAGACAGACCGTTTCACACAGTGCAGAGACACAGACAGTGTTGTCACACTGTGTGTTTGACAGACAGCTACTCACACACAGAGACAGAGACCTGACAGTGTTTGCAGTGCTAGCTGTGTTGAGACACAGACACACACGAGACTGTGTCACACACAGAGTTTGCACAGACAGACAGACCGACTCACACACAGTGTTGTACCAGACAGTGTGTTTCACACACAGCAGTGCAGACAGACAGACCGTCACCTGTGTGTTTGACACAGACAGACAGTGATGTGACAGATTCACAGCAGCCGACTCACACACAGAGACAGAGAGACACAGACAGACAGACTCACACACAGAGACAGGCAGACAGACAGACCGACTCCTCACACAGAGACAGAGACACAGACAGACAGACTCACCACAGAGACACCAGACAACCGACTCACACAAAGAGACAAACACAGACAGACAGACCGACTCACACACAGAGACAGGACACAGACAGACAGACCGACTCACACACACAGAGACAGACAGACCGACTCACACACAGAGAGACAGACAGACGAGGGGACAGAGACACAGACAGACAGACCGAGGAGGGACAGTGAGACAGACAGACAGACTCACACACAGAACAGAGACACAGACAGACAGACCGACTCACACACAGAGACAGAACAAGACAGACAAACCTCACACACAGGGACAGGACACAGACAGGACTCACACACAGAGACAGGGTGCACAGGACAGACCCCGACACACACAGAGAGGGGGGGACAGACAGACAGACCGACTCACACACAGAGACAGGACAGACAGACAGACCGGGACAGACACAGGGACAGACTCACACACAGAGACCAGGGACTCACAGGGAGACAGACAGACAGACCGACTCACACACAGAGACAGAGGCAGACAGACAGACCGATGGCAGAGTCAGACACGCAGAGAGACACAGACACACAGACAGACAGACAGACACACAGAGACAGAGAGGACAGACAGACCGACTCACACACAGAGACAGAGACACAGACAGACAGACCGACTCACACACAGAGACAGAGATGACAGACAGACCGACTCCACACACAGAGACAGAGACACAGACAGACAGACCGACTCACACACAGAGACAGAGACACAGACAGACAGACCGACTCACACACAGAGACAGAGACACAGACAGACAGACCGACTCACACACAGAGACAGAGAGACACAGACAGACAGACCGGAGACAGAGAGACAGACAGACAGACCGACTCACACACAGAGACAGATTCACAGACAGACAGACAGTCACACACACAGAGACAGACAGACAGACAGACCACACACAGACACAGACAGACAGACCGACTCACACACAGAGACAGAGACACAGACAGACAGACCACACAGAGACACACACAGACAGACGACACACACAGAGACAGAGACACAGACAGACAGACAGACCAGACTCACACACAGAGACAGAGACAGACAGACCGACTCACACACAGACAGACAGACAGACAGACTCACACACAGAGACAGAGACACACAGACAGACAGACCGACTCACACACAGAGACAGAGACACAGACAGACAGACAGACCGACTCACACAGAGACAGAGAGACAGACAGACAGACAGACCGACAGACCGACTCACACACAGAGACAGAGAGACAGACAGACAGACAGACTCACACAGAGACAGAGACACAGACAGACAGACACTCACACACAGAGACAGAGACCGGCTACACAGACTCACACACAGACAGAGACACAGACAGACAGACACTCACACACAGAGACAGAGACACAGACAGACAGACCGACTCACACACAGAGACAGAGACACAGACAGACAGACCGACTCACACACAGAGACAGAGACACAGACAGACAGACCGACTCACACACAGAGACAGAGACACAGACAGACAGACCGACTCACACACAGAGACAGAGACACACAGACACACAGACTCACACACAGACACAGAGAGACACAGACAGACAGACAGACTCACACACAGAGACAGAGAGACACAGACAGACAGACCGACTCACACACACAGAGACAGAGAGACACAGACAGACAGACCGACTCACACACAGAGACAGAGACACAGACAGACAGACCGACTCACACACAGAGACAGAGACACAGACAGACAGACCGACTCACACACACAGAGACAGAGACACAGACAGACAGACCGACTCACACACAGAGACAGAGACAGACAGACAGACTCACACACAGACACAGACAGACAGAGACACAGACAGACAGACAGACCGACTCACACACAGAGACAGAGACACAGACAGACAGACCGACTCACACACAGAGACAGAGACACAGACAGACAGACAGACTCACACACAGAGACAGAGACACAGACAGACAGACCGACTCACACACAGAGACAGAGACACAGACAGACAGACAGACCACACACAGAGACAGAGACACACAGACAGACACAGAGACACAGACAGACAGACAGACAGACTCACACACAGAGACAGAGAGACACAGACAGACAGACCGACTCACACACAGAGACAGAGAGACACAGACAGACAGACCGACTCACACACAGAGACAGAGAGACACAGACAGACAGACCGACTCACACACAGAGACAGAGACACAGACAGACAGACAGACAGACCGACTCACACACAGAGACAGAGACACAGACAGACAGACCGACTCACACACAGACAGAGACAGAGACACAGACAGACAGACACACACAGAGACAGAGACACAGACAGACAGACCGACTCACACACAGAGACAGACACAGACAGACAGACCGACTCACACACAGAGAGAGACACAGACAGACACAGACAGACAGACCACACTCACACACAGAGACAGAGACACAGACAGACAGACCGACTCACACACAGAGACAGAGAGACACAGACAGACAGACCGACTCACACAGAGACAGAGAGACAGACAGACAGACCGACTCACACACACAGAGACAGAGACTCACACAGACAGACAGACCGACTCACACACAGAGACAGAGACACAGACAGACAGACCGACTCACACACAGAGACAGAGAGACACAGACAGACAGACAGACAGACTCACACACAGAGACAGAGAGACACAGACACAGACAGACAGACCAGACTCACACACAGAGACAGACAGACAGACAGACCGACTCACAGACAGACAGACAGACCGACTCACACACAGAGACAGAGACACACAGACAGACTCACACACAGAGACAGAGACACAGACAGACAGACCGACTCACACACAGAGACAGAGACACAGACAGACAGACCGACTCACACACAGAGACAGAGACAGACAGACAGACCGACACACACAGACAGAGACACAGACAGACAGACCGACTCACACACAGAGACAGAGACACAGACAGACAGACAGACTCACACACAGAGACAGAGACACAGACAGACAGACCGACTCACACACAGAGACAGAGACAGACACACAGACAGACAGACACAGACTCACACACAGAGACAGAGAGACACAGACAGACAGACAGACTCACACACAGAGACACACAGACAGACAGACCGACACACAGAGACAGAGACACAGACAGACAGACCGACTCACACACAGAGACAGAGAGACACAGACAGACAGACCCACACACACACAGAGACAGAGAGACACAGACAGACAGACCGACTCACACACAGAGACAGAGAGACACAGACAGACAGACCGACTCACACACACACACAGAGACAGAGACACAGACAGACAGACTCACACACAGAGACACACAGACAGACAGACAGACTCACACACACAGACAGACACAGACCGACTCACACACAGAGACAGAGACACAGACAGACAGACCGACTCACACACAGAGACAGAGACAGAGACACACACACAGACAGACAGACTCACACACAGAGACAGAGACACAGACAGACAGACAGACTCACACACAGAGACAGAGAGACACAGACAGACAGACCGACTCACACACAGAGACAGAGAGACACAGACAGACAGACCGACTCACACACAGAGACAGAGAGACACAGACAGACAGACCGACTCACACACAGAGACAGAGACACACAGACAGACAGACCGACTCACACACAGAGACAGAGACACAGACAGACAGACCGACTCACACACAGAGACAGAGACACAGACAGACAGACAGACTCACACAGACACACAGACAGACAGACAGACACAGACACACAGAGACAGAGACACAGACAGACAGACTCACACACAGAGACAGAGACACAGACAGACAGACCGACTCACACACAGAGACAGACACAGACCAGACTCACACACAGAGACAGAGACACAGACAGACAGACCGACTCACACACAGAGACAGAGAGACACAGACAGACAGACCGACTCACACACAGAGACAGAGACACAGACAGACAGAGACACAGACTCACACACAGAGACAGAGACACAGACAGACAGACCGACTCACACACAGAGACAGAGACACAGACAGACAGACCGACTCACACACAGAGACAGAGACACAGACAGACAGACCGACTCACACACAGAGACAGAGAGACACAGACAGACAGACCGACTCACACACAGAGACAGAGAGACACAGACAGACAGACCGACTCACACAGAGACAGAGACACAGACAGACAGACCGACTCACACACAGAGACAGAGACACAGACAGACAGACCGACTCACACACAGAGACACAGACAGACAGACACAGACAGAGAGACAGACAGACAGACCGACTCACACACAGAGACAGAGACACACAGACAGACAGACCGACTCACACACAGAGACAGAGAGAGACACAGACAGACAGACCGACTCACACACAGAGACAGAGAGACACAGACAGACAGACCGACTCACACACAGAGACAGAGAGACACAGACAGACAGACCGACTCACACACAGAGACAGAGAGACACAGACACAGACCGACTCACACACAGACAGAGACACAGACAGACAGACCGACTCACACACAGAGACAGAGACACAGACAGACAGACCGACTCACACACAGAGACACAGACAGACAGACCGACTCACACACAGAGACAGAGACACAGACAGACAGACCGACTCACACACAGAGACAGAGACACAGACAGACAGACCGACTCACACACAGAGACAGAGACACAGACAGACAGACCGACTCACACAGAGACAGAGACACACAGACAGACAGACCGACTCACACACAGAGACAGAGACACAGACAGACAGACCGACTCACACACAGAGACAGAGAGACACAGACAGACAGACTCACACACAGAGACAGAGAGACACAGACAGACAGACAGACTCACACACAGAGACAGAGAGACACAGACAGACAGACCGACTCACACACAGAGACAGAGACACAGACAGACAGACCGACTCACACACAGAGACAGAGAGACACAGACAGACAGACCGACTCACACACAGAGACAGAGACACAGACAGACAGACCGACTCACACACAGAGACAGAGACACAGACAGACAGACCGACTCACACACAGAGACAGAGAGACACAGACAGACAGACCGACTCACACACAGAGACAGAGACACAGACAGACAGACCGACTCACACACAGAGACAGAGACACAGACAGACAGACCGACTCACACACAGAGACAGAGACACAGACAGACAGACCGACTCACACACAGAGACAGACAGACAGACAGACAGACACAGACACAGACAGACAGACAGACCTCACACACAGAGACAGAGAGACAGAGACAGACAGACTCACACACAGAGACAGACACAGCCAGACAGACAGACACACTCACACACAGAGACAGAGAGACACAGACAGACAGACCGACTCACACACAGAGACAGAGACACAGACAGACAGACCGACTCACACACAGAGACAGAGACACAGACAGACACCGAGAGACAGACACAGAGACAGACGACTCACACACAGAGACAGAGACACAGACAGACAGACCGACTCACACACAGAGACAGAGACACAGACAGACAGACCGACTCACACACAGACACACACAGACCGACACACACAGAGACAGAGAGACACAGACAGACAGACCGACTCACACACAGAGACAGAGAGACACAGACAGACAGACCGACTCACACACAGAGAGACAGACAGACGACAGACAGAGACAGAGACACAGACAGACACAGACAGACAGACAGACCCGACTCACACACAGAGACAGAGACACAGACAGACAGACCGACTCACACACAGAGACAGAGACACAGACAGACAGACCGACTCACACACAGAGACAGAGACAGACAGACACACACACAGAGACAGACAGACAGACCGACTCACACACAGAGACAGAGACACAGACAGACAGACCGACTCACACACAGAGACAGAGAGACACAGACAGACACACTCACACACAGACAGACACAGCCAGACAGACCGACTCACACACAGAGACAGAGAGACAGACAGACAGACCGACTCACACACAGAGACAGAGACACAGACAGACAGACCGACTCACACACAGAGACAGAGACACAGACAGACAGACCGACTCACACACAGAGACAGAGACACAGCCAGACAGACAGACTCACACACAGAGACAGAGACACAGACAGACAGACCGACTCACACACAGAGACAGACAGAGACACAGACAGACAGACCAGAGACACAGACAGACACACACACAGACAGAGAGACACAGACAGACAGACCGACTCACACACAGAGAGACACAGACAGACAGACCGACTCACACACAGACAGACAGACAGACAGACCGACTCACACACAGAGACAGAGACACAGACAGACAGACTCACACACAGACAGAGACACAGACAGACAGACACAGAGACAGAGACACAGACAGACAGACCGACTCACACACAGAGACAGAGACACAGACAGACAGACAGACTCACACACACAGAGACAGAGACACAGACAGACAGACCGACACAGAGACAGAGACACAGACAGACAGACAGACTCACACACAGAGACAGAGAGACACAGACAGACGACTCACACAGACCAGACAGACAGACCGACTCACACACAGACAGAGACACAGACAGACAGACCGACTCACACACAGAGACAGAGACACAGACAGACAGACCGACTCACACACAGAGACAGAGACACAGAGACAGAGAGACACAGACAGACAGACCGACTCACACACAGAGACAGAGGAACACAGAGACAGACAGACTCACACACAGAGACAGACACAGACAGACAGACCCGACACACACAGAGACAGAGAGACACAGACAGACAGACCGACTCACACACACAGAGACAGAGAGACACAGACAGACAGACAGACCGACTCACACACAGAGACAGAGACACAGACAGACAGACCGACTCACACACAGAGACAGAGACACAGACAGACAGACCGACTCACACACAGAGACAGAGAGACACAGACAGGCAGACCACAGAGACACAGACAGACAGACCGACTCACACACAGAGACAGAGACACAGCCAGACAGACCGACTCACACACAGAGACAGAGAGACACAGACAGACAGACCGACTCACACACAGAGACAGAGACACAGACAGACAGACCGACTCACACACAGAGACAGAGAGACACAGACAGACAGACCGACTCACACAGAGACAGAGACACAGACAGACAGACACACACACAGAGACAGAGAGACACAGACAGACAGACCGACTCACACACAGAGACAGAGACACAGACAGACAGACCGACTCACACACAGAGACAGAGAGACACAGACAGACAGACAGACTCACACACAGAGACAGAGAGACACAGACAGACAGACCGACTCACACACAGAGACAGAGACACAGACAGACAGACCGACTCACACACAGAGACAGAGACACAGACAGACAGACCGACTCACACACAGAGACAGAGACACACAGAGACAGAGACAGACAGACCGACTCACACACAGAGACAGAGACACAGACAGACAGACCGACTCACACACAGAGACAGAGACACAGACAGACAGACCGACTCACACACAGAGACAGAGACACAGACAGACAGACCGACTCACACACAGAGACAGAGAGACACAGACAGACAGACCGACTCACACACAGGACTCACACACAGAGACAGAGACACAGACAGACAGACCGAGACAGAGCTCACACACACAGAGACACAGAGACACACACACAGAGACAGAGACACAGACAGACAGACCGACTCACACACAGAGACAGAGACACAGACAGACAGACAGACTCACACACAGAGACAGAGACACAGACAGACAGACCGACAGACAGACACACAGAGACACACACACACAGACAGACAGACCCACACACACAGAGACAGAGACACAGACACAGACAGACAGACTCACACACAGAGACAGAGAGACACAGACAGACAGACCGACTCACACACAGAGACAGAGACACAGACAGACAGACCGACTCACACACAGAGACAGAGAGACACAGACAGACAGACCGACTCACACACAGAGACAGAGACACAGACAGACAGACAGACTCACACACACACACAGAGACAGAGACACAGCCACAGACAGACGACTCACACACACAGAGACAGAGACACAGACAGACAGACACTCACACACAGAGACAGAGACACAGACAGACAGACCGACTCACACACAGAGACAGAGAGACACAGACAGACAGACCGACTCACACACAGAGACAGAGACACAGACAGACAGACCGACTCACACACAGAGACAGAGAGACACAGACAGACAGACCGACTCACACACAGAGACAGAGACACAGACAGACAGAGAGACAGAGACAGACAGACTCACACACACAGAGACAGACAGAGACACACACAGACAGACAGACAGACAGACCACACACACACAGAGACAGAGACAGACAGACAGACAGACACACACAGAGACAGATACACAGACAGACACACACACACAGAGACAGAGAGACACAGACAGACAGACCACACACAGACTCACACACAGAGACAGAGAGACACAGACAGACAGACCGACTCACACACAGAGACAGAGACACACAGACAGACAGACACACACACACACAGAGACAGAGACACAGACAGACAGACCGACTCACACACAGAGACAGAGACACAGACAGACAGACAGACTCACACACAGAGACAGAGACACAGACAGACAGACCGACTCACACACAGAGACAGAGACAGAGAGACAGACAGACAGACACAGACAGACACACACAGAGACAGAGACAGAGACACAGACAGACAGACCGACTCACACACAGAGACAGAGACACAGACAGACAGACCGACTCACACACAGAGACAGAGAGACACAGACAGACAGACCGACTCACACACAGAGACAGAGAGACACAGACAGACAGACAGACTCACACACAGAGACAGAGACACAGACAGACAGACCGACTCACACACAGAGACAGAGAGACACAGACAGACAGACCGACTCACACACAGAGACAGAGACACAGACAGACAGACCGACTCACACACACAGAGACAGAGAGACAGACAGACAGACAGACACTCTCACACACAGAGACAGAGAGACAGACACAGACAGACAGACCGACTCACACACAGACAGAGACAGACAGACCGACTCACACACAGAGACAGAGACACAGACACACAGAGACAGAGACACAGACAGACAGACAGACTCACACACACAGAGACAGAGACACAGACAGACAGACCGACTCACACACAGAGACAGAGACACAGACAGACAGACCGACTCACACACAGAGACAGAGACACAGACAGACAGACCGACTCACACACAGAGACAGACACAGACAGACAGACTCACACACAGAGAGAGAGACACAGACAGACAGACCGAGCTCACACAGAGACAGAGAGACACAGACAGACAGACCGACTCACACACAGAGACAGAGACACAGACAGACAGACCGACTCACACACAGAGACAGAGAGACAGACAGACAGACCGACTCACACACAGAGACAGAGAGACACAGACAGACAGACTCACACACAGAGACAGAGAGACACAGACACACACAGACAGACAGACTCACACACAGAGACAGAGACACAGACAGACAGACTCACACACACAGAGAGAGAGACACAGACAGACAGACAGACCGACTCACACACAGAGACAGAGAGACACAGACAGACAGACCGACTCACACACAGACAGAGACAGAGAGACAGAGACACAGACAGACAGACCGACTCACACACAGAGACAGAGGGACACAGACAGACAGACTCACACACAGACAGAGACACACACAGACCGACAGAGAGACACAGACAGACAGACCGACTCACACACAGAGACAGAGACACAGACAGACAGACCGACTCACACACAGAGACAGAGGGCACAGACAGACAGACCGACACACACAGGACAGACAGACCGACTCACACACAGACACAGAGACACAGACAGACAGACCGACTCACACACAGAGACAGAGAGACACAGACAGACAGACCGACTCACACACACAGACACAGAGAGACACAGACAGACAGACCGACTCACACACAGAGACAGAGACACAGACAGACAGACCGACTCACACACAGAGACAGAGACACAGCCAGACAGACAGACTCACACACAGAGACAGAGAGACACAGCCAGACAGACCGACTCACACACAGAGACAGAGACACAGACAGACAGACAGAGGGGAAGACAGACTCACACACAGAGACAGACAGACAGACAGACACAGACAGACAGACAGACAGACTCACACACAGACACAGAGACACAGACAGACAGACCGACTCACACACAGAGACAGAGACAGACACAGACAGACAGACAGACAGACCGACACACACAGAGACAGAGAGACACAGACAGACAGACCCGACTCACACACAGAGACAGAGACACAAGACACAGACACAGACGACAGACAGACCCGACTCACACACAGAGACAGAGACACAGACAGACAGACAGACACTCACACACAGAGACAGAGAGACACAGACAGACAGACCGACTCACACACAGAGACAGAGACAGACAGACAGACCGACTCACACACAGACACAGACAGACAGACCGACTCACACACAGGAGACACAGACAGACAGACCGGTCACACAGCCACAGACAGACAGACAGACTCACACAGAGACACAGAGACAGACAGACTCACACACAGGCAGACAGACAGACAGACCGACTCACACACAGAGACAGAGAGACACAGCCAGACAGACCGACTCACACACAGAGACAGAGACACAGACAGACAGACCGACTCACACACAGCAGAGACACAGACAGACAGACCCGACTCACACACAGAGACAGAGAGAGACAGACAGCCGACTCACACACAGAGACAGACGCGGCTCACACTCTATGTCCCACAGGCTGTCCCCTCGATGGTGCTGCAGTACTCTCTGCTGAACTGGGTGATGAGTACTGCAGCTGTGCAACAGTGTTGGGGTGTCGCACAGTGGTTCTCCTTGGCTCTGCAGGAGGCTCTGGTACTGCGTGCTGTGCACCACCACCGTCCTCACCAGACAGGCAGTCCCGGATGTGGTGCATCAGCAGCCGGTTCAGGGTGCGAGAGAGCTGCCGGGCCCCCAGCGCTTCAGAGTAATGCCGCTGCAGACAGCCTGCTCGTCCTGGAGGCTCTCCGGAGACCCGACTTCCCGACAGTCGTGCTGGCTCCACAGAGAGAGAGAGAGAGAGACAGACAGACAGGGGGGGTCAGCTAATGAATCAGGGTTACTGAGGCTAGACCGAGTCAAGCAGACCAGCGTTTGGGCTCTAGTGCCTTCATCAGTGTTACTGAAACTAGAAGAGACTGAGTCAAGCAGACCAGCGTTTGGGCTCCAGTGCCTTCATCAGTGTTACTGAAACTAGAAGAGACTGAGTCAAGCAGACCAGCGTTTGGGCTCTAGCGCCTTCATCAGCGTTATTGAAACTAGAAGAGACCGAGTCAAGCAGACCAGCGTTTGGGCTCCAGTGCCTTCATCAGTGTTATTGAAACTAGAAGAGACCGAGTCAAGCAGACCAGCGTTTGGGCTCCAGCGCCTTCATCAGTGTTATTGAAACTAGAAGAGACTGAGTCAAGCAGACCAGCGTTTGGGCTCTAGTGCCTTCATCAGTGTGATTGAGCTGGTGACCCCAGCTGACCTGTTGATGACCCCGATGATGCCCAGTTTGACCGGGATGACTCGTCCCAGCAGCACGTCCAGCGCGTCTGTCCCAGCGTCCATCAGGTCCAGCTTAGTGACCACAGCCAGAGTGCGGCGTCCTGCGGGGACAGACAGAGAGACAGGGACACACACAGGGACAGACATGGAGACAGAGGGAGACATGAAGGACGGGGGGGACAGACAGACAGGTTAGACGACAAAGAGTTACAAAAATCTGCTAACCCTGATTTCGCTTCATAAAGTGGAATGAAAGCTGCTGAATGATGTTTCGTTAACATGTTGAATTGCACACCGCTGTGGAGTTTCCTAGATACTGAATGAAACACTTCAAAAATGTGACATTTCAGAATCTAACATGAAATATTACTGTACCACTACTATGGCTTCCGGTAGACTTTTGGCGATGTCATTTTGTAGTTTCTTTGATTACATGATGTTAAATAAAAGACCCACATTATATTCATATAGTAACACGTGTGCAGATCATGTAGATAATGTGTTAGAGCATGCACATAGCATGTTGGATCCTATGTTACAGAATGAGTTACAACTGCTGTTACAGCACGTTATGATAAAGCTGTGGCCAAAATTTTTGCATCACCTAGGATTGAAACATAATACAAAATATAAAAATAAACTATATAAACATAATCTAGTCATGCAATCAAAGAATTACATTGCAAAAGTCTACCGGGAGACATAACAAAAGCAGTACGGTATTTTGTGTTTCAAAATGTTTTCAATGGTCAGTTTTTTCTCCCGTTAAGTACATGGGAAAAGTACAAAGCATTGTGTAACGTCCTAGCGTGCTGAAGCGTGTTCCTAGCGTGTTACCGTCGGGGTCCACGTCCCGTGCCAGTTTGAGAGCTTCGGACGTTGCCAGGTCGGTGTTCGCTGCCGTGATGGCGAGGATGAGGGAGTTGGGGTTCGAGGCGTAGGAGAAAATCATCTCCCTGACCTGAGACTCGATATCCTCGGGCTGATCTCCCACTGGAACCTGGGAGACACAGAGAGTCTATACTGTACCAAGTGCTATCACTGTCAATATCATTATCATTATCAATACCATTATCAATACCATTATCAATATCATTATCAATACCACTGTCAATACCATTTTCATTATCAATATAATTATCAATACCATTATCATTATCAATACCACTATCAATATCAATACCATCATTATTATCAATACCATTATCAATACCATTATCAACATCAATACCATTATCAATAGCACACCCGGACACAGACACTCACACACCCACACTCACACACACACACACAGGGTTCGAATCCACGCGATCGCCAGTCGCTTCACTCACAATCCCAGCTCCAACACAACCCAGCACTCCGCAGGGTACAAGGGCTACTGCACCATCGGAGCTGGGATTCCCAGTGACCTGCAGGGACTGCTTCGTTACCTTGGTGATCCCGGGCAGGTCCACCAGGGTGAGGCTGAGAACTTGAGGAGAGAAGATCTTGAGGTGGATCGGCTCTGCGCTGATACCCTGAGAGAGGAGAGAGGAACCCAGGGAAGAGTCAAGCACACCAGCGTTTGGGCTCCAGTGCCTTCATCAGTGTTATTGAAACTAGAAGAGACTGAGTCAAGCAGACCAGCGTTTGGGCTCCAGTGCCTTCATCAGTGTTATTGAAACTAGAAGAGACTGAGTCAAGCAGACCAGCGTTTGGGCTCCAGTGCCTTCATCAGTGTTATTGAAACTAGAAGAGACCGAGTCAAGCAGACCAGCGTTTGGGCTCCAGTGCCTTCATCAGTGTTACTGAAACTAGAAGAGACTGAGTCAAGCAGACCAGCGTTTGGGCTCCAGTGCCTTCATCAGTGTTATTGAAACTAGAAGAGACTGAGTCAAGCAGACCAGCGTTTGGGCTCCAGTGCCTTCATCAGTGTTATTGAAACTAGAAGAGACCGAGTCAAGCAGACCAGCGTTTGGGCTCCAGTGCCTTCATCAGTGTTACTGAAACTAGAAGAGACTGAGTCAAGCAGACCAGCGTTTGGGCTCTAGTGTCTTCATCAGCGTTATTGAAACTAGAAGAGACCGAGTCAAGCAGACCAGCGTTTGGGCTCCAGTGCCTTCATCAGTGTTATTGAAACTAGAAGAGACCGAGTCAAGCAGACCAGCATTTGGGCTCCAGTGCCTTCATCAGTGTTACTGAAACGAGAAGAGACCGAGTCAAGCAGACCAGCGTTTGGGCTCCAGTGCCTTCATCAGTGTTACTGAAACTAGAAGAGACTGAGTCAAGCAGACCAGCGTTTGGGCTCTAGTGTCTTCATCAGTGTTATTGAAACTAGAAGAGACCGAGTCAAGCAGACCAGCGTTTGGGCTCTAGTGTCTTCATCAGTGTTATTGAAACTAGAAGAGACCGAGTCAAGCAGACTAGCGTTTCAGGAACTGTCAAACATTGCACAGACAGTCTAACCCCTTGACGTGACTCCCATGATGCATTGCTCCGCTCACCTTGTTGGCTCCGGTGCAGCGTTCCGTCTCGCTTTCGATCTCCTGTCGAATCTCATCGAACTCCGTGAAGATCTGAGAGGGAAAAAAAAATCACAAAATCGACCAATCAATCAACCAATCAATCAACCAATCAATAAAACAATCAAATTAATAAACAAAGCCTGTACTTGGCACCACTGTGGAGTCTCAGTACCTTGTTCTTAATGTGTAGGAATGTGCCCCATTCTTCTGCTTCGATACCTAAGAGGAGAGAGGGGGGAGAGAGAGGTGAGAGAGGCGAGTGATGACAGGGATAGTGTGTGTCAGCGTGCCACAGCCTGAGGGGCAGTGGGTAGGGAGGGAGGGGAGCTGTATTGTTCAGAGGGACGAGAGAGAGGTGAGCGATGAGAGAGAGAGAAAGGGGAGATGAGAGGGAGAGACAGGGGACAGGGGTGTGAGAGAGGTGAGCGATGAGATAGAGAGAGAGAGCGAGAGAAAGGGGAGGGAGAGGGGAGGGAGAGGGTGTGAGACAAGTGAGCGATGAGAGTTAGGGGAGAGATGAGAGGGGGAGGGAGAGAGAGAGAGAGAGAGGGGAGAGGGGTGTGAGACAAGTGAGTTCTCACCGTTCTCACCCCGACTCCTCTCCGCGGCCGGCGGAACATTGACAAGCTGCAAAACCAACGGTCGCCGCGTCACGACCCCCGAACCGCGTGGCAGGAAGTCCTGCCCCACCAGGCTCTCCAGCACCGAGCTCTTCCCACTGCTCTGTGATTGGAGGAGCAGAGTGTCAATCACACAGCGCTGTACAAACACACGCACTCACAAAACTAACTGGAATGGGTGAAACTGCTGTGCAATAGGAGTCTTTTTGCCATCACTGCAATTAAAGCTGTAGAGGTCTCTTAAACACTGAATGAAAATAAACACATGAGGTGCACAGTGTTTCACTGAAGATTTCAACTGAAAACATCCCGTTTCTATCAGGATCTTGCTCAAACAAGGAGAGGCTTGTTAGGGCTTGAAAGCTGTTGTGCGTAGCTCTCCGTGCATCTCAGAATATCTCAGCAAGTCTCACAGGATCAGACGACTCACCTGAGACCCCACAACCACAATCTGAGGCAGCTGGATGAGCTCCGCCCCCACCGTCACGAAGACCTGCTGCAGCTTGTTAATGACGGGTATGAGAGCCTCCATCTACACAGGGGAGAACACACAGGAGCACAGAGCTTTACAACAGAGAGTGGACCTGCGGTATACACAGAGTCACACACACTGACACAGAGTCACAAACACTGACACAGAGTCACACACACTGACACAGAGTCACACACTGACACAGACTCACACACACTGACACAGAGTCACACACTGACACAGACTCACACAGACTCACACACACTGACACAGAGTCACACACACTGACACAGACTCACACACACTGACACAGAGTCACACACTGACACAGAGTCACAAACACTGACAGAGTCACACACTGACACAGAGTCACAAACACTGACAGTCACACACTGACAGAGTCACACACTGACACAGAGTCACACACACTGACACAGAGTCACAAACACTGACACAGAGTCACACACACTGACACAGAGTCACACACACTGACACACAGAGTCACACAGAGTCACACACACTGACACAGAGTCACACACTGACACAGACTCACACACACTGACACAGTCACACACTGACACAGAGTCACACACACTGACACAGAGTCACAAACACTGACACAGAGTCACACACTGACACAGAGTCACACACACTGACACAGAGTCACACAGTCACACACACTGACACAGACTCACACACACTGACACAGAGTCACACACACTGACACAGTCACACACTGACACAGAGTCACACACACTGACACAGAGTCACACACTGACACAGTCACAAACACTGACACAGTCACAAACACTGACACAGAGTCACACACTGACAGAGTCACACACACTGACACAGAGTCACACACACTGACACAGTCACACACACACACTGACACAGACACAGACTCACACACACACACTGACAGAGTCACACACACTGACAGACTCACACACACAGACACTGACACTGACACAGACACACTGACTGACACAGACACACACACACTGACTGACACAGACACACACACAGAGTCACACACACTGACACAGACTCACACACACTGACACAGACTCACACACACACACTGACTGACACAGACACACACATTGTTTGTATTTTATTGTTCAGGACCGATGTGAAGGACCAGTAATAGCACTACAGCGTAGAATAAAACAACACAATGCACAACAACATACCGACTGTGCGCATTATATAATACCACTGTGAATACCCCCGGGGCTTCAGAGCGAAAAAATCTCCCTGCAAGACATCCCACACAGCGATCTGTGCTGTAAATACAAAGCGCTGCTACAATATTATGCAACCATTTCCACACCCCGCCAATGAAACCGAAAGCTGCACTTACACGGTTAAGATATTAAAGTATACTAAGCGAAAAAACACACGTACAGATTTAAGACCACAGATCAATTCAACCATGCTTAATTCCTTTGCAATTATAATTCTAAAATACCAAATGCATTATTATTATTATTATTATTTATGATTGCCAATATTTTCTGTAGTTTATTTATTTATTTTTTTAATAGCATAATGAGTGCAAATAATTTTATTTACCGTACTTCCCTCTGTCCTGCTAAAAACTGCGTTCTCTCTTCGGAAGCTAAGCACCGCTCTTTGTTTGTCGTATTAACGGGGTTTTTAGCGAACGACCATGGAATTGCTTAAGGGATTTATTCCAAATGATAATCCTCGGACATTTAAATATATTTTGTATTTCCAAGACCCGCTGAGAATAATGCATGAATACTTCTCCTTCTCGCGAAGAAAGAGTCTATTTGCATCCCTGCGAGCTTATTGGCTGATATCCCTGACAGTCTTTGAAAAAAACCGCCTTCTCTGTGCGTGATTGGATGCTTCACTCATCGGGCTGACCGATTGGGGGAACCGAAAATGTTTCACTTTGGGAAGCGTTCTTTGAATCGTTGATTGGCTGCAAGCCGTGTTTGAAAAACAGGATTGGCCGCATTCTGACAGGTTGTGGAACGCCCACCCCGACAGCGGCGTTGGATCTGATTGGTCAAAAAAAAACAACCACAAGTCAATGTGGGGAAGCTATAAGGCCAACAGGATGCTCGGATATATTGTGAAAAGTGTTGAATTTAAATAAAGGGAAGTAATGTTAAAACTTTACAATGCATTAGTAAGACCTCATCTAGAATATTGTGTTCAGTTCTGGTCACCTCGTTCCAAAAATGATATTGCTGCTCTAGAAAGAGTGCAAGAAGAGCAACCAGAATTATCCTGGGTTTAAAAGGCATGTCGTATGCAGACAGGCTAAAAGAATTGAATCTGTTCAGTCTTGAACAAAGAAGACTACGCGGTGATCTGATTCAAACATTCAAAATCCTAAAAGGTATTGACAATGTCGACCAGGGGACTTTTTTCGACCTGAAAAAAAACAAGGACCAGGGGTCAAAATGAGGAGATTAGATAAAGGGGCATTCAGAACAGAAAATAGGAGGCACTTTTTTACACAGAGAATTGTGAGGGTCTGGAACCAACTCCCCAGTAATGTTGTTGAAGCTGACACCCTGGGATCCTTCAAGAAGCTGCTTGATGAGATTCTGGGATCAATAAGCTACTGACAACCAAACGAGCAAGATGGGCCGAATGGCCTCCTCCTCCTGTTGTTGTTATCATTAGTTTTCTAGTAGGGCTGCAGTACCACTCTCTATAACACGTTAAGGACATCAGGCTATAGACAAAATAGGACAAGAGAGCCAACAGTCCCGTTTCTGTTAATATTTATTCTACATAATGAAGTACCATCAGCTTCCAAAAAGAGCAACAGTTTAGTCACTTCAATTTATGGCAATTGTACATCAACACATTCTCTCTCTCTCTCTCTCTCTCTCTCTCTCTCTCTCTCTCTCTCAATTTCAATTCAATTCAATTCAAAGTGCTTTATTGGCATGACTTATTTTCCACAGTGTTGCCAAAGCAATTGCATCCATATTACGAGCAGATGCATATATATACATACAAGGAACCATGGTAACAAAATAATAAATAAAATAGAAGATAAATAATAATAATACTACAGAAATTGAAATAAATATTGAAATAATAATATTGAAACTATTAAACTGTTAAATTGTGCCGTGTCACTGCGTGCCCCTCAGGTTGTGGCAGGTGGCTACATATTTGGCAGCCAGTGGAGCTGCGTGTCCCTCCTCTAGGAGGACAGCAAGTTTCTCTGAGTCTGCCATTTGTCTGGAAACAGGATATTTTTGTTGTATTTTAATGAAGAATGACTCTCTGATATGGCTGTATTTTATACAGTGTAGGAGAAAGTGCATCTCAGTTTCCACCTCTCCTGTCTCGCAGTGACCACAGAGCCGATCTTCTTTGGGCAGCCAGGTCTCTCTCTCTCTCTCTCTCTCTCTCTCTCTCTCTCTCTCTCTCCAACATGTACAGCACTAACACAACGTGTACATAATAAATACATACATAAGCATAGTAAAGATAATTCAAATGAATTGCATAGGCATTAGCAAAATTACCGCCTATTTACTAAGACTCTGAACACACCTAATATGTTTATTTTGAAAATTAGACGGTAATTTGCACATAGTGGTCTAACTGTTGACTTTAGCGCCCTCTCGTGGGAGTGACAGTTGTCGGAGTTGCTATGGAAACCGCGTCACTCTTTCTGCGGCTGAATTCCCTCTAACGCATTGCAACGTATATTAAACTATTTCGTTGTAGCAATTAACAGCAAGCTCCTAAACAGAGGTATTGAGTCATAGTTTTATTTTTATAACACATTTAATTTTGCTTCTCGGTTTTTTTGTTTTTGTTTTTGTGGAACACAACCGGCGAGGCCTAACACCCCCAACCGATCCACGGAGTTTCCTAGACGCTCTCACCGATGGATCAGTACAGCATTCTGGGCAGGATTGGGGAAGGGGCCCACGGTATAGTGTTTAAAGCCAAACACATTGAGGTGCGTCTCATGTTATTTTTTATTCAGTTTAAAGACTGAACACGACTAGAAAACTCTGCGCGGCATTTAAACTTGGAAACTATTTTAAAACGTTGCGGTATTTTCACTTAACCCTGCGCACACAGTATTGAAAATGTTCTTTCTTTCTCCGTTTCAGACGGGAGAAACGGTCGCCCTGAAGAAAGTAGCTCTGAGGAAGCTGGAGGATGGGATCCCAAACCAGGCACTGCGAGAGATCAAAGCCCTGCAAGAGATCGAGGACAATCCATACGTGGGTCTTGTGGAAATGCGATGATTGCATTGGCCTGTTATATTGGTTGCTACAGCATACAAATACAGTGTGAATTTGTTATAATTGATTAAGACAATCTGTATTTTGGTGGCGTTCCGGTATCTTCATATTTAGGACCACACCACTGGCAGAACATACAACTAATGAACACCCACTAGTGCTGAATCAACTTAAATTCTAAGTGACAAACTATTCACTAGAGGTCTTTCTCTTTAATAGAAACACAAACATTTATGGGCAGTAGTGGTTAGGGCTCTGGACTCTTGACCGGAGGGTCGTGGGTTCAATCCCAGGTGGGGGGACACTGCTGCTGTACCCTTGAGCAAGGTACTTTACCTAGATTGCTCCAGTAAAAACCCAAACTGTATAAATGGGTAATTGTATGTAAAAATAATGTGATATCTTGTAACAATGGTAAGTCGCCCTGGATAATGGCGTCAGCTAAGAAATAAATAATAATAGAGGTCTTTGTCTTTAATAGAAACACTAACATTTAATACATTCAATGACAGAGTAGGAGAAATAAACTGCACAAATTCAGTGTGGCCAGCTTCTATAAGGGAGGAGAGACGAGCTGTTTTGGTTTCTCTTGTTTTCCCCGCAGGTGGTGAAGCTGAAGAACGTGTTTCCGCACGGCGCTGGCTTCGTCCTTGTCTTCGAGTTCATGCTGTCCGACCTCTCGGAGGTCATCCGCAACTCGGACCGGCCGCTCACAGAGTCCCAGGTCAAAGGGTACATGATGATGCTGCTGAAGGGCGTGGCCTTCTGCCACGAGAACTCTATCATGCACAGAGTAAGATGGGTCGGGGGTCCTCGGAGGGGAGCGTCCCCTTTCTTATTCCAAATGCCGTATTTAGGGAGATCAATTTTACAGAATGGTTCACCAACAGGGATGGGAATAAGACTCCTGTTGCATAGCAGTTTGATCCGTCCTAGGTTTTGCGAGGAGCTTGATTACCCACGGTGTCTAGCTAACAAGCTCGGGTGTGTCTTATTGAACTCCTAGTAAAACCTGGAATGGATCACACAGCTTTGCAACGGGAGTCTTATTCCCATCCCTGATTTAATTGAGATTGTGTCATACCAAGTTCCTTGGTATTTATAATTAACCCCAGGTCTGGTAACTGATCGTTTCATTTTTAAATTTTTTTTTATAGTAATTATTTATGTGATGCGGTTGCTGTTTCTTCTCACAGGACTTGAAGCCTGCTAACCTGCTGATCAGCTCCACCGGTCACTTAAAGATCGCTGATTTCGGACTGGCCCGAGTCTATTCAAACGAGGGGGGGCGCCTCTACAGCCACCAAGTGGCCACAAGGTAAGGGTGGGGGGGGTATGCTCCTTGTAAAAGTGTCCCATTGTAAAGCACAGAGAGGTCTGGTAAAGCATAGGGAAGCATTGTAAAGCACAGAGAGGTAAAGCATAAGGAAGCATTGTAAAGCACAGAGGGTCTGGTATTGTTAAGCACAGAGATGTGGTAAAGCATAAGGAAGCATTGTGTGCCACAGAGAGGCGTGGTAAAGCACAGAGAGAGGTCTGGTAAAGCATATGGAAGGTCATAAAAGCACAGAGAGGTCTGGTAAAGCATAGGGTCTGGTAAGCATTGTAAAAGCACAGAGAGGTCTGGTAAAGCATAGGAAGAGCATTGTAAAGCACAGAGAGGAGGTGTGGTAAAGCATAGGCAAGCATTGTAAAGCACAGAGAGGTCTAAGCATTGGCAAGCATTGTAAAGCACAGAGGGTCCATGGTAATAAAGCACAGAGAGGTCTGGTAAAACATTGTAAATTGCGCCACCGCTGGTTACATTGTAAAAGCACAGAAAGGTCTGGTAAAGCATAGGAAGCATTGTAAAGCACAGAGGGTCTGGTAAAGCATGGGGAAGCATTGTAAAGCACAGAGAGGTGTGGTAAAGGGATAGGGAAGCACAGAGAGGTCTAAAAGCACAGAGAGGTAAAAGCATAGGGTCCGGCAGCATTGTAAAGCACAGAGGGGTGTGGTTAAGCATAGGTGTGGTAAGCAGGGCAGCCATTGTAAGCACAGAGAGGTCCTTGGTAAAGCATAGGAAGCATTGTAAAGCACAGAGAGGTGTGGTAAAGCATAGGGAAGCATTGTAAAAGCAGAGGCGTGGCAAAAGGGAAGTGTGCACAGTAAAAGCATAGGAAGCATTGTAAAGCACAGAGAGGTCCGGTAAAGCATAGGCGCACTGAAGCTGGTATTGTAAAAGCACAGAGGTCTGGTAAAGCATTGGGAAGCATTGTAAATTGCGCACAGAGGGTGTGGTAAAGCATTGTAAAGCACAGAGAGGTGTGGTAAAGCATTGTAAAGCACAGAGAGGTCTTGTAAAGCATAGGGAAGCATTGTAAAGCACAGAGAGGTGGCAGGGGAAGCATAAAAGCATAGGGGAAGCATTGTAAAGCACAGAGGGGTCTGGGCCAAGCATTGCAGCCACAGAGAGGTGTGGTAAAGCATAGGGAAGCATTGTAGCACAGAGAGGTGTGGTAAAGCATAGGGAAGCATTGTAAAGCACAGAGAGGTGTGGTGAAATAGGGAAGCATTGTAAAAGCACAGAGAGGTATGGTAAAGCATAGGGAAGCATTGTAAAGCACAGAGAGGTCTGGTAAAGCATAGGGAAGCATTGTAAAGCACAGAGGTCTGGTAAAGCATAGGAAGCATTGTAAAGCACAGAGAGGTCTGGTAAAGCATAGGGAGAGGTCTTGTAAAGCACAGAGAGGTCTGGTAAAGCATAGGAAGCATTGTAAAGCACAGAGAGGTCTGGTAAAGCATTAAAGCAGAGAGGTGTGGTAAAATATTGTAAAGCACAGATAGGTCTGGCAAAGCATTGTAAGCATTGTAAACAGAGAGGTGGTAAAGCATAGGAAGCAGCCAGATAGGTCTGGTAAAGCACATTGAAAAGAAAAGCGGTCTCTGTTCATCATTTGAAAATACTGTATCCCAATTAAACAAAGTCACGTCCCAATTAAACGACATAAATAGCATTGGGAAGAACCGTCTCCCAGTTGCATCCCGTTTAAGAAGCAGTCAGTATCCGATTTAGGCGGCGTGGACTGAAAAACCATGTTAGAAAAGCATAGGAGAGAAAGACTTTACAAATTGCAAATTTACCATGGCAAGCCCTAGTCACTTTACAAGGGTTGATAGAGAAGTAAGATTTGTTTATTTGTTTATTATTTCGAATGGATTTTGGGATTTGTTGTCTTCCCCTCTACAGATGGTACCGGGCCCCTGAACTCCTCTACGGCGCTCGTAAATATGACGAAGGAGTTGACCTCTGGTAAGGGCGCTGCCAGACTCATCAAAAGAAACGTATCACTTATACCTGAGCATCAAAAGAAACTGATCACTTACATTTGAGCATCAAAAGAAACTGATCACTTATATTTGGATAAACTAGATGTGATCGAAAAATGACAAACTTTGTTTCAGAGCAGGTGCAGTGACTTTTGTATTGTGCTGATTAACAATTGACATCACGAAGATGCTGCTGAATGATCTGTCGATCTGGGGCAGGTGTTGTGACTCTTGGTCTCCCCAGTTAGTGGCTCTGTCATTGACAGAGTGTGTCTGGTTATACCGTCTTGCCAGGTTTGAAATCGCTGGCTGTGAGCACCCAAGACGGCGAGCCACAGCACGCTGCCCTAGTCCAGTCTCCAACACGCCGACGATCGCAAAGGCGCTCTCTCGACAGACGTGGCATATTGGTTTTTTTTCTATTGCTTTTATTCAAAGCTTGCAATTCAACAGCTGAAATCGCTCCACACCCAGCGTCCAATCAGCTGTCTCGCTAATCAGGTGATTAAGTGCATCTGCTTCAGTCACAGTCACTCAAGCGTGTCATGGATGATCGAGTGATTAAAAAGAAACCAAAACATTTCATCCACGTCCATCATTTATATACCTTTTTTTTTTTTTTTCCCAGCTGAAACGGTGAGCTTTAATTTCCGAGTGATGTGGTCTGATTTGCTGTGAGGGGTCGTTGACTCGCCTCCTCTTGTTTCTCTGCAGGGCGGTGGGATGCATCTTTGGGGAGCTGCTCAATAACTCTCCTCTCTTCCCCGGAGAGAACGACATTGAGCAGCTGTGCTGCGTGCTGAGAGTGCTGGGGACCCCCAACGAGAAGATCTGGCCGGTAAGAAAACATTCGACGCATTTCATAAATAACCAATGCAGGCACGTTCAGTATATCTGGTTAGAGCCCAATGCAGTCTGACATTTCTGTAGGAGGCTAGGAGAGGGATACAAATTTTGGTGCAAAATGAAGTCAGTTATTGTGTTCACCTGATAGACTGACAGACACATATGTTGTGGGTAGTCCCTCTGTCCTTAACACTTGTGTATCCTCCTAGTGTAAGTTCAGTTAAACTTGTGTACAGGACTAAGTTACCCAGACAATAACCTTAGATCAAGTGCTGTTTTCGGCAGGGGGGGGGGGGGGGGGTGGGGGGTGTCAGTGATGTTTTGGAGCAGTCATCCTCACCCCCTGGTAACCTGCCTGTCTCTCTCCCCACCCCACCCCAGGAGATCACTGAGCTGCCAGATTACAACAAAATCACTTTCAAAGAGAACCCACCGATCCCGCTGGAGCAGATCGTGCCCGACGCCTCCTTGGAGGCTGTGGATCTTCTCAAGAGATTCCTGGTGTACCCAGCGAGGGAGAGGAGCACAGCCAGGCAGGTCAGAGAGACACACTGAGATGTACTGAGATACTGAAAACCCATTGAGTTATTATTTATTAATTGGTCATTTAGCAGATGCTTTTATCCAAAGCGACTTGCAGAGGCGAGGGGGTGAACTGTGCATCAACTGCTGCTGCAGAGTCACTTACAACGCCTCATCCCGAAGGAAGGGATACACACACATTTAGAGAGACGCACACACTCCCAGAGAAATACTGAGAAACACGCCCTGTGAGACAGACATGTAGAGAGACATCCAGCCAGACATGGAGACGCACAGGCTGTCAGATACGCAGCACAGCAGCATCTGACAGCCTGTGTGAAAAATAAATATAGCAAAAATAAAAACGTAAGGGACATTTTCTTCCCAAAATTCTGCGATTTTAGTCCCAGAATTCCCCAAAATGTGTGATACCCAGAAGCTGTCAATCCTGCTGGGGGAAGACAAACACACAGCCAGACTGGCTGGTCAATACGTGGAGACCTGTCATCGCCTGAGGGACAAACCGTGAACACGTCACACTAGAGAGGGAAAAGAGAGAAAGGGAGGGAGGGATTCTGTTTAATATAGAGGGAGGGAGGAAGGGAGGGAGGGGGGCACTGTTTAATATAGAGGGGAGAAGGGGGTACTGCTTAATATAGAGGGGAAGGGAGGGATTCTGTTTACTATAGAGGGAGGGAGGGAGGTACTGTTTAATATAGAGGGAGGAGGGATACTGTTTAGTATTAAAAAATATATATATATGTTTTCTTTGTCTGTATATTTGAGTCGGTTATGCCATGAATGCGCTTTGGCAACACAATTATTTTTATTGTCATGCCAATAAAGCCAATTTGAATTGAATTGAATTGAATCTGGTCTGGCACACAAATCAAAGGTAGTGTTTATGGTATTGGGGTCTTCATATTTACCCCCCCCCCTTTCAATCCCCAGGCCTTGCTGCACCCCTATTTCTTCACGGAGCCCCTGCCCGCACACCACTCGGAGCTACCCATTCTGCAGCGCGGGGGGAAGCGGTCCCGACAGAGGCTGCAGCACCCCTACGAGTTCACAGTGGACCAGCCCTTAGAGGACAGCCTGGTGGAGCCTGAACTGATAGCTGCGCACTGTGGGGTCTTGTCCTGAACCCCCCCAGAATCCTCCCCCTCCCCTCTCCTTATCCTCCCAACCTTCCTTCACCCCGACTGCCACAGGACAGCCTGCAGGAAAACAGCATTGTTATTGGGGGTGAATCGCCATGAACCCTAAACGCCAACCCCCCATCCCCTCACCCCACTTACCCCCTCTATAGACACTGCACTGAGGTGACACGCAGGTGGACAGCCTGTTGGAAAACTACACTGATATTGTGGCACACTGTTGCCTCAGCACAGCCGAGGGACGCGATCATAGCTTGGGCCCTTCTTTCTCCAGCTGTTAAGTGCTGGGCCAGTTTTGCTGACCTGTTTCTTACCCGTCTGTGGATCTCTACTACAGGGAGGGGGAAGAGAGAGAGAGTATCTGAATTTAAGTAATCCAGGATTTTAATTAATTAAATTAATTAATTAATTAATTAATTAATTAATTAATTTAATTTTCAGCTTGTTTGGAAGCCATTTTTTGAATCCCATCGTTTGCAAGGGGTTGTGAAGAAATTACATTTTTGAATCGTGTGCAATTCATAAGGCATAACCGCTTCAGTACAGTATGTTTGTGCTCACATCAGTTTTTTGTACTTTGCTCCTACCAAAGACTAGCCCTTGTTTTAGTCTCTTCAGAACCATTCAGAGCCTTGGATAATGGGAGAATCCACTTCTGGATAAACAGCCGTGTTGGGGAGCTCAGACACGCGGGGCTTAAGAACCATGTGCTGGACTGACTCTACAGACACCATTCTTGGGCCGTTGGTTATGTTCTGCCCTGGAGGGAAGAAGGAAGGAAAGTAAGTATAAGATTATTTGGCTGGATCGCATTATTTGGGTCTAGTGCTGGATTATATCAATATCAGAGGGTCTAGTGCTAGTGCTGTATATTATAAAGACATTTCAGAGGGCTGGATCGCATCAATATCAGGGTCTAGTGCTGTATATTATAAAGACATTTCAGAGGGCTGGATCGCATCAATATCAGGGTCTAGCGCTGTATATTATAAAGACATTTCAGAGGGCTGGATCACATCAATATCGGTCTAGTGCTGTATATTATAAAGACATTTCAGAGGGCTGGATCGCATCAATATCAGGGTCTGCTGTATATTATAAAGACATTTCAGAGGGCTGGATCTCATCAATATCAGGGTCTAGTGCTATATATTATAAAGACATTTCAGAGGGCTGGATCACATCAATATCAGGGTCTAGTGCTATATATTATAAAGACATTTCAGAGGGCTGGATCACATCACTGTCATGATCAACTTAAGCAACACAATTACTGTAATGCAACACTGGGTGTAACTTATTTGTATTGCTTTATAATTGTGTTAAAGTCCCACCAGGGGGCGCTGCTGGCCTAGTCTACGCTCAAGGAATTAACATGCAAAACTTCAAAAAGCATCCATTCCTTGTGAAAGTAATTCAGAAATGTTCTGCTGAAACGATGGTCTGTATCTGTGGCTGGGATGCGTTTTAGGGGCGTCCACACGTGTTCCTCCGGGCTGTGGTTTCTAAAAAATTTTAAAAAAAAAAGTCCTGCATCCTTCTTACTCGGAGCTGATAACTTCTCTTAATACAGGTTTCCAAGTGATACCAGCTTTTTTTTTTTTTTTTTTTCAGTCAGCCATTACGGGCAAGTTTTGCCCAACAAAAATGCAAAACCATTTTTCTTAACAATAGTGCTCTTTATTTTACTATCTGACTGTGGAATATTGAAAACTGCAAATTAGAGAAGGTTCCTTTATAGGGGTGTGCTGACACTCCTAATCGCCTTTCAGAAGTATTTATCAGCAGGGAATCCATTCATTAATGTGCTGATTTCAAAACCAGAAAAACTGGCCTTCCCTCGCCTTTACAATCGAGCGACAATCAATGGCGATTAACCTTCCGCGCTGAGTGTTTTAAAAGCAGTCTGGAAGCGAATTTTCCTGTCATCCGCGGCGCTGGCATTCATAATGCCATACCAGAGGCCGTAAAACCGCCAATAAAATTAATTTCTTTCGTTTGCTGCCATCGGCTTTTAAATCACTCGGAGCGGAACTTAATTGCCATTGATTGGGTGTAAAGGTGAGGGAAGGGCTGAGGGGGGGGGAGGTGGGTACAGTTAACAAGCACTCCTAGCGCCGTTGGGTCCTGATTCTTCTTCGATATGGAGCTGTTTTTGAAATTTCTGCACTTTGATACACACACTATAATAGAGGATAGGGAACAAAATGCACTAAACTCCAGGAATGGAAATAAGAGTCCTATTGCACAGCAGTTTCATCTGTTCCAGGTTTTACTACAAGCTTGATTAGCCACAGGTAACAAGCTTCACTTGACTGTGAAACCAGGAATGGATCAATCTGCTGTGCAACGGGAGTCATGCCCATCTGTGGACTTCAGTGCTTTTTGTCCGCTTAATCTCGTTGCCTACCTTCTACCGTGAGTGTTGAGTACAGAAATTTCAACAACAGCAAACTGCTCGCTATCCCAGGGGAATCAGGATCCAACCGGATACTCATCAATCACTCGAAGTACTTCATGAAGATGAAAAGTCATTGAAAAACTGATAACACACTGTTTTAATAATTCGCTTTAAAGTTTTAACTTCCATCATCTTCAGACAGCATGGTAGAAATAGCCAGGCAGCCTTATTTTTATTTATTGATTTATTTATTTATTTATTTATTTTTAAAATGGTTCCAAAAAGTGCTTAAACATTTCGAAAATTGAATACAGCCCAACATCTCTGTCTTGTAAAGACTCAGCACTGAGAATTCGCTGTCTGCTTTTCATTTTCACCTCAAATTCATGATCAGCAATGCAGGGTTTTCATATAACAAGAAAGCAACCAGAATTATCCCAGGTTTAAAAGGCATGTCTTATGCAGACAGGCTTAAAGAATTGAATCTATTCAGTCTTGAACAAAGAAGACTACGCGGCGATCTGATTCAAACATTCAAAAATCCTAAAAGGTATTGACAATGTCGACCCAGGGACTTTTTTTTTTTGACCTGAAAAAAAGAAACAAGGACCAGGGGTCACAAATGGAGAATAGATAAAGGGGCATTCAGAACAGAAAATAGGAGGCACTTTTTTACACAGAGAATTGTGAGGGTCTGGAACCAACTCCCCAGTAATGTTGTTGAAGCTGACACCCTGGGATCCTTCAAGAAGCTGCTTGATGAGATTCTGGGATCAATAAGCTACTAACAACCAAACGAGCAAGATGGGCCGAATGGCCTCCTCTCGTTTGTAAACTTTCTTATGTTCTTACGTTGTAGTAATAATGCTAATGCTCACAGTGCTCTCTAAACTTGAAGGAATTCATCGCATTGCCTCATCTTTGTGTTTCGCTCTTAATTGTTGCTGAATGTTTGTTGTCTTCTCCAGTGCGGTGCTCTGTGGGTTTGACTACGACAAGGAAGAGTGCTGTTCGGTTTCTCGTGTGTCTCCCTTCTGTGACAGAACCAGCCGCGGCTGAAATGTTCAATCTGATAACTTCTTATCATGAGAGTGCAGCGTGCAGAAACCATACCACCAGCCACAGCCCCGGACTCTCTCTACCACTGTAAAATTTGCAGGGTGTTTTTCCAGAGTAAAAACATAGCACAGTGTAATAAAGCATGGTGTCAAAGTGTAGCATTGTAAAACCTAGAGAGGTATGGTAATGTGTATTAAAAAACAAACCGTGGTAAACTAACATTTCCCCTATTAAAAGAACAGCAAAGTGTGAGAAAGCACAGTGAAAGCATGGTAAAGCATAGGCAAGCACAGAGAGGTCTGGTAAAGCATAGGGAAGCATTGTAAAGCACAGAGAGGTATAGTAAAGCATTGGGAAGCATTGTAAAGCACAGAGAGGTCTGGTAAAGCATAGGGAAGCATTGTAAAGCACAGAGAGGTCTGGTAAAGCATAGGGAAGCATTGTAAAGCACAGAGAGGTGTGGTAAAGCATAGGGAAGCATTGTAAAGCACAGATAGGTCTGGTAAAGCATAGGGAAGCATTGTAAAGCACAGAGAGTTAAACGTTCATAGGGGAGCTATGCATTTACCATACCCCTTTGAGCTTAGGGGCAGCTCAGCACATCACAACACAGACCATGCAGCCTCCTCGGCCAAACGACCAGAACCCGCTGCCCTTCTGAAAATTGTTTCCTGTTAGAAATGTTCTGGGCTGATTGCTGGGAAGTGAGGCGGGGAATTATATTATAAGGGCAGGAGTGTGGAGTAGTGGTTAGGGCTCTGGACTCTTGACCGGAGGGTCGTGGGTTCAATCCCAGGTGGGGGACACTGCTGCTGTACCCTTGAGCAAGGTAGATTGCTCCAGTAAAAACCCAACTGTATATTGCAGTGTTTTTTCAGAAGCAATTGATTGTGCTGGGATAGTTATCAAGCATGGGAGATAATGAACTAGTCTGAATCAGTAATAGGTATAGTAATTAGCTGTACAGAAAACACTGAATGGGGTGTTAAACTGATATTGTGTAGTTTTGTGCAGGGTGTGTTAGAGACGTCATCACATCAATTTGGACTTACCACTGCAGGGGTCTTATTCTTATTTAGCACACGCCTTTATCCAAGGCGACTTACAGAGACTAGGGTGTGTGAACTATGCATCAGCTGCAGAGTCACTTACAACTACGTCTCACCCGAAAGACGGAGAACAAGGAGAGTTAAGTGACTTGCTCAGGGTCACACAATGGGTCAGTGGCTGAGGTGGGATTTGAACCAGGGACCTCCTGGTTACAAGCCCCTTTCTTTAACCACTGGACCACACAGCCTCTTGGGTACTGGTTAGGGTAGTTTAGTGTAGGTTAGCTTAGTTTAGGAAAGTCACTTGAATGAATTCTTGCTAATATTGAAAAGCAATTAACCCGTCACATTTTAGTTTTTTACTTTATATGAAAAAATCGATGGCTAAACAAAAAAAACAAAAACAGATGCACGCTCGGAAAAGATATTTGGAAAAATGTTTTTTTTTTTTTTTATTTAGTCGTTGCCTCTGGTGCCCTGCCGGCCACGTGAGTCGCTGGTACGCAGTGAACCGAGGATTCCCCTGCCGAACTGAGCCCTCCCCTCGGACAATTATTATTATTATTATTATTATTATTATTTATTTCTTAGCTGACACCCTTATCCAGGGCGACTTACAATTGTGACAAGATATCACATTATTTTTACATACAATTCCCCATTTATACAGTTGGGTTTTTACTGGAGCAATCTAGGTAAAGTACCTTGCTCAAGGGTACAGCAGCAGTGTCCCCCACCTGGGATTGAACCCACGACCCTCCGGTCAAGAGTCCAGAGCCCTAACCACTACTCCACACTGCTGCCCCGTTTGTGCGCCGCCCCCTGGCAAGTCACGGTCGGCGAAGCCTGGATACGAATCCTGCACCACGCGGAGTGCCTTTACTGGATGCGCCACTCGGGAGCCCCCAAAAATGTCAGTTCTCGTATTTAAGCCCAGGGTCGCAGGCTGACCTGATGCATAGTACTGTGCGCAGCCCGTCTCTCCTCTCTGCTTGGCACAGTTCTCCTCCTCCCCCCCCCAACAAAAATGAAAATATAAATGAACAAAAGAGGAGGAAAGCACACTGTCCTGTACACTTTGCATAACAAATGAGCCCATCACGGGAGCACAATCTCCCCTGTGTCTCAGCCAGCAGTTACCGAAATGACACTTTCCATTGATTGCAACACTTACCAATTTGCATTGCAGCTTTGGTAACCGCTAAAGGCTGAACAAGCAATAAAGCACTCGCTTGTTACAATAACTTTCTTTTGGTTTTGGCTTGCTCGCCAGTGAGATATCATTTTGACAAAATCCTTAATGGTCCCTTACAAAGGTTTTCCACAGTAAAAGCACAGCAAACTAATAAAGCACAGTGAAAGCACGGTAAAGCATAGGGAAGCATTGTAAAGCACAGAGAGGTGTGGTAAAGCATAGGGAAGCATTGTAAAGCACAGAGAGGTCTGGTAAAGCATAGGGAAGCATTGTAAACCACAGAGAGGTCTGGTAAAGCATGGGAAGCATTGTAAAGCACAGAGAGGTCTGGTAAAGCATAGGGAAGCATTGTAAAGCACAGAGAGGTCTGGTAAAGCATAGGGAAGCATTGTAAAGCACAGAGAGGTCTGGTAAAGCATAGGAAGCATTGTAAAAAGCACAGAGAGGTCTGGTAAAGCATAGGGAAGCATTGTAAAAGCACAGAGAGGTCTGGTAAAGCACAGGGAAGCATTGTAAAGCACAGAGAGGTCTGGTAAAGCATAGGGAAGCATTGTAAAGCACAGAGAGCAAATGCACAGTGTACATGGGGCAACACTGCTAAAATACTGTGCAAAAATGCCATGGTAACTTTTGTGAGGGGTTAATTTATAATGTACCTGTATATAAAACCATGGTTTTATGTTTCAGCCCCTCTGTAAATTCGATTTTGTTACCCCAGTCATGAGGGTAATGCTGTACAGACTCAACTAAACTTCAATGAAGCATTAATCTGTTCATGATATGATCCCCACATATTCAAATGAACAGCCCACACTTTGTTCAGAAAGGATATAATGTCACCAGTGGACTCCAGGAGCAATAGCAGTAGTTTCTCATCTTCATATCTTAATATTTACGTCTCTTTTCAATACCCTGTTACGTGTTTGTTTCCTGTACGATTCTCTATTGCTGTTTCTGATTCGGTAATTTGCTAAATTGCTGTTCTTTTTTGAAATTCAAATTGATTGCATTTTTTGCTTGAAACTAGTTTTATTGCTACAAACTAATTTTTTTTTTTACAATTCAAACAACATTTATCTCTTAATTGCTGTTTGGTGTGTGACCTGCTTTGGGATCTCTATACAAATGTATTGTATTGTGATTCTCTTTGCTTTCTGTTGCACTGTGCTTTGAGAAACCTTTTTGTATGAAAGACGCTATATAAATTAAATTTGCTTTGAACAAACTTTCCTGGGAAAAACAAGTCCTGGAGGCTGATTAAGGGATTTATCTTTTTTTTTTTTTTTTTTTTTTAAAGAGACACAGCTCTACTGACCTTTGCAATCCTCTTGCCTGAACTGCATGACATAAGAACATAAGAAAGTTTCCAAACGAGAGAAGGCCATTTGGCCTGTCTTGCTCGTTTGGTTGTTAGTAGCTTATTGATCCCAGAATCTCCTCAAGCAGCTTCTTGAAGGATCCTACATCTCTTATACAGTAAGTCCCCCCTACACACTACTGCATATGCACTTGTAGTGCCAACCAGGGCTTTCCTTAAAGGTTCACCACAGTCATTTTGCAAGGTCATTTTGTTGTTTTCCCCCCTTGTTTTTCTAATGGTTGTACATTGCATTAGTTTACCATGCTTTACCAGACCTCTCTGTGCTTTACAATGCTTCCATGTGCTTTACCAGATCTATCTGTGCTTTACAATGCTTCCCTATGCTTTACCAGACCTCTATGTGCTTTACAATGCTTCCCTATGCTTTACCAGACCTCTCTGTGCTTTACAATGCTTCCCTATGCTTTACCAGACCTCTCTGTGCTTTACAATGCTTCCCTATGCTTTACCATACCTCTCTGTGCTTTACAATGCTTCCCTATGCTTTACCAGACCTCTCTGTGCTTTACAGTGCTTCCCTGTGCTTTACCATACCTCTCTGTGCTTACAATGCTTCCCTATGCTTTACCAGACCTCTCTGTGCTTTAAAATGCTTCCCTATGCTTTTACCACACCTCTCTGTGTGCTTTACAATGCTTTCCTATGCTTTACCAGACCTCTCTGTGCTTTACAATGCTTCCCTATGCTTTACCACACCTCTGTGCTTTACAATGCTTCCCTATGCTTTACCAGACCTCTCTGTGCTTTACAATGCTTCCCTATGCTTTACCGTAATTAAGTCTATTTTATACCACAAATGGAGATTAGGTAAAGGGGCATTCAGAAGAGAAAATAGGAGGCACTTTTTTTACACAGAGAATCGTGAGGTTCTGGAACCAACTCCCCAGTAATGTTGTTGAAGCTGACACCCTGGGATCCTTCAAGAAGCTGCTTGATGAGATTCTGGGATCAATAAGCTACTAACAACCAAACGAGCAAGATGGGCCGAATGGGGCCTCCTCTCGTTTGGAAACTTTCTCATGTTCTTTTTTAGTTTTATGTAAAAAGTTCCTCTGGCAGATGTTCACTTATACAGTACGGTGACAGACAAAGCCATTTGTATCGGACGAAAGTGATGGTTTTGTCCGCTGTGGTTACTTTCTGTAAACCCAAATGATAAAAAAAAAATGTAAAAAAAAAAATTAAATTAGAATAATAAAAAATGAAAAAAAACAACAAGCAAATCGAAACAGAAAATAAGTGTGGCAGTGAGAGAGAACCCCGAGCTAACTGATCTTCTAGTTTAAATAACCTTAACTAAAAAAAATAATATATATATATACATTCATTTTGCATTGCAGCACTGTGCAGATGGAAGCAGTAAAGGAAGAATCAATTTTATTAGAGGCGTGCTCTTTTCAATGCAACTTTAATGCATCTAATTTGGACCCCTGTCCCTCCCCCAGCCCTTCCCCCCCCTCACAGTCCTTATCAGCACAAGTAACCCTCCAGCACTTCACTAGGTTAGCTGTTACTGCAACCTGCACTAACATTCATCCTCGGCACACTTTTCCCTTCCTCTTTGCAAGGGCAACTAACTACGTTTAACTGGGAAAAAAAAAAACCAGTAGGTGCTTTTCTGGAGCGAGACCAGTCAAGAGGATACCAGTTACAGGTTTGTGGGTTTTGTTTCACGTTTATTAATTTTTTTACATAGTAACGTTATACTGTGTTTAATGTTCCATACACTCTCCAGAACTTTATGCTTGTGTGTGTGTGTGTGTGTGTGTTTAAAGTTTTATTTAAATAAAAACAATGGGATGTTTGTTACAGACCTGTATGTTGAAGTTGTATATTTTGGGATGTATAGGAGTTCTTTGGAACTATTTTATTGAGTACAGTCTACTTAGGTCACTCTTTGTATAATTTGAATAAACTAGACATATATATAATTAGAAATATTACAAAAAATGAAATCGCAATACTCCATGAACTATCCTCTATACATTTTTTTACACACATGTATATGTATCGGATAACAGTTGTTTTTAAAACATTTTCTGAAACCAAGTACAGCTGAATTTGGTAAAATATAATTGCAGTAATAAAATAAGATTTTGATGGTGTTTAAGTGGAATGTGACTATGGGTTAAATTCTCAAAGCTGTCATTAGCACATTTTTTCCTTTTTTTTCTTCTTAAAGGAAAAAAAAAGTCACCCAAAAAATTGCGCTAATGACGATTGAGAGAATTTCTTTCCCGTGTTATGGTATTCCGAGAGTCTGTAACTCCAGTCATAGATTTCAAGATGACAAATGCTTTAGATAATTCCTCCATTTTGTGTCCCTGATGAAGGCGTTGGCCAAAAAGTTAGTTTTCCCCCTTTGGGGAAAAAAAACTAAACTAAAATTCAAGGTAAATTCAAGGCAGTATGTACAGTTTTAAAACTAGCAAGCAAGGTTGTGTGTGCAAGCAATGGCATTCTGGGAAAGACTGTAAAATATTGCAGTTAAAACTTAGACTTTACAAAGTCTACTTAACTTAGACTTTACAAAGTTCAAAGTGTTACCTGTGCAGTCTTTTCTATACACACTCAGTGTTTGAGTGGTGCGGTAAAATACATGGACTGGGTTTCAGAAATTCTCTTAATTTATAATTTGCAGGATGTTTATATATATATATATATATATAAATTCTCTATTTATTTTATTCAGGAATATCAAACTTTTATGTTTATTTAGTGCTCTAGCCCCAATTTAATTAAATTTTAATTTAAGGTTTTATTTCTGAGCATTCAGTATAAGTGTATTTAAAAAAAAAAAAAAAAATACATGCTGTTTTCACATTTGCATCAAATCAGAATATTATTACGATGATTTGTTTTTTATACCAAGTGCAAAATAAATTTAAACCACGTACCTTGACAAGCAAAAAATTCATCTGGACTTGAAGTAGCTTCTATAATTCCTGCTTATAAGAGCATTTTTAAAACACGTTTGTACAGCACACGCACATCCCTATTACGAACAACAAAGCAAAACGTTTCATCTGATTAATGCATATTGCACCATTTAATTTTAATGTCATATTCTGCCAGCCTGTACGCATAGCTCTGGCCAGAAACCATCTCGTTCAGTCCGTGGAAGTGTTTTTGATACAGCGGGCGGTATTTACAGGTAATTTATACCCTTAACATGAGATAAGACAGGACCCGATAAAGCCTATTTATCTGGACATGGCTTTTGATAAAGGGGAGCTACACGTCCCCCCGTTTGCATCGTACACGATGAAGTTCAACCTGGATTTCTACTGGGTTGTGAATGCACCTCCTGTCCTTTCAATGGCTTTAAAGAAAATAGGAAGAACGAAAAAAACAGAGGCAGGCACAAACTGTAGTGTTTTTGCCAATGTTTTTTTTTTGTGCTACCTGGTTATTTTTGCTGCCTGAGCCTGGTACTATGGTTTGTGATCAGTATTATTTGCTTGCCACACAGTAAGCTAAGGGTTATGTTACACATATTGGCTGATAAGAGACTTTCTCAAAGCAGAAACAACACCCTCCCTTAAGTGTGCTCTCACAATATGAAAACATTCACTTTAGTGTTACAGAACACCCTGCAAAGTTTGCAAGAAATTGTTTTTAAATTTCGAAATGTCACATTTTTCAATTTGTCGGTTTTTCGTGAAGCGTACGGAAAACTCCAAAGCGGTGTGCAGTTCTATATGTTAACGTCACATTGTTCGGCAGGTTTCATTCCACTTTATGAAGCATCGTTTGTTAATTCTATAGGGTGATGCAACACTTTTGGCCACAGCTTTAGTTTGGATTTGAAATCGCCACGTAAATATTTAAAAAGAAAAAATAAATAAGTGATTATAAAGCTGCACTAAGGATAATGGAGCCATGACAGAGAATTGAATCCATGCCAAAAAAATCTAACTGTTCTGCGTTACCTTAAAACAACACAGCAGGGAGTGTGTAGGCCTTTTATTAAAATCAACAGCTGAGGCATATTTTCAAAGTGGAAAAAAAATCTAAAAAAGTCTGTTACAAGATGGAGCACTAAACTCAGTTGTTCAGAATGGTGTAACAACATGCTAACTACAGTATACCCCTCCCAAACTATCTTCAATAGCGATGCAGGCAGATGGTGGTGCTACAATAGCAATGCAATAATGTTTCTGTAGTATACTAAGGGGGTAATGATAGCACAAGGCAGTTCGCAATAGAGCTGGCGATTAACACCCAAATCAATTTGCATTGTAGTTGTTTTCTTTAGTAAAAGTGATGTTGATGCTACAACTCATACAGGACACTCTTGTGTCGGTATTAAACATTCTGGTATTTTTTGTATTGCGAGAGGAACAGTTTGGGTTTTGAGATCATTTGACCCGTTGTCTCTCAGATTTTTGTGCAATGTAATTTTGTAGTTTCTTTGATTTGCATGATAAATAAAATCTAAATGATCTTCATAGTGTTAAATTATCTTCATAGTGCATTGCTCAGTCCGTTTGAGATACGGTTGTTTTATGACCCCCCTGCAGTTGAAACTTGAGTTTTTTTTGAAAATGTTTTATCTCTTTTCCTGCAAGACTTGGTGTATCTCCATCAGCTGGTAATTGTTTAATCAAGCAGTGACACAGTGACATGCAAAGAGTTACTGTACACACATCATCTGATTAAAAAAACCTGTCCTGAGTTTGTTTATCTTACTCTGGGGTTTTTTCTGGGTGGACGATGGAAACAGTGAGTTGTGTGTGTGTGTTTCTACATTGTGTAATTCACATTGTCCCTGAAGACGTAACACTTACTGCGTTGTGCAACAATTTGGGGACTTTTTCAGACCTGAAAAAAGAAACAAGGACCAGGGGTCACAAATGGAGATTAGATGAAGGGGCATTCAGAACAGAAAATAGGAGGCGCTTTTTTTACACAGAGAATTGGGAGGGTCTGGAACCAACTCCCCAGTAATGTTGTTGAAGCTGACACCCTGGGATCCTTCAAGAAGCTGCTTGATGAGATTCTGGGATCAATAAGCTACTAACAACCAAACGAGCAAGATGGGCCGAATGGCCTCTCGTTTGTAAACTTTCTTATGTTATATGGAAAACAGCTTTAGTTCATGTGCTTCTTGAATATACCATCGGAAATGCACAACCATTGCATGTATCCTGACACGCGTATCAAAATCATACGGAAATCATGAATTTAAAGAAAATGCCAGTGAAATCCTGGAACTGGATGTAAAAACTGTTTTGATTAGGCGGTGCCTTTGATTTCCTTCATGCACTGACAATATAAATCTGCGAGGATCTGTACATTTGTTTGTTGCACGCAGCATTTGTGTGTGGCTGTGTAGGTCAGCAAATGAGATAGCTGAGCGAGCGAGCGAGCGTGTCAGTCAGTCACTGCTAAAATGCAAAAAAAATGTGAGTGAACTGTTTTCTATAAAGAGAAGAACAAATCCATTAGAAAATCAAATAAGCGACATCGTTGCTCCGTCCAACAAAGGGAGAATTTCAAACATTATTTGGAGAGATGCGGGTATGTGACAGTGAGAGACATGTGAGGTATTGTAGAATGACAGGTGAAAGGTTTGACCATCTGTTAAGGCTGTACGCCTTTCCAAAAGAGACGCACGTTGCAAGATTGTAGGTGGCGTGACTTTTTGCACAGAAATTTAATAATAATTAATTAATTAATATAATAATTAATATAATAATGTCTGAAGTATGGACTGTAAGTTTTGTACTCCTAAAGTAACATTAAAACTGGTCAGCAGTCAAAAAGCATGCTTTTCCATACCTCTCTGTGCTTTCTAGTGCTTTTGCTGTGCTTTAGTATACTTCGCTGTGCGTATACTGGGGAAACCTTTTCTGTTTTGTTGCATGAAACGTATTGAAAAGTCCCATCTCCCTGGAGACTTCTTTTAGAGAACTGGGCTCTGCTTTCAAGCTAACTGCGAACATTATTTATACACCTGCTTCTCTAAGACCTCTCTAACCCTTTCATGGGTGATGGATGATAAATATATTTTTCATTGACCTTTTTTTCCCCCCTTTTTGCTTAATAATAGGGGGGAGTTGATGGCATCCAGCTTATATGAAGCTATCATGCATTTGCATCTTTCATATGTCCCTAGTGTTACATATCCATCTCTACACGTGGTCGTCGTGCCTGAAAGGGTTAATAACACAGTATTAATAGCACTAGTTTAATTTGTGCTGTTTAACTTAAAGATGAACTAAGGTATTATTTGTTGGGCTATCAGTACCCCAGGGTGAGTTGTAACGTACAGTCAGGGGAGCGCAGGGGTCCCCGAGGGTCTCCCCTGGTAAAGGCACGGGCGTGTGGTGTGCAGGGGGGAGTCACACACTCAGGGGAGCGCAGGGGTCCCCGAGGGTCTCCCCTGGTAAAGGCACGGCCGCGTGGTGTGCAGGGGGAGTCACACAGTCAAGGGAGCGCAGGGGTCCCCGGGTCTCCCCCCCCTGGTAAAGGTCTGTGCTGGGGAGTCACACAGTCAAGGGCAGGGGTCCCCGGGGTGGTGGTAAAGGCAGGCCGGGAGTCACACAGTCAGGGAGCGCAGGGGTCCCCGAGGGTCTCCCCTGGTAAAGGCATGGCCTCTATTGTCCAGCAAGCGCAAAGCAGACACCTGCAGGGCTTATCCTCCAGGGGGCGGTAGCTCACATCGGCTGTGGCGCTCCTGGGTGTAAAGCGGCGACTGGCTTGGGGATCGGAGGATGCTCATTTTTGAGAAATTCGATGTGACTTTAATCATTGTGGGTGTTTTTTTTTTTTTTTTTTTTTTTTTTTTTCGAAAACACAAAACAGATTTCCTGGTTCCCACTGTGTCATCTCGCATTGTGTAATTTCATTCCGATAGCCTTTGTTTATCTGATTCCTTTTGAGCGTATCTCTGCCCCTGCCTTTGAGAGTTAGACGCACGCTATCTGAATATCAAGATAGTTTCCAGGGATAGCTTGCTCACCAGCTTAGCTTTTGCGTTTTCAGTTTGTGTGTCTCGGTGTGTGCGTCAGTTTATTTGCTGATGGATCACAAGAAACCAGAGTCAAACCAGATCGTTTTTAGACCAAGCAGTTTGCCAAACATTGCCTGAATCCAGTATTTGTTTTTTGTGTGTTTTAGTTTCACTTTGCAGGGTTTCCAAATGTAACCTTGTTATAAGTTTCCCATAGTAAAAACATATCCAAGTGTAATAAAGCATGATAAAGCATAGGGAAGCATTGTGAAGCACAGAGAGGTCTGGTAAAGCATAGGCAAGTATTGTAAAGCACAGAGAGGTGTGGTAAAGCATGTTGTAAAAAACACAGAGGTCTGGTAAAACATAGGGAAGCATTGTAAAAGCACAGAGAGGTGTGGTAAAAGCATAGGGAAGCATTGGTAAAGCACACAGAGAGGTATGGTAAAACATAGGGAAGCATTGTAAAGCACAGAGAGGTGTGGTAAAAGCATAGGGAAGCATTGTAAAAGCACAGAGGTCTGGTAAAGCATAGGGAAGCATTGTAAAGCACAGAGAGGTCTGTTAAAGCATAGGGAAGCATTGTAAAGCACAGAGAGGTGTGGTAAAGCATAGGGAAGCATTGTAAAGCACAGAGAGGTATGGTAAAGCATAGGGAAGCATTGTAAAGCACAGAGAGGTGTGGTAAAGCACAGGGAAGCATTGTAAAGCACAGAGAGGTCTGGTAAAGCATACTGAAAAACAATACAGGAAGCTTAAAGCCAGAAAAGTTACTTATCTCTGTCTCAGTTTCTCTCTCCAAGCATTGTAAGGACAGCATGCAAATAATGTAAAATACAGCTTTCAGAACGGAAAACTTTTGTAAGGGTTATCAGCATTGAAAGAAAATACAATGGACAATAAAATACAAATTGCACACAAGTGTTATTAAAAAAACAAAAAACGTTTCATAAACGGTTTGCAGCCACACCGCAGGAGTTTATATAGATATAAAGATTGCAGCTTCATCACAGTGCATTCAGAGTGTGAGATTATTTGATTGCTGTCAGGCAACATACCCTGCTTAACAAAACTAAAACTTCTGAGCTAGATCTTCACCAAACTTTGATCAGCACACTCCTAGCCCCCTATAGATGTTTCAGAATGCATTTGGCACTTTCAAAGTTACTAAACCTACAAATAAATACACCTGGATATTTAATTAAAGGTACATCTTAGGGAGATGAGGTTTGTTTTATTTTACATTTCTTGAACTGCAAAAATACCGAGGTAAATTATTATCATTATCAAAGCTGCAGAAATACCGTGCAAAAATACAGTGGTAAACTTTTATAAGTGATAAAGGGGTAGCACTGTTGTCATGCATGCAAGTTCACCAGTTACATGTCTGTTTTCTTTGTGTGTTTTTGTTTGCATGTATCAGACTCAGTTCACATCGAGGGAGCGTCGCTGCCACTGTTGCTATGGACGACACAGCCGAGCAGAGCCACTGGATCTCTCCGGTTCTAATCGACCCGCTCCCCACCTTCCCCGAACAGAACCTCCTGCAGCCCGCGGATGAGCCCGACTCCTTCTACACCAGTGGGGAGACAGACTTCTCCTCCCTGCCTCCCTACTACTCCAGCCCTGCCCAGAGCCGAGCAGGTGGCGGCTATAGACACTCCCCGGGTAAGTGTGGGAGAGAGGGGAGAGGGGAGAGGGGAGAGGGGGCTGCAGTCATTCTGAGCGCTTCTGATTAGAGCTACGCATTCATACGGCATTCAGGTGGGAATCTGCTGGTGTCGATCGGGCTGGTTTACATCTCAGAGTGAAACGAGTGCAGAAACAGATGCTTGGGTTTGTGACGATCGCTGCTTTTCTTAAGGATCTGTGGAGAACGGCGATCCACACAAACCCAAGCCGCTGTTTCTTCTAAGGATGGAATTTTCGAATAGTTTCCTATTGGAATACCAGGGGTCTAACATTTTCATGTGTTCCATTACCTGAGCTAAAAACAAGGCAACACAATTGGCAACAATTTCAAACAGAAGACCTTTACTGTAGAATTTTGCATAATTAATTAGGGTCATTGTCTTTTAATATGCAAATAACAACGGCTTTCAGGCTGACTTTTAACACTTGTCAAGCTTTAGCATTTAAAAAAAAATGTGCTTCTACTAGTAGCTAATATACAGTGCTCCCCCTTTATAACGCTGTAGTCAGGAGCCATAGTTAAGAGACCATGCTGTTAAGAGACCATTTTGACTGCAGTGTTATTTTTAAATATAATATAGATTTTTTTTTTCATCCCCAGTGCGGCAGGTTTATTCCTCCTCAATCCTCAACAACCTGCAGTGGCTGGAAGGCGGTGGTCATGGCCTGGGTTCTCCCTACAACACAGGCTGGTCCGTGAGCCCCTTCGGCAAGCCCTCCCTCCACCCGCACTGCAGCCCTTCAGGAGGCCCTCTCTCCCTGTACCCCCCTTCCACCGGCCCCTCCTCCGCCCACCTCTACACCCAGCCCAAGGACGTGACCTCCTCCCCAGGCCGGGATGGCAAGGCGAGCCCCAGACCTCTGGAGGCGATGAAGGCCGAGCGACATAGCCCTGGTGGAGGTGGAAGCAGTTTTCTGAGTCTGGGTTCTGGTCCCTCCCACTCCCACTCCCACTCCCACTCCCACTCCCACTCCCACTCCAACTCCCTGGGACCCTACTCTCCCTACATGAGCTCACCGCAGGATTACGGAACCGGGGGTCTGTATTCCAGCTCTGGGGGGCTCCTGTCTCCGAATTTCTCTCCCAAACTGCGCAACAAAATGAGACTCTCGCCACCTGGTAAGTGTGGTTTTTTTTTTTTTTTTCAAAGTTTCATTTTGCAGTTTCCCGACCCCATGCTTTCCCCAGTTTTTTCCCTTAAGTATATGGGGGGAAAAACTACAAAGCTGTGTGTAATTCAAAATGTTAACGTAACATTGTTCAGCAGATGCTGTATGTAGGGTCCATGCCTGGTCCTATACTGACCTGCCCCCTTGTGTTGTGAGTGCAGAGGCGCGCGAGTGTGTGAATTGTGGGGCGACAGCCACCCCTCTCTGGAGACGCGACGGGACGGGCCACTACCTCTGCAACGCCTGCGGGCTCTACCACAAGATGAACGGGCAGAACAGACCCCTCATCAGACCCAAAAAGAGACTGGTGTGTACCCAGGGGAGGAGGAGGAGGAGGAGGAGGAGGAGGAGGAGGGGGGTGCTGGGGTAACCTGGGCTAGCCCAGTCTGTCACTCCACGATGGTGAATTCGGTGTATTTGGGGGGAGTAGTTTAGATTCAGTTTTGGTTAGGTTCGTTTTTGGTTTAATTGAGTTGATCTTAGCTGATCTTAGTTTAGCTTGATTAAGCTTATCTCGGTTTGGTTTACTGGTATGTGTATTTATGGATCAGTTCAGTACAAAGGGTTTCATTTGCTGCAAGCTAAGTTTCCTAATGAACTGTTTCTCTCTCTCTCTCTCTCTCTCTCTCTCTCTCTCTCTCTCTCTCTCTCTCTCTCTCTCTCTCTCAGATCGTGAGTAAACGTGCCGGGACCCAGTGCGCCAACTGCCACACGAGCACGACCACGCTGTGGAGGAGAAACTCCAGCGGGGAGCCTGTGTGCAACGCCTGCGGACTCTACTTCAAACTGCACAATGTGAGTGTACCCCCAGCACCTCAAACACAAGCTGCCCACACTCTCAACACACAGGGCTGTAACCAGCAGCCACACCAAGCCCAGGGCTTAAAGGGCCGCAGCGTCTTCCGGCTTTATATTCCACCCAAGCTCTTGGTTACTTAATTGGTCTAATTGTTTGATTAATTGGACAACAGGCCTCGATGTTTCATAGTGTACCTTGAATCAAGTGCTTGTTTTTTTTTTTTTTTTTTTTTTAAACACGTCCAATTGAACAAATAATTGGATCGGTGAAGTTAATTGAGAGCTTAAGTTGGAATGAAAAGCAGAAGATCCTTGAGGGCTGGAGTTTGACACGCCTGGATTAAACACATGAGCTTTGAAGAGGTTAAGAGAAATGAATGTACAGCTATGGCCAAAAGTTTTGCATCACCTAGAATTTTAGGATTGAGACGTAATAAAAAATATATATACTGGAAGAGACCGAGTCAAGCAGACCAGCGTTTGGGCTCTAGTGCCTTCATCAGTGTTATTGAAACTAGAAGAGACTGAGTCAAGCAGACCAGCGTTTGGGCTCTAGTGCCTTCATCAGTGTTATTGAAACTAGAAGAGACCGAGTTAAGCAGACCAGCGTTTGGGCTCCAGTGCCTTCATCAGTGTAATTGAAACTAGAAGAGACTGAGTCAAGCAGACCAGCGTTTTTTGGCTCTAGTGCCTTCATCAGTGTTATTGAAACTAGAAGACTGAGTCAAGCAGACCAGCGCTCTAGTGCCTTCATCAGTGTTATTGAAACTAGAAGAGACTGAGTCAAGCAGACCAGCGTTTGGGCTCCAGTGCCTTCATCAGTGTAATTGAAACTAGAAGAGACTGAGTTTTGGCTCTAGTGCCTTCATCAGTGTTATTGAAACTAGAAGAGACTGAGTCAAGCAGACCAGCGTTTTGGCTCTAGTGCCTTCATCAGTGTTATTGAAACTAGAAGAGACTGAGTCAAGCAGACCAGCGTTTGGGCTCTAGTGCCTTCATCAGTGTTATTGAAACTAGAAGAGACCAGCATATCAGCACACCCCTATTGAACAGCTCCCCTCCCCTCTCCCCCTCCCAGGTGAACAGACCCCTCACCATGAAGAAGGACGGCATCCAGACCCGAAACCGGAAGGTCTCCAGCAAGTCCAAGAAGAGCAAGAAGCCATCTGAGCCGTACCAGGATCTGGCGAGGGCTCTCTCTGACGAGAGTGGCCCCTACTGCCTGGGCCCCGGGCCCCTCCCCGGCCACATGATCCCCTTCAGCCACGCTCCTCACCTCATGACCAGCTCCCACAGCCCCCTGCACCTGCACTCCTCCGGACTGCCCTACGGTCACTACCCCTCCTCTGGCATGGTCCCCACCATGGTGTGATGGGCACACTTTTTTATGCTTTCCAAAGTGTGTGTGTTTGGGGGGGAGGAGGGGGGGGGGGGGTGTAACAGCTATTTAAAAATAAATTGCTCATAATTTACGCTCTCGTATGGTGTAAAGCTGTGGTGCTCAGGTCTGTCCCACGAGATTCATTTCAGTCCTGTTTATAAAGAAGTCTTAAATGAGGCGGTGTGGTCTGGTGGTTAAAGAAAGGGGCTTGTAACCAGGAGGTCCCCGGTTCAAATCCCACCTCAGCCACTGACTCATTGTGTGACTCTGAGCAAGTCACTTGACCTCCTTGTGCTCCGTCTTTCGGGTGAGACGTTGTTGTAAGTGACTCTGCAAGTCGCCGTGGATAAAGGCATCTGCTAAATAAATTAATAATGAATTAATTGGCTCTTAGCAGTTTCAATGATCTCATTTAGAACCAGTTTGGGGTAAAAACCTCTCAGGGTCAGAATTGAGTACCACTGATGTAATGGGTGTTTTTTTATGATTATTTTTTTTTTAAAACCATCGTTCACATATGAGAAATCAGACTGATCAGGATCAGTCAGAAATCAAGGATGGCAATAAGACTCCTGTTGCACAGCAGTTTCACCCGCTCCAGGTTTTACAGCTGCAGGGTACAGGTAACAAGCTCAGGTGTGTCTGATTAAACTCTTAAGTAAAACTAAGAGTGGCTCAGACGGCTGTGCAACGGGAGTCTTATTCCCAGCCCTGAAGCTCCTGTATCCTGCGTGTAGATGTCATCTCCATTCACAGCTCGTCAAACGCATGCCTACCGAATAGCCAGTCTGTACATGCTGTAGCTTTCCCTGTTTTTGCTGGCAGCTTGGCTCTGATACTGCGGGTCAATTTTAATATTTTGGATCATCAAAACCGCAGTTGCTCTGAATGTGTGATATTGTTGAGATTCATTACTGATGCACAATGGAAACATTTTTTCTATGCAAAAGAAAAACATTTCTTTGTTTTAGTTTTTTCCTAAATTGAATGTGCGAGACAGAGAGGGGCTTGTAGATATATATATTTTTTAGTAATTAATGAGCATTGCATTGGCCGTACTGAGCGGAAAACTGATTGTAAATAAAAATAAATAAATGCATTTCTTGATCCAGCATATCAACATTGTCTTATTGATTCATCGTTTTACGTTACCAGTATTTTGGGAAGCGATTTCAATTCTACAAACCAGGTGTTTTAAAGGGGTAGAATTTTTCAGACTTCAAGAGTGGAGAATCTGGGTTATATTTTTTACAATGCTTTACCAGACCTCTCTGTGCTTTACAATGCTTCCCTATGCTTTATCAGACCTCTCTGTGCTTTACAATGCTTCCCTATGCTTTACCAGACCTCTCTGTGCTTTACAATGCTTCCCTATGCTTTACCACACCTCTCTGTGCTTTACAATGCTTCCCTATGCTTTACCAGACCTCTCTGTGCTTTACAATGCTTCCCTATGCTTTACCAGACCTCTCTGTGCTTTACAATGCTTCCCTATGCTTTACCAGACCTCTCTGTGCTTTTGACAATGCTTCCCTATGCTTTACCAGACCTCTCTGTGCTTTACAATGCTTCCCTATGCTTTACCACCTCTCTCTGTGCTTTACAATGCTTCCCTATGCTTTACCACACCTCTCTGTGCTTTACAATGCTTCCCATGCTTTACCAGACCTCTCTGTGCTTTACAATGCTTCCCTATGCTTTACCAGACCTCTCTGTGCTTTACAATGCTTCCCTATGCTTTATCATACCTCTCTGTGCTTTACAATGCTTCCCTGTGCTTTCCCAGACCTCTGTGCTTTACAATGCTTCCCTATGCTTTACCAGACCTCTCTGTGCTTTACAATGCTTCCCTATGCTTTACCAGACCTCTCTGTGCTTTACAATGCTTCCCTATGCTTTACCAGACCTCTGTGCTTTTACAATGCTTCCCTATGCTTTACCAGACCTCTCTGTGCTTTACAATGCTTCCTATGCTTTTACCAGACCTCTCTGTGCTTTTACAATGCTTCCCTATGCTTTATCATACCTCTGTGCTTTTACAATGCTTCCTGTGCTTTCCCAGACCTCTCTGTGCTTTACAATGCTTCCCTATGCTTTACCAGACCTCTCTGTGCTTTACAATGCTTCCCTATGCTTTTACCAGACCTTTCTGTGTGCTTTACAATGCTTCCCTATGCTTTACCATACCTCTCTGTGCTTTACAATGCTTCCTATGCTTTACCAGACCTCTCTGTGCTTTACAATGCTTCCCTATGCTTTACCATACCATACCTCTCTATGCTTTACAATGCCTCCCTTTACATGCTTTTTACCATACCTCTCTGTGCTTTACAATGCTTCCCTATGCTTTACCAGACCTCTCTGTGCTTTACAATGCTTCCCTATGCTTTACCACACCTCTCTGTGCTTTACAATGCTTCCCTATGCTTTACCAGACCTCTCTGGGTTTCCCTATGCTTGGCCATGCTTTCACTGTGCTGCTGTATCACACTTTGCTGTGCTTTTACTATGGGACACACTTATAAGTGAACACATTAGCACCTGTGCACACTGAGTGCAGTCCACGGCACGGTTCATAAGTGGAACTCTCTTCGTTTGGTGCTGGATCCATATAGTAACTGTCAAGCTGAACTTGGGGCATGGGGAGAGTGCCTGTGCCTTATACTGATGGAGCAAAAAGCAATTGTTTGCATTATTCCATAACCCACAGAAAAATACACACACGCACGCACACACGCACACACGCACACACACACGCACACACGCACATACACAACCCAGGCATTGCAGGGGTGTGGTGGCTGCAAATAAAATGTGCATTTTAGATATGAAAGTATTTTCTAATAGATAAAGGCATTGAAAAAAGACTTCGAATCAAAATGGTATTCATTCAATGTAGTCTTTCTGTTGAAGACGTTGAGAAAGACTGCGTGGAAATGCTTTGTTATTCAAGACTTTGAGCAACTTTACAGCTCTTTGCAAAAACAAAATAATAATAATAATAATAATAATAATAATAATAATAATAATAATAATAATGTCCTGCTTTGTTGAACGGTCAACTACACATTCCCACCTCTGATTTACAAAAAACTGGGCAAAAAAAAAAAAAAAATACTATACTTTGATTACATTTTTCCCAGGACAGATTTACTTTACAATGCTTCCCTATGCTTCACCAGACCTCTCTGTGCTTTACAATGCTTCCTATGCTTTACCAGACCTCTCTGTGCTTTACAATGCTTCCTATGCTTTACCAGACCTCTCTGTGCTTTATAATGCTTCCCTATGCTTTACCAGACCTCTCTGTGCTTTACAATGCTTCCCTATGCTTTTACATACCTCTCTGTTTTACAATGCTTCCTGTGCTTTACCAGACCTCTCTGTTCTTTACAATGCTTCCTATGCTTTACCAGACCTCTCTGTGTTTACAATGCTTCCTATGCTTTTACCAGACCTCTGTGCTTACAATGCTTCCTATGCTTTACCACACCTCTCTGTGCTTTACAATGCTTCCCTGCACAGACCTCTCTGTGCTTAACAATGCTTCCCTATGCTTTACCACCTCTCTGTGCTTTACAATGCTTCCTATGCTTTACCAGGCCTCTGTGGCTTTACAATGCTTCCTATGCTTTACCACACCTCTCTGTGCTTTACAATGCTTCCCTATGCTTTTACCATACCTCTCTGTGCTTTACAATGCTTCCCTATGCTTTACCAGACTTCTCTGTGCTTTACAATGCTTCCCTATGCTTTACCACACCTCTCTGTGCTTTACAATGCTTCCTATGCTTTACCAGACCTCTCTGTGCATTACAAGGCTTCCCTATGCTTTACCAGACTTCTCTGTGCTTTACAATGCTTCCCTATGCTTTACTAGACTTCTCTGTGCTTTACAATGCTTCCCTATGCTTTACCAGACCTCTCTGTTTTTACAATGCTTCCCTATGGCTTTTACCAGACCTCTCTGTGCTTTACAATGCTTCCCTATGTTTTACCAGACCTCTCTGTGCTTTTTACAATGCTTCCCTATGTTTTACCAGACCTCTCTGTGCTTTACAATGCTTCCCTATGCTTTACCAGACCTCTGTGCTTTACAATGCTTCCCTATGCTTTACCAGACCTCTCTGTGCTTTTACAAGGCTTCCCTATGCTTTACCAGACCTCTCTGTGCTTTTTGTACAATGCTTCCCTATGCTTTACCAGACCTCTCTGTGCTTTACAATGCTTCCCTATGCTTTACCAGACCTCTCTGTGCTTTACAATGCTTCCATATGCTTTACCACACCTCTCTGTGCTTTACAATGCTTCCCTATGCTTTACCAGACCTCTCTGTGCTTTACAATGCTTCCCTATGCTTTACCAGACCTCTCTGTGCTTTACAATGCTTCCCTATGCTTTACCAGACCTCTCTGTGCTTTACAATGCTTCCCTATGCTTTACCACACCTCTCTGCTTAACCATGCATTCACTGTGTTTTATTACACTGTGCTGTGCTTTTATTATGGGGCACTTGCAATTTTATGATAACACGTTTGAAAAGAAAGAAAGAAAGAAAGAAAGAACAGATTGTAATGTTAAATTTAAATGGAATTCCAAACAATTGGCGTGACACATTAGTAAAATATTTTTCAAATTCTTGTAACCGACCCGCTTATGGAAAGTGTCGAATTTGCATAGGTTTTGTTTTTTGGTTCCCAAACGCTCTGTAAAAAAAAAAAAAAACAACACACCTCTGTAAAGTGTACGCTGTTCCTGCAGCGGAGACAATGGCGCGACTGTGACCGACCGAGAGGCGTCACAATACGGCCACACTTCACACGAGACCGCAAAGCAAAACCGAAGGCTGAGAATTTAAATACAATTTACACACGCCTAAAAAGCCGACCTTCATAACTGTCGGACTAATTTGTATAAATTAACCCATCACTGTCTGTATTGGGTTTCGTGTGTGTGTGAGAGAGAGAGAGAGAGAGAGAGAGAGAGAGAGAGAGAGAGAGAGAGAGAGAGAGAGAGAGAGAGAGAGAGAGACCTACTTTACCGGTTATCAAACATAGCGGTCTGTGTAATGTAAACCAGTCACCTGTCAGTACGTATCGTGATGCATTTTTATTTGTAAAACAAAAAAAACCAGGCTGTCCGTTTTCTGCATAAACTCACAGTTGTGGGGTACTTTTAAAATGAACCTATATTTTAACGGCTGATGCAATACTAGTCATCAGTAACATTTACCTGTAATCATGAATCAGGTAAAATACCGGCAACTGTGTACTGTGGATACCATTATAAAAGTGTCCCATAGTAAATGCACAGCACAGTGTAATAAAGCACAGAGAGGTCTGGTAAAGCATAGGGAAGCATTGTAAAGCACAGAGAGGTCTGGTAAAGCACCAGGGAAGCATTGTAAAGCACAGAGAGGTCTGGCAAAGCATAGGGAAGCATTGTAAAGCTAGAGGTCTGGCAAAGCATAGAGAGGTCACAGAGGTCTGAAAGCATAGGAAGCATTGTAAAGCGTGTGAAGGTCTGACAAAGCATTAAGAATTGAGAGGTTGGTAAAGCATAGGAAGCATTGTAAGGCTCAGAGAGGTCTGGTAAAGCATAGGAAGCATTGTAAAGCACAGAGAGGTCTGGTAAAGCATAGGGAAGCATTGTACAGAGGAGGTTAAAGTAAAGCATCAGAAGCACCACAGAGAGGTCTGGTAAAGCATAGGGAAGCATTGTAAAGCACAGAGAGGTCTGGTAAAGCATAGGAAGCATTGTAAAGCACAGAGAGGTCTGGTAAAGCATAGGGGAAGCATTGTAAAGCACAGAGAGGTCTGGAAAGCATAGGGAAGCATTGTAAAGCACAGAGAGGTCTGGTGAAGCATAGGGAAGCATTGTTAAAGCACAGAGAGGTCTGGTAAAGCATAGGGAAGCATTGTGAAGCACAGAGAGGTCTGGTAAAAACATAGGGAAGCATTGTAAAGCACAGAGAGGTCTGGTAAAGCATAGGGAAGCGTTGTAAAGCACAGAGAGGTATGATAAACCATAGGGAAGCATTGTAAAGCACAGAGAGGTGTGGTAAAGCATAGGGAAGCATTGTAAAGCACAGAGAGGTCTGGTAAAGCATAGGGAAGCATTGTAAAGCACAGAGAGGTCTGGTAAAGCATAGGGAAGCATTGTAAAGCACAGAGAGGTCTGGTAAAGTATACGGAAGCATTGTAAAGCACAGAGAGGTCTAAAGCATATTAAAAAACAAACCAGGGTAAACTAACCCTTATAAAAGTTCCCCCATCATAAAACAGCAGCATGGTAAAGAATAGATAATCACTGAAATGCATGGAGAGGTATAGAGAAGAATATTAGTAAACACAGCAAGCCATGGTAAATGCGTCAAATAATCATGGCAAATACAGTGGGAAAGTCTTATAAAGAAACCGGACCAATATTTTAATGGCATATAACAGCACAGACAGGTGGCGCCATCCCTTATTCACCAGGGCCCCAAAATCTGCCCTGTCTTTTTTTATTTTAATTCATGCTTTGAATTTTTTTTTTTTAAAAGCAGCCCCCACCCCACAAAAAAAAATTCTCAAGCTGTGAGTTTTTTTAAAAAAAATTTCTGGTGTAGAAATAAAAACAAGTCGAATTTAAAAATAAGAGTCGATTTGCATAGTGTTGTTTTGAAGCAGCGTGAGAAAACACATTTTTAAGAGTCAAAACCGATGCTCAACAGCCCCTTTTTACAAATCTATTTGCAAACAGGTTTATTTTAACCATTAAAACAACTGATAAATTCAAAGTGTGCACATCTGGTCATCTTAAGTTATCTGAGAAGCATTATTATTAGTATTATGGTCGTTGCTATGTGTGTTTCGAAGTGTCGGGTCTCTCCCTCTAATCGTGTTGAGAATATGTTTAGTTCTTTTGCGTTCTCTGTATGACAGACCCTCCCTCCTCCGAGCAGAGAGAGACCACATCTAATGCGTGCTGGGACAAAGGTTCGAATAAAGTGGCCTCTAACGAGGAGGCTATTGCTCGCTAACAATACTTTACTCTGTCCTTTTAAAAGGGGCTTTAGCTGAGTCACTGCAAATGCTAGCAGTGGTGACAGAATGGGTGTGTGACACTGTGTGTGTTTGGGGTGGGGAGTGCAGCTGAAGACTGAACTGCCTGAGCTGAACACTGCCGATAAGCTATCAGTATTGCACCAGAGTCAGTGCCTAACCCCCCCTCTCCTGTTTAAAAACCTAGAAAACAAAATACAAACTCACTGACACATCCCTGCATTCACAAACAAACTGGATTAAACCCTGGTATGGTTTGAGAAAAGCACAGGGAAACCTCAAAGCTGCAGTGCAGAAATCCAGTCGTCAGCTCCTATAAGGGTACAGCCAAGCTCTTTGTAAGAAACCGGACCAATAAATCACTTTGTTAGGGTTGGGAGCCTAAGTGCAGCCTCGTCTGTGTGGAGGTGTTTGCATGCAAAGGGAAAGCTGGGTTACTGAAGGCTAGCTTTGCCTGTCTTGTCATTGGGGTTGACCACATGTCACCTCGCCTCTCCGCACTTTTGCTTGGCTTTTCCGGCTCATTGTGTAACCCAGGCTGCCTTGGTTTTCCGGACGTTATTCTTCTGTGTGTGTGTCTGTCTGTGTCCCTCTCTGTGTGAGTGTGTGTGCGTGTCTGTCTGTCTGTGTGTGTGTCTCAGTGTGTGTGTATGTGTGTATGTGTGTGTCTCAGTGTGTGTGTATGTGTGTGTCTCAGTGTGTGTGTGTGTGTGTGTGTCTCAGTGTGTATGTTTGTCTCAGTGTGTGTGTGTCTGTGTGTGTGTGTCTGTCTGTGTCTCAATATGTGTGTGTCTGTCTCAGTGTGTGTCTGTCTGTCTCAGTGTGTGTCTGTCTCAGTGTGTCTGTGACTGTCTCAGTGTGTGTGTGTGTGTGTCTGTCTCACTGTGTCTGTCTCAGTGTGTGTCTGTCTCTGTCTGTGTGTGTGTGTCTGTCTCAGTGTGTGTCTGTCTCAGTGTGTCTCAGTGTGTGTCTGTCTCAGTGTGTGTCTGTCTCAGTGTGTGTCTGTGTCTGTCTCAGTGTGTGTCTGTCTCAGTGTGTGTCTTCTACTGACAAAATCCTCCTCCTCAGTGACTTCAACATTCATGTTGACTTGCCTTCCTCCCCATAGTGACCAACTTTAACACGCTCCTGGACTGTCTTGGGCTCTCTCACTCTGTCAACGTCCCCACTCACACCCGAGGACACACCCTGGATCTGCTCATCACCAGGGGCCTTGATATCTCCAATCTCTCCGTCTCAGATCTCTCTCTCTGACCATTTCATAATCACTGCTAATATTAATCTCCCTGCTCCTTCCTCCGCTACTGATACTGTTATCTCCTTCCATCCCAAGAATCTGCTGAATCCTCTGAAACTCTCAGAATGTGTCTCTGCATCCCCTCTAACTGGTACTCTCCCATCCTCAGTTGATGATGTGGTGACCCTCTACAACGCCACCCTTACCCATATCATCGACACTGCTGCCCCACTTACAACCAGAACCGTCAAGAAAGATCGTAACTGCCCATGGTACACCCTCGAACTTCGGCTGCTTAAGTCTGCCTGCCACATGGTTGAGCGCAAGTGGAGGTCGTCTGGATGGACCGACCATCTCGCGAGCTACTGGCGAGTGCTCGCCGCGGCCAGGGTGAAATACTTCTTCTGAAATCAGAAAAATGGGACAAGGTAAACCCAATGTTCTCTTTAAGACCAAAACCAACACCCAGCCACCGACAAATCCAACTCCCGTCCGTCCTCTTCTCTTACCTGTCATGATTTCTCCTCTTTCTTTCGGAACAAAATCAACTACGTCTATTCTACGCTGTCCCGCCACAAACCCAGTTTACTGCTTGACCACCTTGACGCTCGTCTGGCTGCCCCTCCTGCCCTCTCCTCCTCCTCTCCTCTCTCCATTGCTGATGTCTCCGGCTTACTGTTGAAATCTACCACTGCCACGTGCCCCCTGGACCACTTGGCTGACTAACCCTGTCTGTCTCTGTGCTTCTGATCTTGCTCCATCCATTAGGCATGCTCTCAACCTGTCCCTGGACTCTCGCTCGGTTCCTCCTGCCTTTAAGCTTGCCCGAGTTATGCCGGTACTCAAAAAAACCTCCCTTGACCCGGCTAACTAATTTCCGTCCCATCTCCAATCTCCCTTTTCTCTCAAAAACTCTCGAAAGGGCTGTAGCCAGTCAGCTGATGAAAGATCTCACGGACAACAGTCTTCTTGAATCTCTACAGTCTGGTTTCTGGCCGTATCACAGTATTGAAACTGCTCTTCTCCGAATTGTGAATGATCTCCTGCTCAATGCTGGTGCTGGTGCTCCCTCTGTCCTTGTCCTCCTTGACCTAACAGCCGCTTTTGACATCATAGATCATGGCATTCTTCTTGAGCGCCTTCAGAAGTATGCTGGGATCTCTGGAACCTGTCTCTCCTGGATGTCCTCTTACCTATCTGGACGCATGCAGTCTGTTTTCTATGCTGGACGCAGTGGTGTTCCAAACCCGGTCACTTGTGGTGTCCACCAAGGATCTGTTCTTGGGCCTCTTCTCTTCCATATCTACATGCTTCCCTTGGGTCATCCGCCAACACAGCCTCATGTTTCACTCCTATGCTGATAACACCCAGCTCTACTTAAAACTCGACCCTGGTAGCCCCTCTGCCATGGTCCGACTATCGGCTTGCATTCAAGAAATCGAAGCCTGGATGTCTGCCAGATGTCTGCTCCCACCGTCGCTCGCTTCAAATCAGCTCTCAAGACCCGCCTGTTCTCTCTCGCTTTCCATGCTCTTTAAGCCTGATATCTGCTATCAGCTGCTGTGTTGCTGCTACTATTTCATGTATTATGTTACTATATCATGTATTTCCACTGAATTTAATGTATTATGCATTGTTTTTTTTACTGTATATCATGTATGATGCATTTCTCTGTATTTAAAGTATTATGGATTTTCTTGTTACTGCATCTTGTAAAGCGCTTTGTGATGGTGGTCCACTATGAAAGGCGCTATATAAAATAAAGACTGATTGATCGATGTGTGTGTGTGTGTGTCTCGGTGTGTGTGTGTTATTTTTATTATAGATTTTTTTTTTAATGTTGAAAAACAGTAAGGAAACGTTTCACGTTGTTCTTTTTTTTTTATCACACAAGCAGACAAGGGCCAGGCTTATCAGCACCGGCCTGTGAGCCAAGGGTCGGGAAACAGTGGTGAATGAGGAGAAGAGATTAGCGACCACGCTGCTCACTGCGGACTGAGAGAGGGGCAGCGACGTGGGGCAGAAACCCATCAGCTCTCCTCCAGAACCACACAGAAACAGCCAGGGCCAAAACTTTTGCATCCCCCTATAGAACGAACTAATCTTGCTTCGTAAAGTGGAATGAAACCTGCTGAATAATGTGACGTTAACATATTGAATTGCACACCGCTTTGGAGTTTTCCCCACATACTTAATGGAAAAACTGACTGGAAAAAAGTGACATTTCGAAATCTAACATGAAATACTACTGTACCACTATTATGGCTTCCGGTAGACTCTCGGCGATATCATTTTGTAGTTTCTGTGATGACAAGATCATATATATATATTTATATATATGTGTCTCAATCCTAAAATTCTCACACACATACTTTGAACTGCCTGTCCATGCTTCAGCCCACACTGTCCTCTGATCTCTGTGTGCGATGGATTAAGTCTGAAGGAGCACACATGTTTTTACTGTGTTGATTGTACTTTGCAATTGTCTGTAATTATTTTCAAGGACCCCCCAGTCAAGCTTACTGTACTTTCTTACATTTTCTTATGTATAATATCTTAATACCCTTATCAGCTTTAATTTGCACACTAATTCTCTCCTGGATATACTGTGCATGTAACATTGTTTACCCTGGCTTGCCCTGTTTATTAATATCAATCTGTCGATTAGGGTGTTTCTGTGATAAATGCAGTGGCCACACCACACTGACTATCCACGGCAATATGAATTTCTCTTTGCTTAAAGAGATTTCACACCTGGAAAAAAAAAGACCATCTGTAGCGATTATACTTGTGTTGACCGCCTTACGGGAAACGCTGGACAAAGAGAGTCAAGGCAATGTCTTCACTAAGGTTATAAAGTGGACATGTCCAGCTGTGGCTCAAAGTTTTGCATCCTCTAGAATTTTAGGATGGAGACAGAATTTGAAAAGAGGCCTGGGAAATTCAAGATTTCTTTTATTTATTATAAATGATTATTATTTTTGAAAAACATGGGAAACAAAATTTCTTTCCGTGTACTTTTCATGAACTTTACAGCTCTGTCAAACGTGAAAGAAAGAACGAGAGCTTTTCGATCAGATAGCGCCCTCGCCGCTCTCGCTGTTTTTGATTCTTGTGCTTATAAGGAGAACAACGAACCTTCTGTGTGTGTTCTTGAAACGGACCGGGCTGTGACTCAGATCCCCAAAGCGTGATCTCATTCCCATATTCTCATCCCTGCCGCCCACCCCTCACTCACCAGACCCTGTCTCTTATCATCCCCCAGCTCTCCACTCCCGGGGGCACCCATCAAAGCAACGCTATCTCCCAGCATCAACCCGGGCTGTGCCTGTGCAGAGGGCTTGTGTGTTCAGTATGAGGGGCAGTTTTATGGTCAGAAAGCAGGCGAATTTTTCCCATGGTTAGGCTACGCAATGCTTTACCAGACCTCTCTGTGCTTTACAATGCTTCCCTATGCTTTACCAGACCTCTCTGTGCTTACAATGCTTCCCTATGCTTTACCAGACCTCTCTGTGCTTTACAATGCTTCCCTATACTTTACCAGACCTCTCTGTGCTTTACAATGCTTCCCTATGCTTTACCAGACCTCTCTGTGCTTTACAATTCTTCCCTATGCTTTACCAGACCTCTCTGTGCTTTACAATGCTTCCCTATGCTTTACCACACCTCTCTGTGCTTTACAATGCTTCCCTATGCTTTTACCAGACCTCTGTGCTTTTACAATGCTTCCCTATGCTTTACCAGACCTCTGTGCTTTACAATGCTTCCCTATACTTTACCAGACCTCTCTGTGCTTTTTACAATGCTTCCCTATGCTTTACCAGACCTCTCTGTGCTTTACAATGCTTCCTATGCTTTACCAGACCTCTCTGTTTTACAATGCTTCCTATGCTTTACCAGACCTCTCTGTGCTTTACAATGCTTCCCTATGCTTTACCAGACCTCTGTGCTTTTACAATGCTTCCCTATGCTTACCACACCTCTCTGTGCTTTACAATGCTTCCCTATACTTTACCAGACCTCTCTGTGCTTTACAATGCTTCCCTATGCTTTACCATTCCTCTCTGTGCTTTACAATGCTTCAATATGCTTTACCAGACCTCTCTGTGCTTTACAATGCTTCCCTATGCTTTACCAGACCTCTCTGTGCTTTACAATGCTTCCCTATGCTTTACCAGACCTCTCTATGCATTACAATGCCTCTCTGTGTTTTAATACACTTTACTGTGCTTTTACAATAATACACATTTATAAGGGCAAGCCTAGTTGGAAATGATCAGCAATGGTTTATGCTAGTCAGGCATAATAAACCAAATTACTACGAGATTACAAATGCTATAATAGGAAGCTAGGTGGTCCGGTGGCTTGCAAGCAGAAGGTCCCCGATTCAAATCCCACCTCAGCCACTGACTCATTGTGTGACCCTAAGCAAGTCACTTAACCTCCTTGTGCTCCGTCTTTCGGGTGAGACGTAGTTGTAAGTGACTCTGCAGCTGATGCATAGTTCACACACCCTAGTCTCTGTTTGCTAAATAAACAAATACGATAATAACGTTGCTTGTGCGGCATGCGGGCGACACCTGGCGGCGTTTGTGTTGCGCAGCAAGCAGGGTGAGGTCCGTTTCCCCGCGGTGGTGGTGTGGTGACGCCATCGCCCGGCGCCAGGGCTGGCCTGATTTTTTCCTAAACCAATTTTTTGAACAGGCGAAGTGCAAAGAAGAACGACAGAGAGCGATTGATATTCAGAGCAGCCGACAAATTAATTGAGAGTAACAACAATTTTCAAGGTGAGAGACAGAAGTTAAAACGAGGTTACCGGAAATAACGGCGCGCAATCTTGTAGTGCATAAATCAGTCAAAGCTTAAGAAATAAGTGTTACAACTAACAAGACAACAACAACCGAAAGCAAAAAAGAACAAACTGCATATTCTATGAGTAATAAGGGCGTATGAACTGTGATTAAGAACAATGCAGGGCTGTGATTCATTGGCGGCTGTTGCGTGCTTTGATGTTATTTATTATCAGTAGAAGTATAATATTATTGATACTCAATCAACCCTGCGTTTGGTTTATTTGAATTGGTTCTTATTAAAATACATAACTTGCTGTTATCAGTGTTGTTGTGTACTAATCTACTACAGTCAATCGCAGATTAATTGAGTTGATCGATCGATCGATCGATCGATTGAGCGTCAGTATGCCCTACGTCACGTACGTGTTAAATAAGTCGATATCAACACGGAACAAATGACGCACAGTGTTTTCTGTCTTTTATTAATTAAAATGTTGCATTAGGAATACGCGTGTATCATTGCAATGCAAGGATTGATTCAAACACGTTCCGATGAATTTTTATAACGTGTGATAACAGGGCTGGTAATAAGACTCCTATTGCAGAGCAGTTTCACCCATCCTAGGTTTTACTACAGAGCGTGATTAGCCCACAGTGCAACAAGCTATTATTAAACTCGTAGCAAAACTAGCAATGGATCAAACTGCTCTGCAGCGGGAGGTTTCTAATGTTTTGTGTTGACGTGCAGCGAAAAAAAAAAAAAAGAGGTTGGATTTTATGAAAAGGCACCCCGTCCGTTTTCAAAAGAGGTACTGATCAAAATGTTCCTACAGCTCGCATTCCTGGAGAAGGGTGTGGAGTCTGCTGGTTTGCCTGTCATTGGCACTCAAATGGAAACTGGAAAAAATAAGCCGTCTGCAGTCCAGAGGCCTGGAAGATGATTTGCTAGTCAACCCAAACCAAACCCCAGGGCCGGATTAACCCATCACTGGGCTCTAGGCAAGCAAACACATGCGGGCCCCCTACCCCTGAACAAAACACACACATATACATACAAACACATACACACACACACATATACATACAAACACACATACAAACAAACACACATACAAACACACACACACACACACACACCTATACATACAAACACACATATATACATATATACATATACACACATACACACACACATATATACATACAAACACACACACATATACATACAAACACACATACAAACAAACACACACAACACACACACACACACACACACCTATACATACAAACACACACACAAACAAACACACATACACCTATATATACAAACACACACACACACACACATATATACATACAAACACACACACACACATATACATACAAACACACATACAAACAAACACACATACAAACACACACACACACCTATACATACAAACACACACACAAACAAACACATATATATATATACAAACACACACACACACATATATATATATATAAATACACACACACACACATATATATATAAATAAACACATATATATAAACAAACACATATAAAACACACACACACACATATATATATATACAAACACATACAAACACACACACATATATATATATAAACACATATATATACAAATACATATATATATATAAAAACACATATATAAACACACACACACATATATATACAAATATATATATATATATATAAATACATATATACACACACACATATATATATATATATATATATATATACAAATATATATACAAACACACATATATATATATACAAACACACATACACACACACATATACATACAAACACACACACACACATATATATACATACAAACACACACACACACACATATACATACACACACACACACACATATATATACAAACACACACATATATATACAAACACACACACACACACACACACACACACACACACACATATATACATCACAGCCTTTAAAACTAGCCCTCCACCCTTTACAACAGGTAGAAATCTCAGTTTGAAATTATTATGAACGACTGAATGAATCTGAAAGAAAATTAAACTGTTGGGGGGGGTGCTAAATACATTTCAAAATAAAACCGGAAAAACGGAAGCCTGCGTTAAATCCTGCAGCACAGCACCAGAATGACTTTAACTGATTTACTGAATAAAAAAAGGCAACAGTTCAAACAAACAAGGAACAGCATATGAAGTTGAAATGTCATTTATAGAAGGGTTGGTTTCACTAACGGGAGCTCCACAATAGTCCACGAAAATAAATAGTAAAAAAAAACCAAACATGTCTGTACGCTGTTGTTAGTCAAATACGTTAGAGTTTAATGCACGCAAACTCGTCAATAACGTTTCCTTGTTTTTTTGGTTGATCGGGTGGGTTTTGAAATACAATGAAATACAATTAAAATGTGTTTTAAAAGAAAAACAAGTTGTGTAAGGTTATTTTAATCAAGGGTTTCGGGTATTGCTCAACGCAGGAGGCTGAGCGCACTGCATCTAGAACATCAGCGGTACCGCGAGTGCACGTCCGGCGTGCGTCTGCGTAACACCTGTCAGAACAATTTGATTTTGAGATACATGCCTCGGTTCGAATATCAGCGAGTGAAGTTTTTTCAGTCATATATGTAAAAAGAAAACACATCACCGTTTTGCTCCCCCCTACCCCCTTGAGTTCGGGCCCTAGGCATAGCCCTGGTTTGCCTGTACGTTAATCCAGCCCAGCCCAGACTTCATTAAAGTCAAATGAAACCTGCTTAATAATGTGACGTTAACATTTTGAATTACACACCACTTTGGAGTTTTCCCCATATACTTAACGAAAAACAAATCTAAGTTATGTGCCTATAGTTTTGTGTCAGTCCTAAAATTGGAGGTGATTTAAATGTTTTAGCTATAGCTGTATGTCTCTCGATGTATATATCTTATGTATGTAAAACGATGAAGAATAGCTGATAAATGAAAAGCTCACTGTTTGAATAATGATAGATTTATTGTAGTATACAGTTAAGTGAGGATAATAAACAGGTTCTATCTGTTACAAGGACAGTTCACATGGCTGTGTTTGTTATTACTTTTTCCCCAGATTTTTCAACGCCTTGAAAAAAGAACTTTCCTTTGGTCATGGATTCCATACCTGATCCGTCCAATCAGAGAGCACTGCGAGGCTCCTCCCGCTCACCTAGGTCACCAGGCTCCGCCTCCCAGTCCCAGGTAAATCAACCAATCAAACCCTGCGGCTTGAACTTGGAAGCTGTGCATGTAATGCATTTACTGTGCTTTACAATGCTTCCCTATGCTTTACTAGACCTCTCTGTGCTTTACAATGCTTCCCTATGCTTTACCACACCTCTCTGTGCTTTACAATGCTTCCCTATGCTTTACCAGACCTCTCTGTGCTTTACAATGCTTCCTATGCTTTACCAGACCTCTCTGTGCTTTACAATGCTTCCCTATGCTTTACCACACCTCTCTGTGCTTTACAATGCTTCCCTATGCTTTACCAGACCTCTCTGTGCTTTGCAATGCTTCCCTATGCTTTACCAGACCTCTCTGTGCTTTACAATGCTTCCCTATGCTTTACCAGACCTCTCTGTGCTTTACAATGCTTCCCTATGCTTTACCAGACCTCTCTGTGCTTTACAATGCTTCCCTATGCTTTACCACACCTCTCTGTGCTTTACAAATGCTTCCCTATGCTTTACCAGACCTCTCTGTGCTTTTACAATGCTTCCCTATGCTTTACTAGACCTCTCTGTGCTTTACAATGCTTCCCTATGCTTTACCAGACCTCTCTGTGCTTTACAATGCTTCCCTATGCTTTACCAGACCTCTCTGTGCTTTACAGTGCTTCCCTATGCTTTATGAAGCACAACTAGTTAATTTTATAGGGTGAGGCAAAACCTTTGACCAGAGCTGTAACCACAATGAACTGTGCAGATGTACAGATTTAAACTTTTAGACAGAACAGATTTTCAGACAATCATTTCTCAATTGTTTTTCAAGGCTTCAGTCTGTAAATCCGCGACGTCACAGCTTGACCAAAGGGTAGCTGCATTTTAATGATGCTGTATAAAATTAACGAGAGAGTGAAAGTTCACTGCAGCAGTAAAAACCTAACCCAAGCCTTGTGCACAGCGCTGTCCACCCAGCTGCAAGGGAAGCGTGGATCTCCAGGGTGATCGGGGGAGTTCTGTTTGCTTGACTTGGTGCGTTGTGTTTTTGCAGAAGAAGGTTGGTAAGAAGGGCAGCCAGAATTCAGGGCTGCAGGAAGAGAAGAAAAAAGGGAGGATGAACAGAAGCCGTGGAGAAGAGGAGATGATCAAGCAGCTCGGACACCTGGTACCCAGTCACTGATTATTATTATTATTATTATTATTATTATTATTATTATTATTACTGTTAGCATGCACTTTGATTTCACAAAAGACTCAAACAGGTCAATGCAAAGTTTAACACTTTATGAAAATATATATTTGCATCCTGAGCCATTTGAAAAAAAAGGCATAGTGCCACAGTAGTGACGTCAAAATGTGTTGATTCCTCTAGAGGAAAATATACTTGAACTTTGACCCATTCGACTCCTCGAGACCATCGCTTTCAATTCAAAACACAACAGGTCTCGTTTTCAATCACTCGACACCCACAGTACAGAAATGTTCATTAATGAGCAACAAAATGAGAATATGTTAAAAAAAATCTCAGAGAAACTGGAGAGGAACGGGAAATTAAAACAAGGTAAAGGCAATCGAACAAATAAAGCTGAAGCTCTAACGGATAACGACACAGAACGGCTGTACAGCGCTGAAACACGACGTTTAAAAAAACCAAACTGTCCTGCTGAATCTTTCTGTGACAGTTTATAAACTCCACCTCACATAGTGCTGTGTGTTTACATTGCTGTGCTGTGATCCTTCCTCTGTTTCCTCGGCAGGATCTCAGGAGCTCTCCTGTGGGTGTAGGTACCGGGCTAGTGTTCACTGAGAAATGCAAAGAGTACAGCTGTCTGTGGGACGCCAGGTGAGGAGCAGGGGCTTCTGGGAGAATGAGGCTAACAGCTAGGACTTCTGGGACTTGTAGTCCATTGAAATGCTTATTCATAAACCATTTACAAATATAACAAAACGAGGATGTGAAAAAGCTTCAGATAAATAATATCGTTTTGATTACATGATGTTAAATAAAAGATCTAAATTATGTTTTTATTTATTTATTTATTTATTTTTTTAATTCGAGGTGAGGCAGAACTTCTGGCCATCTGTAGTTCTGTAACATTAGCTTGATTTAAGTTTGATTTCGTCTTACAATAAAATGTTTTATTTTTTATTTATTCATTTTCAGAGTAATATTTCTCAAGAAAAATAATGATAAAAATATATGTAGATATATACTGAGCATCAAAAAGAAACGTATCACTTATATTTGAGCATCAAAAGAAACTGATCACTTGTATTTGGATAAAATTCACTAGATGTGATCGAAAAATGACAAACTCTGTTTCAGAGCAGGTGCAGTGACTTTTGTATTGTGCTGATTAACAATTGACATCACGAAGATGCTGCTGAATGATCTGTGGATCTCGGGCAGGTGTTCCTTGGTCTCCCAGTTGGTGGCGCTGTCATTGACAGAGTGTGTCTGGTTATACCGTCTTGCCAGGTTTGAAATCGCTGGCTGTGAGCACCCAAGACGGCGAGCCACAGCACGCTGCCCTAGCCCAGCCTCCAACATGCCGATCGCACGAAGGCGCTGCTCTCTCGACAGACGTGGCATATTGGTTTTTTTTCTATTGCTTTTATTCAAAGCTTGCAATTCAACAGCTGAAATCGCTCCACACCCAGCGTCCAATCAGCTGTCTCGCTAATCAGGTGATTAAGTGCATCTGCTTCAGTCACAGTCACTCAAGCGTGTCATGGATGATCGAGTGATTAAAAAGAAACCCAAAACATTTCATCCACGTCCATCATTTATATACCTTTTTTTTTTTTTTTAAATAAATGTGTTATAATAGTGATACGTTTCTTTCGATGCTCGGTATATATTCTTCCGAGGGGAATGCTGGGCGTTGGTAGTTCTGACCTTTCTCTTTGCAGCCACCCGGATTGTCCAGACAGACTGACCGCAGTGATGGAGAAGGTGGAGCAGTATGGGCTGCTGTCACGCTGTGCACGGGTCGAGGTGAGGGGCACAAAGACAACGCTCAATGGCAACTTTTAGCATTTAAAAAAAAAAAAATAAAAATAAGCCAATCGGAATTATCAAATTGTCTGGGCACGGCTGAGAGGAAAATTCACTTCCAGTCAGCTTTTAAAACGGAAGTTGATTGCCATTGATTGGTTCTTAATCGTAAAGGTGAGGGAAGGACAGCTTGTTAACTCTAGAACCGTCGCGGTTATCCTCATACCTAGAACCGCCGCAGGCAGTCATTATGACGGTTTTAAACAACATCAGTATTATAATGAAAGACAATAACTCCAAAGTTTTATTCAAGCACGTCATATCAAACATCTGCACAGCCGAAACAGTTAAAGACAAAAGGGTTAAAGGCGCTCTGTGTGGAGTGCGGGATGCGCCCTATAGCCTGGAGATCGCTGGTTCGAGTCCAGGTTATACCATCGCCGATCGTGGATGGGAGTTCCTAGGGGGCGGCGCACAATTGTCCGAGCGCCGCCCGGGAGGGGAGGGCTCAGGTCGGCAGGTGAATCCTCGGGTCACCGCGCACCAGCGACCCCTGTGGCTGATAGGGCACCTGCGGGTCTGCTGTGGAGCCACTCAGAGCTGCGTTTTTAATTGCAGTTTTCTGATCGAAATGTTTCTGCTGAAGCGCTGTGGCTAGCTTCAAGATGCAATCTCTCCTACCTTGTACAAAACGAAGGAATTGATGGCTGCCAGGTCCAGTAGAGATAACAACAGGCTTCAAATGCCATCAGGGTATTTCAAGGGCATGTTTTTATTTTTGTTACATGCTCTCATGTGTTGCTACAACTGTTTACACAAGGTGTGTGTATTGTTTTAATTTATTTAATTTTTTTTTGATTTTTACCACTTTTTAAACTTTTAAATTGCATTCCCTGTCTCAAGATGGCTTCCCATGTACCTGCATGGACGTCTCAGAACTACATTTCCCATCATCCTCCTGGGAAATGTAGTTCTGAGAGGTCTAATTGAGTCACATTCAATATAATTGACTAGCTGTGTGACCGGGTCTGTCTGAAATCTCTCTCACACAGGAAAGAGCTGTAACAGAAGAAGAGCTGTTGCTTGTTCACAGGTGAGTGGGTGTACCAAGGTGTGGTTGTAAGGTTCAATGCAACTCAAAGCTCGGTAAAAGCAGATTTAGAGAAAAACGGTAATCACTCGACATCGGAGGCAGAAATTTAAGCAGGGTAAACGCCAAACGTTTCGCCTAGAAGTCTTTTTCTATGTCGGTTGTCCGCATCATTTTTGCTCAAGAATAAGCCCTAGACAGCGAGGAGAGATTGAATGCAGTTGTATTGAAGGAAAAAGTCACACAAAGCTCTATTTGTTTTAATTTGAGGCGTTCTAACCCAGCATTTTAGCATTCTCAAACGACAGGTGTCTTTACAGCATGTATTCCCTGCGTCCTGTTTGGAGGACAGTCAATCTGTCTGTAACCAGAGCAGTGAAATTTCATGCTGGCTGTGAAGCTCAACACATAACAAATGGAGCTGCTTTATCATCACTGCGGGGAGGAAAAAAACACCAAGACATGGATCAGGATTTTTAGGTTTCAGTGATTCATCCAAACCCCACTGAGCTTGGCATGTGATCTCTGCTTTTTTGGTTTCAAAGCAGTTGCAAAGGGGGGTGGGGTTCTGTTCACTGTGCACAGAAGCACAGTCGTCATAAGCGCCAGCTGACCTACAGTTTCAGAGTCTTTAGATGCATGCTTAAGATCTGCATGCGTGGCGTTTCCTTCAGCGTTTGTGATTGGTTGGTTTCACTGCATTGCTTTGCAGTCCGGAGTACGTGGCGCAGATGAGATCCACTCAGCACATGGGACAGGAGGAGCTGCAATCCCTTTCTGACACATTCGACTCCATCTATATTCACCCTGTGAGTGCTGTACAATCACAACAGGGGGACCCTAATGCATGCTGTGCCACCCCTCTCTGTGCTTTACAATGCTTCCCTATGCTTTACCAGACCTCTCTGTGCTTTACAATGCTTCCCTATGCTTTACCATACCTCTCTATGCTTTACAAAGCTTCCCTATGCTTTACCAGACCTCTCTGTGCTTTACAATGCTTCCCTATGCTTTACCACCCCTCTCTGTGCTTTACAATGCTTCCCTATGCTTTACCAGACCTCTCTGTGCTTTACAATGCTTCCCTATGCTTTACCATACCTCTCTATGCTTTACAAAGCTTCCCTATGCTTTACCAGACCTCTCTGTGCTTTACAATGCTTCCCTATGCTTTACCCCTCTCTGTGCTTTACAATGCTTCCTATGCTTTACCAGACCTCTCTGTGCTTTACAATGCTTCCCTATGCTTTACCATACCTCTCTATGCTTTACAAAGCTTCCCTATGCTTTACCAGACCTCTCTGTGCTTTTACAATGCTTCCTATGTTTTACCAGACCTCTCTGTGCTTTACAATGCTTCCCTATGCTTTTACCAGACCTCTCTGTGCTTTTACAATGCTTCCCTATGCATTACCAGACCTCTCTGTGCTTTACAATGCTTCCCTATGCTTTACCAGACCTCTCTGTGCTTTACAATGCTTCCTATGCTTTTGCCACACCTCTTTGTGCTTTACAATGCTTCCCTATGCTTTACCAGACCTCTCTGTTTTTACTTGCTTCCCTATGCTTTACCACACCTCTCTGTGCTTTTACAATGCTTCCTATGCTTTACCAGACCTCTCTGTGCTTTTACAATGCTTCCCTATGCTTTACCAGACCTCTCTGTGCTTTTACAATGCTTCCCTATGCTTTACCATACCTCTCTGTGCTTTACCTTCCCTATGCTTTACCAGACCTCTCTGTGCTTTACAATGCTTCCCTATGCTTTACCAGACCTCTCTGTGCTTTACAATGCTTCCCTATGCTTTACCAGACCTCTCTGTGCTTTACAATGCTTTCCTATGCTTTACCAGACCTCGCTATGCTTTACACTGATGCTTTCTGCACGCTATATGGAAGTGCACAATTGTATCAGATTTACATTTGTAACTGCATATTGTAATTATGTGGAAGCACACATGTATTGAGTAATTCGCTACTATGTAACAAGTTTTAACCCTTGGCTCCCCTCAGGAGTCTTTTCGCTGTGCCTGCCTGGCTGCAGGGTCTGTGCTGCAGCTTGTGGACGCAGTGATGACAGCCCAGCTTCGAAACGGCTTCTCCATTGCCAGGTAACATCCCGTCGGCATTCATGTTATTTACTGATGTGTTTATCATTCTCCTAGCCCTGGCAATAAGACTCCTGTTGCACAGCAGTTTAACACCAGTCCAGGTTTTACCACCTGCTTGATCAGCCCCAGTGTGTCTAGGCAACAAGCTCAGGTGTGTCCTAATAAACTCGCAGGGAAACCAGGAATGGATCAAAACGCTATGCAATGGGAGTCTTAAAGCAAGCATGTGAGACTCTTCTAGACTTCAGACACAGTTGCCTTTCTCGTTCTCTTAGCTGCTCTTCATTGTGATTTTGTATTCCAGACCACCTGGGCACCACGCCCAGAGGGATCAGATGAACGGCTACTGCATGTTCAACAACCTGGCCATCGCCGCGCGCTACGCCAAGCAGAGATACCACCTCACGAGGTGGGCTAGCAGGACACTCAGGGATTAGTCCAGATCTGTATTGTAAAAGTCCCTCAGATTAAGAATACAGCTAAGGCTTCTGACTTTTCTAATTGCTTTTAATAATTTGCACACGACTGTGCAGCAGTGTGGAGTAGTGGTTAGGGCTCTGGACTCTTGACCAGAGGGTTGTGGGTTCAATCCCAGGTGGGGGACACTGCTGCTGTACCCTTGAGCACGGTACTTTACCTAGATTGCTCCAGTAAAAACCCAACTGTATAAATGGGTAATTGTATGTAAAAATAATGTGATATCTTGTAACAATTGTAAGTCGCCCTGGATAAGGGCGTCTGCTAAGAAATAAATAATAATAATAATAATACTGCAGTGTGCATGAACAATTTCAAACGGGTTCTACGTAAAGGATCTGTTGCTTTGATAAGGAAACCTGCATAGCTTTGACTGACTGAACCTCTGTCTGTAGGATCCTCATTGTGGATTGGGATGTTCATCATGGCCAAGGACTGCAGTATATATTTGAGGATGATCCCAGGTCTGTACAGATTCATTAATTCATTTTATCAATAGCTATTAAATGGTGCATAAGAACCTTTTTATTGTATTGTGTTACATGTTCCCATGTGTTGCTACAACTGTTTATGTAAGCTGTGTGTATTGGTTTATTTTTTTGGACACATGGACCTCTCAGAACTACATTTCCCATCATCCTCCTGCTCACTGGTGAATCCATCTCAGTTACATATGTGAGCAGGAGGATGATGGGAAATGCAGTTCTGAGAGGCCCATGCGGTTACTTCAATAGAAACACTAAAAGAAACTTCATAAATTCAATGGCAAACGTTTCCACTGGAAGTCTTTCCATACTGCAACCCATCTTTCATTCTTTCATTTCTTTCTATAACCAAACAGTGTAAGCTGAAGAAGGCGCTATCCGAAACGTTTGTCTGCTTAATTTAGTATCTTTTAGTTTTACCAGTGTTCTTTTTACTCTCTCTCTCTCTCTCTCTCTCTCTCTCTCTCTCTCTGCAGTGTTCTCGTCTTCTCAGTTCATCGTTATGAAAACGGGCGCTTTTGGCCCCACCTGCAGGAATCTGACAGTACTGCAGTCGGAAAAGGAAAAGGAGAGGGCTTTAACATTAACCTACCCTGGAACCAGGTGAGAAGAGAAAGAAAGAGAGAGAGAAAGAAAGAAAGAAAGAAAGAAAGAAAGCTCTGGGCTGCAGTGTGGAAGGCAGTGGGTTTGAGGAGCTCAGTGGTTAGATAAAGAAAGCGCTGGGCTGCAGTGTGGAAGGCAGCGGGTTTGAGGAGCTCAGTGGTTAATAAAAAGCTGGGCTGCAGTGTGGAAGGCAGCGGGTTTGAGGAGCTCAGTGGTTAGATAAAAAAAGCTGGGCTGCAGTGTGGAAGGCAGGGTTTGAGTAACTCAGTGGTTAGATAAAAAGCCTGGGCTGCAGTGTGGAAGGCCAGCTTTGAGGAGCTCAGTGGTTAGATAAAGAAAGCTGGGCTGCAGTGTGGAAGGCAGCGGGTTCGAAGCTCAGTGGTTAGATAAAGAAAGAGTGTGGAAGGCAGCGGGTTTGAGGAGCTCAGTGGTTAGATAAAGAAAGCTGGGCTGCAGTGTGGATGGCAGTGGGTTTGAGGAGCTCAGTGGTTAGATAAAAAAGCGCTGGGCTGCAGTGTGGAAGGCAGCAGCTTTGAGGAGCTCAGTGGTTAGATAAAGAAAGCGCTGGGCTGCAGTGTGGAAGGCAGCGGGTTTGAGGAGCTCAGTGGGTTTTTGACCAGACAAGTAAACTAAAATGTCCCTTTTTTTTTCCCTCAGCCCGGAATGAACGATGCTGATTATATCTCAGCTTTTCAACAGCTTCTCCTGCCCGTCGCGTACGAGGTGAGATTGCTGTCTTCCGCTCCCCTATTATCTTTTTTACTGATTTTAAGAACAAACTAACCAAAAAAAAAACTGAGCAAGCGTGTCATTTGTAGATGACCCCTAACTGTCCTCTGCCCTCTCTGCAGTTCGGGCCTCAGCTGGTGCTGGTCGCGGCTGGGTTTGACTCTGTGGTTGGGGATCCAAAGGTAAGTGCATTTCTCACATAAAAACGTGAAATTCTTTCATCTATGGCCCTTCTTACAACAGTATGAATAAGCCATGCCTGTGAACCAGTGTGCGTTTGAACACTAAAAAACAGCCTCTTTGCAGTAAACCTTTTGAAAAATCACGCTTAAATATTTATTATAAATCCCACCAGGGTTTCGAATCCTGTAAAACTAATGACCAAGACTGTGATTCCTTCTCTCGCCTGCAGGGGGAGATGTCTGCCACACCAGCGTGCTTTGCTCACCTGACACACATGCTGCAGTTACTGGCCGAGGGCAGACTGATCCTGTCTTTGGAGGTAAGAGAACACAGGGATTGCTCAGCAGTTTGATCCATTCAAGTTTAATAAGACCCACCTAAGCTTGTCACCTAGACACACTGGGGCTAATCAAGCTTGTAGTAAAACCTGGAATGGGTGAAACTGCTATGCAACAGGAGTTAATTCCATCCGTGTGTGACGACAGCGTTTTAAAAGGATGATGATGAGGTATTGTGGGTTTCAAACCTCAGTATTCTTGTGACCAGGGGGGCGTTTAGAAGTGGTGCTGATTTTGAGTTCTCCTTTGTGTTTTTGCAGGGGGGGTATAATCTGAGGTCGACCGCGGAGGGGGTGTGCGCCTGTTTGAAGATGCTTTTGGGGGACCCCTGTCCCAGACTGGAGTCCCCTTTCTCTCCCTGTCAGAGGTAACCCTTATGAAAAGCGTCACCAACAGAAACACTAAAAGAAACTTCATAAATTCACTGACAAACGTTTCCACTGTAAGATAACTTGATAACTTGTCAATGCCAAGTCTGTAATGATTTCTGTGTCTGAAGTTTTTTTTATTTTCTGTGTTCAGTGCTTTGGACTCAATCTCCAAGACAGTGACTGCCCATCGCAAGCACTGGAAATGCCTGCAGGTTCTGGGTAAGAAAGATCTCCAGACAAAGAGAGCAAAACTCTGTAGCTGATTGGTTAGAAGCCTCAGAACCTAGTAAAAATAAAGGGCTGAATCAAAAAAATAAATGGTTTAAACTTTGATTGAACTTGGAAATAAGACTCCCGTTGCACAGCAGTTTCACCCATTCCTGGTTTTACCAGGAGTTTAATAATAAGACACACCTGAGCTTGTTGCCTAGACACACTGGGGGCTGATCAAGCTGGTAGTAAAACCTGGAATGGGTGAAACTGCTATGCAACAGGAGTCCATCCCTATTGAGACTGTTCTGTTTGTTGTTGTATTCAGAGCAAGGCCAGGAGACTGGGAGCTGTGATTTGAACCCGGGTCCTGCGGTGGAGTCGGACGCAGTGCTGGACCGCTCCATGAGGGAGGTGATGAGGGGGCTGCCCCCAGCACGCACAGGCCTGGTGTACGATGAGAGGATGAAGGAGCATCACAACATGTGGGACAGGTGAGGGGGTAACGAGGGGGCTTGGTGGTCCAGCGGCTGGAGAAAGGGGCTTGATACCAGGAGGTTCACGGTTCTAATCCAAGCTCAGCCACTGACTCACGGTTAACCCTTTGCAGTCCATTCATTAAGTGCGTGTCAGGCGCGTCGGGTCCAATTTATTTTCACACAGCGCAGTTAATTTTAGACGCGCTGTTTAAAAGTATTTTTTTTTTCACAGTCAAGCGGGTTTAAAGGCCCTGCATATCAACAAAGCACTCACTAGGCATCTCCAGCCCCGCCCCACCCTTTAGCTTCGCTATAGCTTTCACATATGCTAAGAAATAAATAATAATAATAATAATAATAGTCGTACATACTGATCAATCATCTCCTGATCACTCATTTTATCACCAAACTCCTCAATAATGCGATCCAAGTCATTATTTTATTACTATAACATCTGAAAAAAGCTCTGCAAATGTCCGTGATATTCTCTGTGCGCTGATTCAGTCACAGCCAGCTTGTTTCCTTATGGCCGCCCCTATCTGATGCCAGGGGCAAGTATGACTATTCATGAGATACACCCTTTTTTTTTTTTTTTGTCTTGGCTCCTGTCGCTCCCACTCGGCCATTGAATGGTTTTCTCGGCTTTTTTTCAGAAAAAAACGACTAGAAACCCGTTTTTTTGCGTTTTTTGATGATGTCGGACAGGGTCCGACATTGGACCGGATAGGAATAATTGCAATGTCGGACCAGGTCCGACATAGGACTGCAAAAGGTTAACCTTGTGCTCCGTCCTTCGGATGAGACGTCAAACAAACAAGGTCCTATTGGAGTGACTCTGCAGCAGCAGCAGCAGCAGTTGTTGATGATGCATAGTTCACCCTCCTAGTCTCTGTAAGTCGCTCTGGATAAAAGCGTCTGCTAAGTGACTAATTAATAAAAAGGGTTATATTTGTCTGTGTTATTGAGGAATTTTGTGGGTGGGCGTTGTTAATATTTTGCAAATTCAAAGAGGAGAAATGATTCCTTAGAAGGTCCTCTGGTCCTTCTCCCTCTCTCTCCCCTCCCCTCTCTCTCCTCTCCTCACTCCCCCTCTCTCTCCTCTCCTCACTCCCCCTCTCTTTCTCTCCCTCCCTCCCTCTCTCTCTCTCCAGTCACCACCCAGAGCTGCCTCAGAGAATCTCTCGTATCTTCTCCCGTCACGAGGAGCTGGGATTGGTCAGCCGTTGCCAACGGATACCGGCTCGCCACGCCTCCGAGGAAGAGCTTGCCTTGTGCCACGGGTAGGGGGGTCGGGAATGGGACTATATATATATATATATATGTGTGTGTGTGTGTGTGTCATACATTACACACACACCCATACAAAACATTTTCAACCTCTTGAGTTTAGCTTTCACAGAAACATTAAACAAACACCCATACAAAACATTTTCAACCTCTTGAGTTTAGCATTTAGCATGAAACATCGAAAGAACCAGTAACAAAGGGCCTCCCTCTCTCTCCCCTTCCTCTCCCCCCTCCCTCTCTCTCACTCTCCCTCCCTCTCTCTCTCCCCCTCCCTCCCCTCTCCCCCCTCTCCCTCTCTCCCCCCCCCCCCCTCTCTCCTCCCTCCCTCTCTCCCCCTCTCTTGTCTCCCAGCACTGAACACATCTCCAGGATGAAGTCGACGGAGGGGATGAAGCCCCGGGACCTGCACAGGCAGAGTGAGGAGTACAACTCCATCTTCATCAGCCCACAGTCCTACCAGAGCGCCCTGCTCGCTGCGGGAGCCAGCTTCAATGCAGCCGAGGCCATCCTCACTGACAAGGTCCTCACGCAGGGAGAGAGGGGGAGACACCGGCAGAGACACACAGTGACACAGGCAGAGAGACACAGGCAGAGACACAGGCAGAGACACAGAGACACAGGCAGAGAGACACAGAGACACACAGAGACACAGGCAGAGAGACACAGAGACACAGGCAGAGTGACAAAGAGACACCGACAAAGACACCGGCAGAGAGACACAGAGACACCGGCAGAGAGACACAGAGACACCGGCAGAGAGACACAGAGACACCGGCAGAGAGACACAGAGACACAGGCAGAGAGACACAGAGACACAGGCAGAGAGACACAGGCAGAGAGACACAGATACACAGGCAGAGAGACAGGCAGAGACACACAGCGACACAGGCAGAGAGACAGACAGAGACACAGGCAGAGAGACAGGCAGAGACACACAGATACACAGGCAGAGAGACAGGCAGAGACACACAGATACACACACAGAGACACACAGAGACACAGGCAGAGACAGACAGAGACACAGGCAGAGGCACACAGAGACACAGGCAGAGAGACACAGAGACCCAGTCGCACATAGCCATCAACGCAGTCATACAGACAGGCGGGTGTTTGGGAAGTTCTGGGGGGGCGACTCTTTATATATAACAATCTGCGATTCTACTTCTCCTCCCCAGGTCAGGAACGCGGTGGCCATCGTCCGCCCCCCCGGTCACCATGCCGAGCGAGACTCTGCCTGCGGGTTCTGTTTCTTCAACACGGTCGCGCTGACAGCTCGATACGCCCAGCACCTGTCCGGGAGAGAACTGAGGTACACACCCACCCCCACCCCCCCCCCCCTGAGCTCACAACTAATCCTTTGTGATTTATAAAACAGTACTTTCTGTGCAAATAACATGCCCTGGAATCTTCACAGATCCTTGACTGCGATTGGTTGGTTTCTCGTTTGCAGGGTTCTGATTCTGGATTGGGACGTTCACCATGGCAACGGAACGCAGCACATCTTTGAGGATGACCCCAGGTACCGTGATCTTGGAAACATACGGAAATCTCTCGGGATATTTGCAACCTGACAAAAATTGAAAAGTGTGATATGAAATACTTCTGTACTACTATTATGGCTTCCGGTAAACTTTTTTGGCGATATTATCATTTTGTAGTTTCTTTGATGACATGTTGTTAAATGAAAGATCAAAGATTTTTTTTTTTTTTTAATTATTTCTCAATCCTAAAATTGTAGGTGATGCAAAACATGTGGCCAGTCGCATTGTAATTTAAATTAATCACGAAAGACAGCAGGTCTGGCTGACGTTTGATCTTGTGTTGCAGCGTGCTGTACGTGTCGCTGCATCGCTATGACAACGGGCTCTTCTTCCCCTCCTCGGAGGATGCGGGTTCCGACCGGGCGGGGAGGGGGAGGGGTCTGGGGTACAACGTCAACATCCCCTGGAACGCCAGCAAGATGGGCAACCCAGAATACATTGCGGCATTCCAGAGAGTCGTCATGCCCATCGCTTACCAGGTGAGTGACGAGGATTCTTCGATAGAAACACTAAAAGAAACTTCATAAATTCAACGGCAAACCTTTCCTCTAGAAGTCTTTCTCAGCGTCTTCAATAGAAACACTAAAAGAAACTTCATAAATTCAACGGCAAAAGCGTTTCCACTAGAAGTCTTTCTCAGCGTCTTCAATAGAAACACTAAAAGAAACTTCATAAATTCAACGGCAAACGTTTCCACTAGAAGTCTTTCTCAGCGTCTTCAATAGAAACACTAAAAGAAACTTCATAAATTCAACGGCAAACGTTTCCACTAGAAGTCTTTCTCAGCGTCTTCAATAGAAACACTAAAAGAAACTTCATAAATTCAATGACAAACGTTTCAACTAAAGGTCTCTCTCAGTGTCTTCAAAAGACTAGTCGAAAAATTTGTCAGTGAATGTAGTTAGCATCATAATTGTTTTCTGTTATGTTGTCTTAAGATCAGTTGTTTAACTGTGTGTGTGTCTGTCTCTGTCTCTGTGTGTGTGTACGCTTGCAGTTTGACCCGGAGCTAGTTCTGGTGTCGGCCGGATTCGACGCCGCGCGCGGTGACCCGCTGGGCGGTTGTCATGTGACCCCGGAATGCTACGGTCACATGACCCACATGCTGCAAGGCCTGGCTGGAGGACGTGTGCTGATCGTGCTGGAGGTAAGAAACATTACAGGAAAAACTGTGCAAGAAATAAGACTCCCATCACTGTGTACCAAGAAATCGGGACGCTTAACATGATACACCATATCGTAACAGGGATTGGAATAAGACTCCTATTGCACAGCAGTGTCACCCATTCCAGGTTTTACTACCAGCTTGATCAGCCCCCAGTGTGTCTAGGTAACAAGCTCAGGTGTGTTTTATTAAACTCCTAGTAAAACCAGGAATGGATCAAACCGCTATGCAGCGGGAATCTTATTCCCATCCCTGTAATCTCAAGTCACGTGGTTGTGAAGTCATTGCGTTTCAGATAGCTGTAGTTGAGGTTACAATCCTTTAAGTGGACATGATTTCTACTGCATGTACTGGAATATAGTTTGTTATTTGGAGTGTTTTAGAATTGAGACATAATCAGAGAAACTGCAAAATGACTGATTCGACAGGTTTCAATCGACTTTATGAAGCGAGATTCATTCATTATTTTCCGGTCCCAAGCAGTGCTGGAATAGACTAGTGGATAATTTTAAAAGTGTTTTTTAAAGACTGTTCCCTCCCTCCTTTCCTCCTGCTCCCCCTCTCTCACAGGGTGGGTACAACCTCTCCTCTATCTCTGAGTCCATGTCCGTGTGCACCAGCGTTCTCTTGGGGGACAGCCCCCCCGACCTGGGTCAGCTGACCCCTCCCCACCCTAGCGCTGTCCAATCACTGCACAGCGTCCTGCGCACGCACCGATCACACTGGAGCGCCCTGCGACTCGCCGGTGAGTGTGGACGCTGTCTCTCTCACACTAGACCAGGCGTTGTGTGTCCTTTATTACGAAATACGGATAAGTGCTAGATGAATAAATAAGTCGTCATTAAGCACTGTTATGATTAAATTATAATTAAGCAATTTCTCTTTTTTTGGTTTTCGTTGGTTTCCCAGTTCCAGAAAGCGTGTCGTCAAGCTTGCCCACCCCCAGCCAGAAAGGTCAAAGGACCAAAGCCAAAAAGTCACCCAGACAGGAAGTGACCCCACAGAAACGCTCGCCCGGAGAGGACACACACCCTTTGACCCCAGAAGGGGCGACGACTCCTGACAACAGCCCCTCCGTGAGCCCTGCGGCCGTGGCAACGGTTGCCGACGACTCTGTTGATCAAATCACAGCGGGTCTGCAGTCAGTTGCCCTTGGAAACAGTCCTGAAAATCAGACCAATCAGAGCCCTGCTTCCGTGGCTGTGGGCGGAGCCAGGAGGAAAGTGAAACCCGCCTCCCCAGAGGGCGGGGGGAAAGGTCAAAGGAAGAGGTCGGGTGGGGGTGAAAGTTCAAAGGGCACACCGTCGACCCCAGGAAAGACAGAGGTGGTGGAATTGAAAGAAAGTGCTGGGAAGATGGAAAGCACAGAGGTAGGGTCAGGATGAAATAGTTTATAAGCTTCTCAGTTGTCTTTTTAGAATCTGTTTCAAGGCTAGAAATAATACTCCCATTGCACAGCAGTCTGATCTATTCCTGGTTTTACTGTGAGCTTAATAAGGAGTCTTATTTCCATCTAGAAAGTAGTTGCAGGTGGGGGTGGGTGTTTGTTAACTTCCAAAACATCAGCTGTCAAAATATCCCAACTATGGCCAAAAGCTTTGCATCACCTAGAATTTGAGGATTGAGACAGAATTAACATAATTTTATGTTAAGGTAACATTATTCAGCAGGTTTCATTCGACTTTATGAAGCAAAATTAGTTCATAGTATAGGGTGTTGCAAAACTTTTGGCTCAGCTGGTATGTTTTTGCAGATGTTTCAGTTTCTTCTCTTTTGAACAGCCCCCCTCCCTCCCTGCTGTTGCCGGGGACGAAAAGGAGACGTTGCTGGAGCTGGCCTCTGGCTGGTCGACCCCCCTGAAGTCTCAGTCAATCTGTGAGGTGTTTTGCAAAACCCAGGATATGGAAGAGGTAAGGAGGGATTGTACTTGAAGAAGACTCATCACTAGAAGTCTTTCTCAGCGTCTTCAATAGAAACACTAAAAGAAACTTCATAAATTCAACGGCAAACATTTCCACTAGAAGTTTCCACTAGAAACACTAAAAAGTCTTTCTCGTTTCCACTAGAAGTTTTTCAATAGAAACACTAAAAGAAACTTCATAAATGCAATGGCAAACGTTTCCACTAGAAGTCTTTCTCAGCTTCAATAGAAACACTAAAAGAAACTTCATAAATTCAACGGCAGAGAAGTTTCCACTAGAAGTTTTTCTGGCAAACGTTTCTTTTTCAGTGTTGAAAATGTTTCTCACTCATGTTTCTCACTCATTCACTGGTCTCTTACTGGTCCCATTAAAATGAGTGGGTGTGTGTCTGATTATCCACGAACGGGACAGGAGGCTAGCAGAGGTGGGAGTGCCAACTGTTTCAGCCCTGGTAACACTGTGACTGTGCCCTTGCTTCCAGGGGACGATGTTCGCTGTGGAGCCATTGCCATGGTGCCCGCACCTGGAGACGGTTAACCCCTTGCCTGCTACGGGGCTGGATGTGTTCGGGCCATGCAGAGACTGTGGGAGCGAGGCTGAGAACTGGGTCTGTCTGGTGTGCTATCAGGTACAGGGGGTTATACCACTGCCAGACCTGGGGGGAGGATCATTCACAGGGGTTATACCACTGCCAGACCCGGGGAGGATCATTCACAGGGGGGGTTATACCACTGCCAGACCCAGGGGGAGGATCATTCACAGGGGGGTTATACCACTGCCAGACCTGGGGGGAGGATCATTCAGACCCAGGGGGGGGTTATACCACTGCCAGACCTGGGGGGAGGATCATTCACAGGGGGGTTATACCACTGCCAGACCTGGGGGGAGGATCATTCACAGAGGGGTTATACCACTGCCAGACCTCGAGGGGGGGGGGGGGTCATTCACAGAAGACGAAAAAATGGGGGTAATATATATATGATATTTTGGAAAAAAAAAATCAAGGATGTTGCACAGTTGCTGTTTTTCTTCACCCACTTGTTGCTTGGACCTTCAGGTGCACTGTGGTCGCTATGTCAACCAGCACATGATGGAACACAGACAGAGCTCCGCCCACATACTGGTGTTGAGCTTCTCTGACCTGTCCGTCTGGTGCTACGGCTGTGAGGCCTACGTCCATCACCAGGTAAAAACACAGAGAGCCGGCCGCGTGAGCGAGCCTCAGACCAGAAACACTGGAACAAACCCAATGCATTCAACGGCAAACGTTTCCACTAGGAGTCTTTCTCAGCGTCTTCAATAGAAACACTAAAAGAAACTTCATAAATTCAACGACAAACGATTCCACTAGAAGTCTTTCTCAGCGTCTTCAATAAAAGAAACTTCTACAAATTCAATGGCAAACATTTCCACTAAATCTTTCTCAAATAGAAACACTGTAAAAATTCATAAATTCAACGACTAGTCTTTCTCAGCATCTTCAATAAGATTAATGGAGTTACTTTGTCAGCTACAATCACGTAAAACATTTTGAAACCACCTTTCTTTCTTTTTTATAATTTGCAGGTGCTTCATGATGCGAAGAACGCAGCACACAGGATCAAATTCGGAGAAAACATGCCGGGACTTCATTAAAAAAAAAAAAAAAAAAAAAAAATCAAAGAGAAGAAAATTGATTTCTTTGATCGCTACGGGACGTTCAAAAAAAAAAAAATCAGAATCGAATCCTGCTGAGCTGGAAGAGTCTGCTGTCTTTTAGGTCACTGTCCACTCCAGTATTTTAAAATTTGAATCAGGTTGTTCTAAAGGTTCCGAGCTGTGCTGCCATGGCGATATATCTGCACAGGATGGAACACTTGGTTAGCCAATGAGATCGCTCCTTCTATTCTTGCTGTTTTATAATGAACGAGACAATTATTATTATTATTATTATTATTATTATTATTATTATTATTATTATTATTATTATGCATACTGTTGTAGTTATTTTATCTTATTTTTTGTACTGTTACCAAAAAATATATGAAAACAGTACTGGCAATATACATTCATTGCAGGGATGGTAATCAGACTCCTATTGCACAGTAGTTTCACCCAGTCCAGGTTTTACTACCAGCTTGATTAGCCCCAGTGTGTCTTAAAATAACCCTTTCATGCATGGAATATTAAAAATAGCTGTAAGGTTTTGGACACATAATAACTATGGGGTTAAACTCTTAGCAAAACCAGGATCGGATCACACTGCGATGCAATAGGAGTCTTGTTGCCATCCCTGCGGTTTTGAAAGAATCGTTATCATTTAGAGAATGTTGTTGCTTCACTTGTATTGTAAAAAGATTCCTTCCTGGTCCTCTCTCTGTTAACCTGTCTACTCAAATACAATCGAAGTTTTGCTAAACTAATTCACTGCTGATGTCCAGTTTTTTTGTTTAAAAATCTTATATTGATAACCATTTTTCCCCCCACAGAAAAAGCACAGCATGGAAAAGCATAGTGAAGCATTGTAAAGCACAGAGAGGTCTGGTTAAGCATAAGGAAAGCACAGAGAGGTCTGGTAAAGCATAGGGAAGCATTGTAAAAGCACAGGAGGTGTGGTAAAACATAGGGAAGCATTGTAAAGCACAGAGGTCTGGTAAAGCATAAAGGAAGCATTGTAAAAGCACAGAGGGTCTGGTAAAGCATAGGGAAGCATTGTAAAAAGCACAGAGGTCTGGTAAAGCATAGGGAAAAAGCACAGAGGGTGTGGTAAAAGGGGAAGCATTGTAAAAGCACAGAGAGGTCTGGTAAAGCATAGGGAAGCATTGTAAAAGCACAGAGGTGTGGTAAAACATAGGAAGCATTGTAAAGCACAGAGAGGTGTGGTAAAAGCATAGGGAAGCATTGTAAAAGCACAGAGGTCTGGTAAAGCATAAAAGGAAGCATTGTAAAGCACAGAGAGGTCTGGTAAAAGCATAGGGAAGCATTGTAAAAGCACAGAGAGGTCTGGTAAAGCATAGGGAAGCATTGTAAAGCACAGAGGTGTGGTAAAGCATAGGGGGAAGCATTGTAAAGCACAGAGAGGTGTGGTAAAAGCATAGGGAAGTTAAAAGCACAGAGAGGTGTGGTAAAAGCATAGGAAGCATTGTAAAAGAGGGTGGTCTGGTAAAAGCATAGGGAAGCATTGTAAAACACGGAGAGGTCTGGTAAAGCATAGGAAGCATGGTAAAGCACAGGGAGGTCTATAAAAGCATGGAAGCATTATAAAGACAGAGGTGTGGTAAAGCATAGGGAAGCATTGTAAAGCTTTTATGTGTGTGAGGGATTTGAATTCACTTTTCTTTGTATGTCAGATACTAGGCATCTCCTTGGGAACCAGTAGCATTGCCATGGCAACTGTGTCTGTAGTCAGGGTTGCACAATGCGGGGCTTCAGGTGAGTGACATCACACACTCAGTTTAATCATCGTACCCGAAATGCATGTCCCAGCTTTCAATATACTGTACAATAAAACATGAAATCCACTGCATTGCAGTGCTTATAGGGAGGAGCTTGATAAAGAAATGGAGTCTGTGTGTCTGTCTGTCTGTCTGTGTGTCTGTCAGTCTGTGTGTCTGTCTGTCTGTCTGTCAGTCTGTGTATCTGTGTCTGTCTGTCTGTGTGTGTCTGTCTATGTTGTCTGTCAGTCTGTGTGTCTGTCTGTCTGTGTGTTTGTCTGTGTCTGTCTGTCTGTGTCTGTCTGTGTGTGTCTGTCTGTGTGTGTGTGTGTGTCTGTCTGTCTGTCCTGTCTGTCTGTCTGTCTGTCTGTCAGTCTGTGTATCTGTGTCTGTCTGTCTGTGTGTGTGTCTGTCTGTCTTGTCTGTCAGTCTGTGTCT
>CM072711.1:1937666-1945166 GCA_036884735.1 Huso huso
GATTAATATATACACACCTATGAAAAAATATGAATGTCCTATTTGCAATCTTTGAGGTTCTTGAGCTGGGCTTCCTTCAAATCATTTATTTATTGGTGTAAATTAATTAAATTACTCTTTTTTTGTAGTCCTGCAGATGGGTGAGTCACTGACAGCGTCTTCCAGAGGTCTGCTGACAAGCTGTGTAGCGTGTAGCTGTAGCCCCTTTACATGTAAATATACCAGCACTGCACTGCACTGTTCTATAAACACTAGAAATTGAGTGCAGGTTGTTGCATTTTCTTTGCAAAGATAATCCGAGTGTTCCTGTATTCAGTATGCAGGGTTTTTCAATTGCATATGTTTGCATGAGATTTTAAACTCTATACATTTCCTTAGCAAATAACCAAATATTTAAATGCAAATATAGCCCAATCTGTTTCAGAGATTTGTATTTAGTAAAATATTAAAGCTGTAGTTTTGAGTGTTTTTTTTTTTTTCAAAATGTGGTAAATGATTTTAAACTCTATAAATTTCCTTAGCAAATATTGACCAAATATTTAATATATGAAATATATCAGCCCTCTGAAATGTCTTTATAATATATAGCACTAGACCCTGATATTGATGATTTGAAATGTCTTTTTATGTAGCACTAAATATTGAAGCTGTAGTTTCTGAAATGTTTTTTTTTTTTTTTCACTAACCCTGATATTGATGTGATCCAGCCCTCTGAAATGTCTTTATAATATATAGCACTAGACCCTGATATTGATCTCTGAAAGCCCTCTGAAATGTCTTTATAATATACAGCACTAGACCCTGATATTGATGTGATCCAGCCCTCTGAAATGTCTTTATAATATATAGCACTAGACCCTGATATTGATGCGATCCAGCCCTCTGAAATGTCTTTATAATATATAGCACTAGACCCTGATATTGATGTGATCCAGCCCTCTGAAATGTCTTTATAATATACAGCACTAGACCCTGATATTGATGCGATCCAGCCCTCTGAAATGTCTTTATAATATATAGCACTAGACCCTGATATTGATGCGATCCAGCCCTCTGAAATGTCTTTATAATATATAGCACTAGACCCTGATATTGATGCGATCCAGCCCTCTGAAATGTCTTTATAATATATAGCACTAGACCCTGATATTGATGCGATCCAGCCCTCTGAAATGTCTTTATAATATATAGCACCCTAGACCCTGATATTCTTTTATAATATATAGCACTAGACCCTGATATTGATGCGATCCAGCCTCTGAAATGTCTTTATAATATATAGCACTAGACCCTGATATTGATGCGATCCAGCCCTCTGAAATGTCTTTATAATATATAGCACTAGACCCTGATATTGATGCGATCCAGCCCTCTGAAATGTCTTTATAATATATAGCACTAGACCCTGATATTGATGCCCAAATGTCTTTATAATATGCACTAGACCCTGATATTGATCCAGCGATCCAGCCCTCTGAAATGTCTTTATAATATACAGCACTAGACCCTGATATTGATGCGATCCAGCCCTCTGAAATGTCTTTATAATATACAGCACTAGACCCTGATATTGATGCGATCCAGCCCTCTGAAATGTCTTTATAATATATAGCTCTAGACCCTGTATCATATTCTATATGTATAAATAAGCTTTGGTTTTAACTCTTTGTTTTGCTGAATTGTTTATTTTGAAGTCAATACACACACAAAGTGTGATTGGTCATTTTTGTTCTATTGAGTTTTATTGACAGAGAAGTATTCAACACAAGTTTTCAAAACAATGCACCCACTTATCTTAAAACACATTGGGGGAAATAAACAATTTGTAATATATATATATATATATATATATATATATATATATATATACACACACACACACACACAACATCAACAACATGAACACAGAATAGAGCGAAGAAATCAGAGAGAGAGAGAGAGGCAGGCGTGGCAGAACAGAGAACTTTCACAAGTGCAATTACATTTAGCACATTTTCATCCATTTTATTTAATTTTATTTTTTTAAACGTTTTTTTTTTCTTTAGATAGAATTAGAGTTTCTCAATATTTCTCAGTACTTACAGTAGAGGTAAAAACCTGTGTTAAAAAATAAATGTAATGAAATAAGAACAAAGGTTTGCCCCTTTTTTATTAAACGGTGCGCATGACAAGTCAGAAAGAATAGTTTTTCGATTATTATTATTATTATTATTATTATTATTTATTTCTTTGCAGACGCCCTTATCCAGGGCGACTTACAGTCGTAAAATTCGTATTTATACTAAAATGTTTAAACTCACAGCTATCAACACCTATTTAAAAAATATATATTTTTATAATTATTTTTTTTAATGTTGAGAAATCTATGACGACCCGTGACGTGGGATTAAAAGTGCCTTCAACGTTGTTAAAATATTTAACGATTCGATACTGAATTGTCTTATCAACACTGCAGGGGGTTCTGGGAAACGTGTTTTTAAAATGTCGTTTCCCAGAACCCCCTGCATGTTGACAAAACACGTCAGTGTCGAAGTGTTAAATATTTTAACCACGTTGAAGGCATTTTTAATCTCCCGTCACGGGTCGTAAATAATTGATTTCTCAATATTTAAAAAACATGAAGAAAAGAACAAAAAAAAGTTTACAAATCAGAACAGATTGTAAACGCGAAAAAACGAAACAAAACCTTTTTCTAAAATATATTTTTGACCCATCATTTTAAAATAACTGCAGTGGTCGTTTTACAGGTTTTACCTACAAGTAAGTTTAAATGTAATTATTAATTAGGATGATTAGTATTATTATTATTTATCATTAAAAATACGTTTAATCCGGCAGATATTTCAAGATCCTTTCTGCCAGCTCGTCTGGGTCGTACGCAGCGTAGCGGCGTTTCCTCACTTGCTTCCCCGCCTGTTGTTGCTGTGGTTCGGTATCGACCCCCTTTATGCGCTGCAGCCCCTGAATCGCATCTCTCATCCCCGCCTCGTCCAGCCGCTTCACCCGCAGCAGGTTCTCCTCGTCGGGGCTGCTCGCTCCCTCGTCCAGGGACCGGCGGGAGCGTCTGAGCCCTGAGTGGCCCTCCGACTGCTGCCCGCCCTCGCTCCCCATACTGGACAGGATCCGTCCCACCAGGTACCTGAGGAGAGAACGGGCGGTTTAGGAGCCGCTGTACCAGTGGTTAAAGTCCAGGGCTTGTAACCAGAAGGTCACCGGTTCAAATCCCACCTCAGCCACTGACTGACTCACTGTGTGCGACCCTGAGCAAGTCACTTCACCTCCTTGTGCTCCGTCCTGCGGATGAGATGTTAAATCAATGTCCTATTGGAAGTGACTGCTTATAATGCACAGTTCACAGCCTGCCTCTGTAAAGCGCTTTGTGATGGTGGTCCACTGTGAAGATATTATTATTATTATTATTTTTATTTAGCATCATATATTGAAAAACCAGATTCTGATATATCTGTCTGATGTATGCCCTCCTGTCTCTACGTTCATCAGTCCCTCTGCATGTCCCATGCTTGGGTTTGTGTGGATTGCAGTCATCACAAACCCAAGCAGCTGCTTCACTCTAAACCAGCCCGATCGACACCAGCACCTGATTTCTGTAGAGAGCTTGATCTGACTAATCAGATAATCGGTTGGCTTGGCGCTGCGCCCTTACCTCAACACTTCCTCGTCCGCCTCCCCCTCTGCCTCGGCTGCTGCCTCTTGAAGCTCGAGTCTGGAGGCTGGCGGGGGGGAAAGACCGGCCTCATAGAGCTTCTCCTGCCTGTATCGGTTCATCAGCGCCTGGGCAAGCTGGGGCTCCATCAGGTTCTGGAGGTTCTGGAGGTTCTGCCACGCTCTCTGGGGCTTCACCATGCTGGTGTCGTCGTAATCGGGCAGGAAGGGGCCCTGGAAGTCGCCGCCCGGGGCCAAGCCCGCCTCCCCGGCTTTGGGGGGCCTCTCCTGGGCCCCGGGGTAGCCCTCGGGCCCCGCCTCGGCGGTCAGGAGCTGGAGCAAGCCGGCCAGATAGACAGCCTCCTGGTCCCTCCTTCGACCGTCCTCCACCAGCTGCTGCAGGGCCTGGCCCCGCCTCCGGCCGTCCTGCTGCCCTCGTCCCCTCCAGCCCCCCTCCCCCGGCTGGTAGTAGACGTTGTTGCGGAGCTGCTGCTGGGAGTCGGAGGAGGAGGGAGGCGGGTACGCCATCATCTCGGCCTCGTATGGGAGGGGGGGCAGGGAGTCGCGTAGGTCCCTGCGGAAACGGCGCCCGCCGGCCGATTCGTCACGGCTCCAGGAGACTCGTTGCTGACCGCCATTGTTCACCGGCTGAGAGGGGGAGAGCGGGAGAGAGAGAGGGGGAAAGAGGGGGAGAGGGAGAGAGGAGGGGAAGAGAGAGGGGGAAAGGGAGAGAGATGGTGTGGAGGGCAGGGTAGGGAAAAAGAGAGGTGTGGAGGGTAGAGGAGGGACAGAAAGGGAGAGAAAAATTGTCAGATGGCTGTATATTATAAAGACATTTCAGAGGGCTGGATCGCATCAATATCAGGGTCTAGTGCTGTATATTATAAAGACATTTCAGAGGGCTGGATCGCATCAATATCAGGGTCTAGTGCTATATATTATAAAGACATTTCAGAGGGCTGGATCGCATCAATATCAGGGTCTAGTGCTATATATTATAAAGACATTTCAGAGGGCTGGATCACATCAATATCAGGGTCTAGTGCTATATATTATAAAGACATTTCAGAGGGCTGGATCTCATCAATATCAGGGTCTAGTGCTATATATTATAAAGACATTTCAGAGGGCTGGATCGCATCAATATCAGGGTCTAGTGCTGTATATTATAAAGACATTTCAGAGGGCTGGATCACATCAATATCGGGGTCTAGTGCTGTATATTATATGTATATAAAGCATATATTATTATATATAAAGCAACAAACATCTGTAAAGATGTCAACAGTTTTTCTGTGACTCAAGTATTGAAAATCACAATGCGTCTCTGGCCCTCCTAGTCTAGCAGGTGTCTTAAAGTCACAGGCATTTTAATTCCAGGCACGTCTGTCGGAGCAATACAGAGGTCTAACATCCAGACATTTATTTCCGAAATTGCGTTAGTGTTCCGAGCACCGGCTTCCTGGCTAATCTTCTCCAGGAACTGGCTGCCTGTTCCCAGGGACTCATAAATCCCTGACGTCCCTCTCAGTCATTATTTTGAGTGTGTCAGTGATTAAATCATTGCCTTACAGCAGAAGCAGAATTTTGAAGTCCAGCACAGTTAATCTGCATTGTGATTTTGCTGTGTCATGCTTATACAGTTCTGAGCATTCATTGCGCTTTGTGCAGGGTTTGAAACGCACTGCTAGTCCTGCCCTCATTATTATCCTGAGATCTATTCGGTACTGCAAGTCAGTCATTTCTAAGTGTTCGGTGTCTGTCTCTCTAATCAAGAGTGTATTTCATTCTCTTGTACAATTTGAAGTTTTACCATGCTTTGGTTTGTTTTTTTTAATAGGCTTTACCACACCTCTCTGTGCTTTACAATGCTTCCCTATGCTTTACCACACCTCTCTGTGCTTTACAGTGCTTCCCTATGCTTTACCAGACCTCTCTGTGCTTTACAATGCTTCCCTATGCTTTACCAGACCTCTCTGTGCTTTACAATGCTTCCCTATGCTTTACCAGACCTCTGTGCTTTTAAATGCTTCCCTATGCTTTACCAGACCTCTGTGCTTTACAATGCTTCCCTATGCTTTACCAGACCTCTCTGTGCTTTACAATGCTTCCCTATGCTTTACCAGACCTCTCTGTGCTTTACAATGCTTCCCTATGCTTTACCAGACCTCTCTGTGCTTTACAATGCTTCCCAATGCTTCTCCTAATGCTTTACCAGACCTCTCTGTGCTTTACAATGCTTCCCTATGCTTTACCAGACCTCTCTGTGCTTTACAATGCTTCCTATGCTTTATCCCCCTCTCTGTGCTTTTATGCTTTATGCTTTACCAGACCTCTCTGTGCTTTTACAATGCTTCCTATGCTTTACCACACCTCTCTGTGCTTTACAATGCTTCCCTATGCTTTACCACACCTCTCTGTGCTTTACAATGCTTCCCTATGCTTTTACCAGACCTCTCTGTGCTTTTTTACAATGCTTCCCTATGCTTTACCACACCTCTCTGTGCTTTTACAATGCTTCCCTATGCTTTATCACACCTCTCTGTGCTTTACAATGCTTCCCAGACCAGACCTCTCTGTGCTTTACAATGCTTCCCTATGCTTTTTTCTCTGTGCTTTACAATGCTTCCTATGCCCACACCTCTCTGCTTTACTTCCCTATGCTTTACCAGACCTCTGTGCTTTACAATGCTTCCCTATGCTTTACCAGACCTCTCTGGTGCTTTACAATGCTTCCCTAGACAGACCTCTGTGCTTTACAATGCTTCCCCTATGCTTTACCACACCTCTCTGTGCTTTACAATGCTTCCCCTATGCTTTTACCAGACCTCTCTGTGCTTTACAATGCTTCCCTATGCTTTACCAGACCTCACTGTGCTTTACAATGCTTCCCTATGCTTTACCACACCTCTCTGTGCTTTACAATGCTTCCCTATGCTTTACCAGACCTCTCTGTGCTTTACAAAGCTTCCCTATGCTTTACCAGACCTCTCTGTGCTTTACAATGCTTCCCTATGCTTTACCAGACCTCTCTGTGCTTTACAATGCTTCCCTATGCTTTACCAGACCTCTCCGGGTCATACGGCTGATTAAAGTTCGGAACACTCCAGGTTGCTATGGCTTCCAGGGAGCCTGTGCGTGCTGTTGTCACGGAGACGGGGCCTCCTTCATTGCCTGATCAAATCAGCCTGGCTTTTAAAAAACAAAGCCCAGCTGTTGTCTGCTTATCCAGGTTGACCGGTCACCTGCCTGGCTGGCTGTGTTTGTGAGGTGGTTTTTTTTTCCCCCTGGAATAGGTAAACACTCTCTTCAAACGACACTGAAGACACTGAGAAAGACTTCTAGTGGAAACGTTTGCCGTTGAATTTATGAAGTTTCTTACAGTGTTTCTATTGAAGACACTGAGAAAGACTTCTAGTGGAAACGTTTGCCAACTCACTATTTTAATAAATAGCTACCACGTATATCTATCTATATATATATATTATAAATAGACAAATGTTATTTTACAAACTGACACTTTTTGTATTGTGGTATAACACCTTCATTATTTTAAGTGTTGCCTTCAAAGCAAATCTCATAAATCCACATTGATCCTACTCCTTTGTGTCTCTCTCTCTCTCTCTCTCTCTCTCTCTCTCTCTCTCTCTCTCTCTCTCTCCACTCCTGGAATTAGGAATTGATTTTTAAAGGAATTGAAAAGCAGGACTCAACCCCCACCCCGTGTACCGCTGTGGGTTAGCTCAGGGTCACACAGTGTAAATAATGCGGCACGGGCGAATGCCATCCGGGACTTTATCTTTACATTTCGGGACTGTCCCGCCCAATTAGGGACGG
>CM072711.1:1950166-1965166 GCA_036884735.1 Huso huso
CTGACACACACACACACACACACACTGACACAGTACACTGAGAAACTGACACTAGACACTGACACACACACACAATCACTGACACAGCACACTGAGAAACTGACACTAGACACTGACACACACACACACACACACACACACTGACACAGTACACTGAGAAACTGACACTAGACACTGACACACACACACACACACTGACACAGTACACTGAGAAACTGACACTAGACACTGACACACACACAATCACTGACACAGTACACTGAGAAACTGACACTAGACACTGACACACACACACAATCACTGACACTAGACACTGACACACACACACACACACACACACACACACTGACACAGTACACTGAGAAACTGACACTGATACACACACACACACACACTATCGGACATGCATATAATTTGACACACATACACTAACACACATTCACACTCTTTGATAAAGACTGATACACACAGGAGGCTCTGTGGTCCAGTGGTTAAAGAAAAGGGCTTGTAACCAGGAGGTCCCCGGTTCAAATCTCACCTCAGCCACTGACTCATTGTGTGACCCTGAGCAAGTCACTTCACCTCCTTGTGCTCCGTCTTTCGGGTGAGACGTAATTGTAAGTGACTCTGCAGCTGATGCATAGTTCACACACCCTAGTCTCTGTAAGTCGCCTTGGATAAAGGCGTCTGCTAAATAAACTAATAATTATAAACACACTCTCCAGATTTAACTTGAATCTTGTATTTTTTCCCCAGATTTATAAATGTTGTGAAAATAAATATATATTTTTAAATGTGTACATTCAGAAATAGTTTATAAATCTGGTTACAAGACTTAACATTTAGCTAAATATTTAACTGGCCAGCTAAATCTGGAGTTTGTATGCAAATGAGCTCCGCCCGCTTCGTGATTGGCTCTTGTAATGCTGAAATCTGCATATTTACCGATTAGCATAACAAGAGCCAATCAAATCGCGTGAAAGCACAAAGCGGGCGGGGGCTCATTTGCATACAAACTCCAGATTTAGCTGGCCTGTTAAATATTTAGATAAATGTTAAATCTAGTTAAGAGATTTGAGATTTAGTTAATATTTAGCTAAACGTTCAATCGTGTAACTAGATTTATAAATTATATCTGAATGTACACATTTAAAAGAATATTTATTTTCACAACATTTATAAATCTAGGGAACAAATAGAAGATTTAAATTAAATCTGGAAAAAAAACCTTAAAATATTAACGCTTTTTTATTTTTTTTGGGCATCACCCCATAGTATTATCATTTTCACACTGCGCAGCTTCGGAACACAGTGTTCCTGGCGGTTTTATTGATAATCAAAACACTTCATTGTTTATCGGTGTTTTTCTGTCGCCTGTTTGCATTATATGTATAATTTCTGTCGACTTCGCATCTTCGGGACTGTTCCGGGAGCTTTTTGGGGATACAAAAGTAAAACAAACAAGGAAACGGTTCTGGGCCGGAACGCGTTAATGACAGCTCGTTCTAAATCGGTTCTCACTGCTAAAATATTCTCCATGCATCTTGCAATTGAATGCTGTTATAGACTGTACAGTTTGCATTCTTTTTTTAAAATGTCACAATAGATTTTGGAGGAAAAAAACTGGTGAAATGCGCTGTTGTCCACGTTGGCCTGCAGCTAAACTAAATACTTTCAATCATTTGAACCCGATCAATAGGGTATTTGGCAATAGCGGTCAATAAGACCTCTGAGCCCGACACCGGCGTTCACTCTAACACGTTTAACAAAAGGGGCTGGGAGTGAAAATGACCGGCTTAAAATCGGTTGCATTGCTCGTTAAGCAAAACAAAATCTTTATTGCGAGTGAGCTTCATTTTTTATATCAACACCATTCAGCTTCTAGATTATCTAGTTTTGTGCTTGAAGCGGTATAACGAACCCATTTTTGTGTTTGTTTTAAAAATCCTTCGTTGGCTCCGGTCAGTGTGGTTATTTTTTGCCAATTAGTTTTTTTTTTTATTATTATTTTCTCCCCAATTTGAAATACCCAATTATTTTTTAGGCTCAGCTCACCGCTACCACCCCTGCGCTGACTCGGGAGGGGCGAGACTTCCTATCGGGTGATGTGAACACACACACACACATATCCGATTCTGCCGAGTCAACGATCGCCCCCCTCCTTTTTTAAGCTGAAAGTAGAATTTTCACCTTTAATTTCCATTTTTTAACTTGTAAAACCCTTTATTTTAGTGCACCTTAAATGTCACGTGTTTATATCGTTTTTAAACGTAGCGACTTTTATTCTTGTTTCACCTACAGATGTGTTTTTTTTTTTTTTTTGTACTTTTGCTCGACACACTGTAGCTTCAAAGCTTAATGTTTGTTTTGTGAAAATATTTGAAATAACAAGAGCGGACATACTGCAGCAGCTTTGAAATGCATTTCACCAGTCTTTATGGTCGCTGCGTGGCTAATTGTAAACGTAATCTATGAATAATGCCTGTAATTTTATCCCGACAAGCTGCTCACCCATAATGCACCTGTTGGCACAAAAGGCCGTCTGTTTCCAAGGTTACCAAATCAACACCTGTTCCAAAAATACCATGTTTTTCATGACTCATGTTCTGCAGTTTAAAAAAAGAATTACATTTTCTAAACGCAGAGTGCAACCTAAGAATTGAATCATTTTTTTATGAACACCTCTGTTTCCCCAAACGCAAACGTGCTAAATGCTGATTGATTTACTGTGTGATGTTGAGTTCACGTTGTTTGATATCTGCAGGGGTTTTCCTGCAGGGGGCGGTAGCTCGCCTCCGCTGCGGAGCTCCTGGGTGTAAAGAAGCGATCGGCGTGGGGATCGGAGGACGCCCGCTGACCGTCACCTCCCCTGGGCTGTTTGTGGGGAGTCTCTGCGGTGTAGAGAGCGTAACTGGACACACTGAAAAAACGAACAAACAAGCAAACCGGCAAATCAATAACTCAAATCAATCAATGATCATTATTAGTCTATACTGTATTTAAATATAAAGCTTGCATTGTAACCCTGTACTGCCCTGTAACACCTGTAAATCGCCTTGGATAAAGGCGTCTGCCAAATTAATAATAATAATAATAATAATAATAATAATAATAATAATCTCTCTTTAATTGAAACCCACAGATACTGCTGTCGAAGGTCACAGGTGAAGGCAGGGTGTGTCTGCATCATTTGGCAAAACCTGTCTTGGTTTGAGGGTTCGTGCAGTCAGTTTATATTTTAATAATATAAAACTTTATTAAGAAACTGTCTAAGTGCATTGAGATAAGTTCCCTATTTAACCTGCATTTAAATTATTTGTAAATTGAATTTCAATCTCACACACACACACACACACACACACATACTGACAAATTTCACACACACACACACACACACACACACACACACTGTCACACACACACACACACACACACACACACACACATATTTTACACACATGTTACTGTCTAACATTGAGATAGTTCACATTTAGCATTTCTAACACAAAGTCTCACTTTTTTAAGTTTACGTGTTGAATAAACACACACACACACACACACACACACACACAAACACACACACACACACACACACACACACACACACAAGACGTGAACAATATACACAAAATGTGCACACACACACACATTATTTTCACAAACACACAAAACTGGAATATAGAAAATGGCTATTATTCCCACAAACTTTTTTTTTGACCAGGACAGTGATATTTTGAAATTTACACATTTCCAATGAGAAAACGGGCAATTTGTGTCTTTCGCTCACATAAAGTCAGAAAAACAAACATATGAATCCAAATTAACATGTATTTATACTAAAGTAATACAAAAAATGACTACAAAAGATTTAGAAGTGAGTAGTTTTTTCGAGATTTACGATTATACTGTAAATCACTTTCACAATCAGCCCTCAAATGTAGTCTCCCATCATGTTCTCACACATACTGTCCTTGGTAGCACACACAAAGTCCAGTATATCCTGGTGGAAGGCCGCCTTGCTCCTCCAGTACGCCCCATGTTCTCCTTGAATTTATCAAGATGAGCATCAAGGATATGGACTTTGAGGGACATCCTACAGCCCATTGTGCCGTGAGTTCTTCACCAGAGTCTCAACCAGCTCCACATAGTTTTCGGCCTTGTGATTGCCCAGGAAGCCCAACCACTGCGACAAAGCTGTTCCAAGCCGCACACTAGTGAGCAATTCATTGCACACCAGGATCTTCTTTATCTGTGGTCCCACAAGACACCGGCTTTGACCTTTGCCTCAGACAGCTTACTGAAGAAGTCTTGAAGGTACTTGAAGGCTGCCGATTCCCTTATCTAGAGTCCGCCAAATTGTTTCACAAGGCCCAATTTGATGTGCAGTGGTGGCATCAGCACCTTCCGGGGTCCACCAGTGGCACCCACTTGACGTTGTTCCTCCCCACAGAGAACACAATCCGCACATAGTCCCACCTGTGGTACACACACACACTGTCCCAAAGGCAAAGATAGCAGGGAAACTTGGTAAAACCGCCTTTGAGACCCATCACAATGCACCATTTTGAAGTTCACCTCCCAGTCGTAGACCTCCAACATTTTTCACATATGATATATTTTTCAATAACATTGAAAATTGTAAAACATTTTAAATTAAAAAAACTTTTACAATTTTAAAATTTTAACAAATTTTATAACATAAAAATCACAGCAACAATTGTTCATCTTACCTTCCAGAGTTTTTTTTTTGCACAGCAGGTGAAATGAGGTGCCCAGGGTTTGTCTTGATCCCCACAGGCATGCAAATATGCCTTGTAGGCCTCACACATCTTAGCAGATGCTTCACGGAGTACTTTTTCACACTTGACACACACACACAGACAGCAAAATGCGCCTGCCGGATGCTTGCAGCCTCTGATGTCATCTCAGAAAAATGTAGATATGTATCCACTTAGGCAGCTGGAACTAAACTGAACTGGTGGGCACACCTGTATTTATACTACTATTTATATTACTGGAAAGTTCTAGAAAGTTCTAGAAGCTACCAAGTTTACAGCACTGAATCTATCTGAATGTTCTGGAAAATAGGTAAATTTCAAAATATCACTGTCCTGGTCACAAAAGCAAAGTTTGTGGGGAATAATACATTTTCATACTTTTGAGGCATACAGCAATTAGGAAATAACACTTACTACCCAGGAACCAAAAAAAAAAAATTGTTACACACAATCATAATACACACACACAAAAGTGGCGTGACGCGCTACTGACACCACGTGGTCACCCGTGGAGTAGCAATGCTTTGGTCTGAGTACAAAACACACACACTATGCAATGAAGACATTTTGCTTACAAAGTCGAATGAAACCTGCTGAATAATGTCACGTTAACATATCGAATTACACCATATACAATGAAAAACGGACAGAAATTGAAAAAATGTGCCATTTAGAACATTAAATATTACTGTACTGCTATTATGACAGAGAGGGGTGGAGGGGAGAGGGGGTGCACACACACACAGAGAGGGAGGGGAGAGAGGGGGTGTGACAGCCAGGAACACGGGAGAGAGGTGGACAGAGAGGGGGTGGACAGCCAGGAGCACGGGAGAGAGGTGGGAGGGGAGAGGGGTGTGACAGCCACACGGGAGAGAGGTGGGAGGGGAGAGAGGGGTGTGACACACACATAGCACTGAGGTGGAGGGAGAGGGGTGACACACACACAGAGGGACACAGAGGGGTGGACACACACACGAGAGAGGTGGGACACAGGGGGTGTATGCCATCTGTCACGCCATACTATGTTGTTATGTTTTGTTAAGCAAAAATACAAAATACATTCTGAAATGTATCTTTATAATAACAATCATAATAATACTCTACAAAAGTGGCGTGACGCGCTACTGACACCACGTGGTCACCCGTGGAGTAGCAATGCTTTGGTCTGAGTACAAAAACACACACCCTATGCAATGAAGACATTTTGCTTCATAAAGTCGAATGAAACCTGCTGAATAATGTCACGTTAACATATCGAATTACTTTGTAGTTTTCCATATACGGAATGAAAAACGGACAGAAATTGAAAAATGTGCCATTTAGAACATTAAATATTACTGTACTGCTATTATGACTTCCGGAGAGAAGTGGGAGGGGAGAGAGGGGGTGTGACAGCCAGGGAGCACGGGAGAGAGTGGGGGGAGAGAGGGGTGTGACAGCCAGGGAACACGGGAGAGAGGGGGGAGGGGAGAGGGGTGAGAGCCAGGGAGCACGGGAGAGAGGTGGGAGGGGAGAGAGGGGGTGTGACAGCCAGGGAACACGGGAGAGAGGTGGGAGGGGAGAGAGGGGGTGTGACAGCCAGGGAACACGGGAGAGAGGTGGAGGGGAGAGGGGGTGTGACAGCCAGGGAACACGGGAGAGGGTGGGAGGAGAGGGGTGTGACAGCCAGGAACACGGGAGAGAGGTGGGAGGAGAGAGGGGTGTGACAGCCAGGGTGGGACGGGAGAGAGGTGGAGGGGAGAGAGGGGGTGTGACAGCCAGGGAACACGGGAGAGAGGAGGGAGGGGAGAGGGGGTGTGACAGCCAGGAACACGGGAGAAAGGTGGAGGGGAGAGAGGGGGTGTGACAGCCAGGGAGCACGGGAGAGAGGTGGGAGGGGAGAGAGGGGTGTGACAGCCAGGGAACACAGAAGAGAGGTGGGAGGGGAGAGGGGGGGTGTGACAGCCAGGGAACACAGGAGAGAGGTGGGAGGGGAGAGAGGGGGTGTGACAGCCAGGGAGCACGGGAGAGAGGTGGGAGGGGAGAGAGGGGGTGTGACAGCCAGGGAACACAGGAGAGAGGTGGGAGGGGAGAGGGGGTGACAGCCAGGGAACACAGGAGAGAGGGGTGTGGGAGGGGAGGGAGGGGGTGTGACAGCCAGGGAACACAGGAGAGAGGTGGGAGGGGAGAGAGGGGGTGTGACAGCCAGGGAACACAGGAAAGCAAACTAACCAAACAGACACTGAACAAACAAGTATCATGCTAGTATCATTTGTTCACTTTGCCTCAATGTGTGTGAAACTGGGTTTTGAATGTAGAGACAGATCTGAGGTTGAAACTCTCCGAAATGAAGCCGAGATATCACAAGCTGTGACCCGTGGGTCAATATGACCCATTTGGTGTTCCAAATTCTAATTATTTCTAGTTAATTCTAGTTAATTATTTATTTTTTTTCGTGCCTGTTTTTGCTCTGAAAGGCCACTAGGTGGCGGGCTTGGACAGTTTGTTTTCTGATTTTAATAAAAACCTCTGTAGAGAGCACTGTGGTTTTTCGTCCTGTCTCTTGTGTGTTTCTAAGTGTCGGGTCTTTCCCTCTAATCGTGTTGAGAGTGTGTTTCACTCTCTTGCGGGGGGGGGGGGGGGGGGGTCGTCTGTCATACAAAGAACGCAAGAAAATGAAACACACTCTCAACATGATTAGAGGGAGACACCTCTCTAGAGGGAGACACTTCGAAACATATTATGAATCATTAAATCGAAATAGAAAAGAGATATTGACGTGTTCAAGTATTTCTGACGCTTTGTCGTTGATGCTCTGAGTGTGAGATCTACTCTCAGAGAAACTAGAAGTGTAGCTGTTGGAATAAGATCCAGTGGGGATGAGAGTTTTAATTGTGCTCCTGAGTTTAACTGGATAACTTTGGGAAGATATCCTGGGCAATCAAGTGTTAACAGCATCACACGCTGGTGAAGGAAGGTCACTCACTGTCACAGGCATTGTGACAACCACAGCTTAGTTAATGTGTGCGATTGTGAGTGTGTGTCTCAGTGTATGTGTGTGTGTGTGTGTCTCAGTGTGTGTGTGTGTGTCTCAGTGTGTGTGTGTGTGTGTCAGTGTGTGTGTGTGTCTCAGTGTGTGTGTCTGTGTCAGTGTGTGTGTGTCTTCGTGTGTGTATGTGTGTGTGTCTCAGTGTCTAGTGTGTGTGTCTCAGTGTGTGTGTGTATCTGTGTCTAGTGTGTGTGTGTCTCAGTGTGTGTGTCTCAGTGTGTGTGTGTGTGTGTCTGTGTGTGTGTGTGTGTCTGTGTCTAGTGTGTGTGTGTCTCAGTGTGTGTGTCTCAGTGTGTATCTGTGTCTAGTGTGTGTGTGTCTCAGTGTGTGTGTCTGTGTCTCAGTGTGTGTGTTTGTGTGTCTATGTCAGTATCTGTGACTCAGTGTGTGTGTGTGTCTCAGTGTTTAGTGTGTGTGTGTCTCAGTGTGTGTGTATCTGTGTCTAGTGTGTGTGTGTCTCAGTGTGTGTGTGTGTATCTGTGTCTAGTGTGTGTGTGTCTCAGTGTGTGTGTGTATCTGTGTCTAGTGTGTGTGTGTCTCAGTGTGTGTGTCTCAGTGTGTGTGTGTGTATCTGTGTCTAGTGTGTGTGTGTCTCAGTGTGTGTGTCTCAGTGTGTGTGTGTATCTGTGTCTAGTGTGTGTGTGTCTCAGTGTGTGTGTCTCAGTGTGTGTGTGTGTATCTGTGTCTAGTGTGTGTGTGTCTCAGTGTGTGTGTGTGTGTGTCTCAGTGTGTGTGTGTGTGTCTCAGTGTGTGTGTGTGTCTGTGTGTGTGTCTCAGTGTATGTGTGTGTGTCTCAGTGTGTGTGTGTGTGTCTCAGTGTGTGTCTCAGTGTGTGTGTGTGTGTATCTGTGTCTAGTGTGTGTGTCTCAGTGTGTGTGTGTGTGTCTCAGTGTGTGTGTGTGTGTCAGTGTGTGTGTGTGTATCTGTGTCTAGGTGTGTGTGTCTCCTGTGTGTGTGTGTGTGTCTCAGTGTGTGTGTGTGTGTCTCATGTGTGTGTGTGTGTGTGTGTGTCTCAGTGTGTGTGTGTGTCTCAATGTGTGTGTGTGTGTGTGTGTGTGTGTGTGTGTGTGTGTGTGTGTGTGTGTGTGTGTGTGTGTGTGTGTGTGTGTCTCAGTGTGTGTGTGTGTGTGTCTCAGTGTGTGTGTGTGTGTCTCAGTGTGTGTTAGTCAGTGTCTGTGTACACATGTGCATCTATCGGTGTGTCTGTACTTTCACTATCGGAGTAAACAGCTATCCTGAATTGAAACAGCAGACCATAATATTAGGGGGTTCCCTTGATCATTTTAGGGGAGGGAGGGGGAGCGTTCAATTTTAAAAACATCAAGCCACAGTTTTTAGACAAAAAAAAAATTAAAAAAATCAAATTGTTGTAAAACAATGGGTAACCACGAAGCAGGGAGTTTTCCAGTCTGATCGGAGTTTAACTTTCAGAATCACTGAACTGGTTCCGCTAAAGCCTTCAGTACAGGAACAAGACCAGCAAACACTTGAGACCAGAATCTTGTGATTAAAAAGCAATTGTTACAAGATATCACATTATACATTTTTTCACATTATACAGAAATCACATTATTTTTTACATACGATTACCCATTTATACAGTTGGGTTTTTACTGGAGCAATCTAGGTAAAGTACCTTGCTCAAGCATTGTAAAGCACAGAGAGGTGTGGTAAAGCATAGGGAAGCATTGTAAAGCACAGAGAGGTGTGGTAAAGCATAGGGAAGCATTGTAAAGCACAGAGAGGTCTGGTAAAGCATAGGGAAGCATTGTAAAGCACAGAGAGGTCTGGTAAAGCATAGGGAAGCATTGTAAAGCACAGAGAGGCCTGGTAAAGCATAGGGAAGCATTGTAAAGCACAGAGAGGTCTGGTAAAGCATAGGGAAGCATTGTAAAGCACAGAGAGGTCTGGTAAAGCATAGGGAAGCATTGTAAAGCACAGAGATGTCTGGTAAAGCATAGGGAAGCATTGTAAAGCACAGAGAGGTCTGGTAAAACATAGGGAAGCATTGTAAAGCATAGAGAGGTCTGGTAAAGCATAGGGAAGCATTGTAAAGCACAGAGAGGTCTGGTAAAGCATAGGGAAGCATTGTAAAGCACAGAGAGGTCTGGTAAAGCATAGGGAAACATTGTAAAGCACAGAGAGGTCTGGTAAAGCATAGGGAAGTATTGTAAAGCACAGAGAGGTCTGGTAAAGTATAGGGAAGCATTGTAAAGCACAGAGAGGTCTGGTAAAGCATAGGGAAGCATTGTAAAGCACAGAGAGGTCTGGTAAAGCATAGGCAAATAAAAAAAACCTGACATATACATAACAAAAGCATGAAGGGTTAAGACCATGGTAAACTTTGATAAGGGTAGCCTTGGGTCCCTTCTAAAGGAGTTCTAAAGGAGTTAAGACTTGTTAAGAATCAATTCTCTTTTAACATGGTTTACATAGAAATATTATAGAAGATATCTGGTGATATGCAATGACTTGAATCCTTTGTGATATTGCAAAATATTTTACAACAGAACAATGTCACAGCTGTACAGGTATCACCATTTTTATTTATTTTATTTATTTATTTATTTATTTTTTAAAATTTCCGTCAACATTAAACTGATCAAATTGAAATATTCAATTTCAGTTTTCAGTTTTTTTTTAAAAGTCATTTGTTCTGCTTTTTTTTTTTGTCTTCACCCAGTTTCTCTGAACCCACATCCTGTGTTTGAATTTCTCTGATATCAAATGAAGCAAGACTCACAGTGTGACATGCGCTAGAGAAAGAGAAGAGGGAGAGAGAGAGAGCGAAGGAGGGAGAGAGAGACTCAGGCAACACCTTGGGTACTACTAGGTCAAACAAGAGGTAAGAGAATAGATTTTAAAGATGGTCAGCACTCCTTTAAAGGGAGGGACCAGCGATCCTGTTAATAAAGCTAATAAGAGGCGAGAGAATGGATTTTAAAGATGGTCAGCGCTCCTTTAAAGGGAGGGGTCGGTGATCATGTTAATAAAGCTAATAAGAGGTGAGAGAATGGATTTTAAAGATGGTCAGCGCTCCTTTAAAGGGAGGGGCCGGTGATCCTGTTAATAAAGCTAATAAGAGGTGAGAGAATGGATTTTAAAGATGGTCAGCGCCCCTTTAAAGGGAGGGGCGGTGATCATGTTAATAAAGCTAATAAGAGGTGAGAGAATGGATTTTAAAGATGGTCAGCGCTCCTTTAAAGGGAGGGGCCGGTGATCCTGTTAATAAAGCTAATAAGAGGTGAGAGAATGGATTTTAAAGATGGTCAGCGCTCCTTTAAAGGGAGGGGTCAGTGATCCTGTTAATAAAGCTAATAAGAGGTGAGAGAATGGATTTTAAAGATGGTCAGCGCTCCTTTAAAGGGAGGGGTCAGTGATCCTGTTAATAAAGCTAATAAGAGGTGAGAGAATGGATTTTAAAGATGGTCTGCGCTCCTTTAAAGGAGTAAGAGAATGGGTTTTAAAGATAGTCAGCACTTCTTTAAGGGAGATTTTGAGATGTGCTGAATAGATTGTATACTCGCTAGTAACTTCCTTTGTGACTTCCTTTAATGGTGGCGAGTTTGCCTCTGCTTCCTCAACTCACACTAGCCCTGCTGCTGCTGCTGCTGCTGCACCCAGTCCTGGGGCTCAGAGCTCCCCTCAATGAAGTCTAGTATTATTATTATTATTAATATTGAAATGATCAGGAGCCAGGAGTTTGAGCAGGGTTAGAAACTCACACTAGCCCTGCTGCTGCTGCTGCTGCTGCACCCAGTCCTGGGGTTCAGAGCTCCCCTCAATGAAGTCTAGTGTTATTAATATTGAAATGATCAGGAGCCAGGAGTTTGAGCAGGGTTAGAAACTCACACTAGCCCTGCTGCTGCTGCTGCACCCAGTCCTGGGGTTCAGAGCTCCCCTCAATGAAGTCTATTATTAATATTGAAATGATCAGGAGCCTGGAGTTTGAGCAGGGTTAGAAACTCACACTAGCCCTGCTGCTGCTGCTGCTGCTGCTTCACCCAGTCCTGGGGTTCAGAACTCCCCTTAATGAAGTTTGTTATGATTGAATTTATCTTTGTAATATCTCTCTCTCTCTTGCTCTCTCTTTCTCTCCGTCTCTCTCTCTCTCTCTCTCTCTCTCTCTCTCTCTCTCTCTCTCTCTCTCTCTCTCTCTTTTCTCTCGCTCTCGTTCTCTCTCTATGTCTCGCTCACTCTCTCTCTCGCTCTCTCTCGCTCTCTCTCCCTGCCCCTCTCTACTGGGTTATTTTAAGGCATGAAACACACATAACTTTGCAGATTCTTTGCAGGTTCTCTCTGCAAGACAGGCAGTGACTTGAACCCATGCACCCCACCCCCCCCGACCTCCCTCCAGGCTTCTCATTGCTGTATCATCCATAGCTATTAAACACGCAACACGGCTGAACTCAGAAACACTACGCACAGTATAATACAGCACAGTGGCAGCATGGTAAAGCACAGAGAGGTGTGGTAAAGCATAGGCAAGCATTGTAAAGCACAGAGAGGTGTGGTAAAGCATAGGGAAGCATTGTAAAGCACAGAGAGGTCTGGTAAAGCATAGGGAAGCATTGTAAAGCACAGAGAGGTATGGTAAAGCATAGGGAAGCATTGTAAAGCACAGAGAGGTCTGGTAAAGCATAGGGAAGCATTGTAAAGCACAGAGAGGTGTGGTAAAGCACAGGGAAGCATTGTAAAGCACAGAGAGGTATGGTAAAGCATAGGGAAGCATTGTAAAGCACAGAGAGGTCTGGTAAAGCATAGGGAAGCATTGTAAAGCACAGAGAGGTCTGGTAAAGCATAGGGAAGCATTGTAAAGCACAGAGAGGTCTGGTAAAGCATAGGGAAGCATTGTAAAGCACAGAGACGTATGGTAAAGCATAGGGAAGCATTGTAAAGCACAGAGAGGTCTGGTAAAGCATAGGGAAGCATTGTAAAGCACAGAGAGGTCTGGTAAAGCATAGGGAAGCATTGTAAGCACAGAGAGGTCTGGTAAAGCATAGGGAAGCATTGTAAAGCACAGAGAGGTCTGGTAAAGCATAGGGAAGCATTGTAAAGCACAGAGAGGTCTGGTAAAGCATAGGGAAGCATTGTAAAGCACAGAGAGGTCTGGTAAAGCATAGGGAAGCATTGTAAAGCACAGAGAGGTCTGGTAAAGCATAGGGAAGCATTGTAAAGCACAGAGAGGTCCGGTAAAGCATAGGGAAGCATTGCAAAGCACAGAGAGGTCTGGTAAAGCATAGGGAAGCATTGTAAAGCACAGAGAGGTCTGGTGAAGCATAGGGAAGCATTGTAAAGCACAGAGAGGTCTGGTAAAGCATAGGGAAGCATTGTAAAGCACAGAGAGGTCTGGTAAAGCATAGGGAAGCATTGTAAAGCACAGAGAGGTCTGGTAAAGCATAGGGAAGCATTGTAAAGCACAGAGAGGTCTGGTAAAGCTTAGGGAAGCATTGTAAAGCACAGAGAGGTCTGGTAAAGCATAGGGAAGCATTGTAAAAGCACAGAGAGGTCTGGTAAAGCATAGGGAAGCATTGTAAAGCACAGAGAGGTCTGGTAAAGCATAGGGAAGCATTGTAAAAGCACAGAGAGGTCTGGTAAAGCATAGGGAAGCATTGTAAAGCACAGAGAGGTCTGGTAAAGCATAGGGAAGCATTGTAAAGCACAGAGACGTCTGGTAAAGCATAGGGAAGCATTGTAAAGCACAGAGAGGTCTGGTAAAGCATAGGGAAGCATTGTAAAAGCACAGAGAGGTCTGGTAAAGCATAGGGAAGCATTGTAAAGCACAGAGAGGTCTGGTAAAGCATAGGGAAGCATTGTAAAGCACAGAGAGGTCTGGTAAAGCATAGCACAGAGGTCTGGTAAAGCATAGGGAAGCATTGTAAAGCACAGAGAGGTCTGGTAAAGCACAGGGAAGCATTGTAAAGCACAGAGAGGTCTGGTAAAGCATAGGGAAGCATTGTAAAGCACAGAGAGGTCTGGTAAAGCATAGGAAGCATGGTAAAGCACAGAGAGGTCTGGTAAAGCATAGGTAAGCATTGTAAAGCACAGAGAGGTCTGGTAAAGCATAGGGAAGCATTGTAAAGCACAGAGAGGTCTGGTAAAGCATAGGGAAGCATTGTAAAGCACAGAGAGGTCTGGTAAAGCATAGGGAAGCAATTGTAAAGCACAGAGAGGTCTGGTAAAGCATAGGGAAGCAATTGTAAAGCACAGAGAGGTCTGGTAAAGCATAGGGAAGCATTGTAAAGCACAGAGAGGTCTGGTAAAGCATAGAGAAGCATTGTAAAGCACAGAGAGGTCTGGTAAAGCATAGGGAAGCATTGTAAAGCAGAGAGAGGTATGGTAAAGCATAGGAAAGCATTGTGAAGCACAGAGAGGTCTGGTAAAGCATAGGGAAGCATTGTAAAGCACAGAGAGGTCTGGTAAAGCATAGGGAAGCATTGTAAAGCACAGAGAGGTCTGGTAAAGCGTAGGGAAGCAATTGTAAAGCACAGAGAGGTCTGGTAAAGCATAGGGAAGCATTGTAAAGCACAGAGAGGTCTGGTAAAGCATAGGGAAGCATTGTAAAGCACAGAGAGGTCTGGTAAAGCATAGGGAAGCATGGTAAAGCACAGAGAGGTCTGGTAAAGCATAGGGAAGCATTGTAAAGCACAGAGAGGTCTGGTAAAGCATAGGAAGCATTGTAAAGCACAGAGAGGTCTGGTAAAGCACAGGGAAGCATTGTAAAGCACAGAGAGGTCTGGTAAAAGCATAGGAAGCATTGTAAAGCACAGAGAGGTCTGGTAAAGCATAGGGAAGCATGGTAAAGCACAGAGAGGTCTGGTAAAGCATAGGGAAGCATTGTAAAGCACAGAGAGGTCTGGTAAAGCATAGGGAAGCATTGTAAAGCACAGAGAGGTCTGGTAAAGCATAGGGAAGCATTGTAAAGCACAGAGAGGTCTGGTAAAGCATAGGGAAGCATTGTAAATCAGAGAGAGGTATGGTAAAGCATAGGAAAGCATTGTGAAGCACAGAGAGGTCTGGTAAAGCATAGGGAAGCATTGTAAAGCACAGAGAGGTCTGGTAAAGCATAGGGAAGCATTGTAAAGCACAGAGAGGTCTGGTAAAGCGTAGGGAAGCAATTGTAAAGCACAGAGAGGTCTGGTAAAGCATAGGGAAGCAATTGTAAAGCACAGAGAGGTGTGGTAAAGCATAGGG
>CM072711.1:1970166-1975166 GCA_036884735.1 Huso huso
TGTAAAGGCTGGATCACATCAATATCAGGGTCTAGTGCTGTATATTATAAAGACATTTCAGAGGGCTGGATCTCATCAATATCAGGGTCTAGTGCTGTATATTATAAAGACATTTCAGAGGGCTGAATCACATCAATATCAGGGTCTAGTGCTGTATATTATAAAGACATTTCAGAGGGCTGGATCGCATCAATATCAGGGTCTAGTGCTATATATTATAAAGACATTTCAGAGGGCTGGATCACATCAATATTAGGGTCTAGTGCTATATATTATAAAGACATTTCAGAGGGCTGGATCGCATCAATATCAGGGTCTAGTGCTATATATTATAAAGACATTTCAGAGGGCTGGATCGCATCAATATCAGGGTCTAGTGCTATATATTATAAAGACATTTCAGAGGGCTGGATCGCATTAATATCAGGGTCTAGTGCTATAGATTATAAAGACATTTCAGAGGGCTGGATCACATCAATATCAGGGTCTAGTGCTGTATATTATAAAGACATTTCAGAGGGCTGGATCACATCAATATCAGGGTCTAGTGCTGTATATTATAAAGACATTTCAGAGGGCTGGATCACATCAATATCAGGGTCTAGTGCTGTATATTATAAAGACATTTCAGAGGGCTGGATTGCATCAATATCAGGGTCTAGTGCTATATATTATAAAGACATTTCAGAGGGCTGGATCTCATCAATATCAGGGTCTAGTGCTGTATATTATAAAGACATTTCAGAGGGCTGGATCGCATCAATATCAGGGTCTAGTGCTATATATTATAAAGACATTTCAGAGGGCTGGATCGCATCAATATCAGGGTCTAGTGCTATATATTATAAAGACATTTCAGAGGGCTGGATCACATCAATATCAGGGTCTAGTGCTGTATATTATAAAGACATTTCAGAGGGCTGGATCGCATCAGTATCAGGGTCTAGTGCTGTAAATTATAAAGATATTTCAGAGGGCTGGATCGCATCAATATCAGGGTCTAGTGCTATAGATTATAAAGACATTTCAGAGGGCTGGATCACATCAATATCAGGGTCTAGTGCTGTATATTATAAAGACATTTCAGAGGGCTGGATCGCATCAATATCAGGGTCTAGTGCTATATATTATAAAGACATTTCAGAGGGCTGGATCGCATCAATATCAGGGTCTAGTGCTAATATCAAAGACATTTCAGGTCTCAATATCAGGGTCTATATATATATAAAGACATTTCAGAGGGCTGGATCACATCAATATCAGGGTCTAGTGCTATATATTATAAAGACATTTCAGAGGGCTGGATCACATCAATATCAGGGTCTAGTGCTATTGATTATAAAAGACATTTCAGAGGGCTGGATCACATCAATATCAGGGTCTAGTGCTGTATATTATAAAGACATTTCAGAGGGCTGGATCGCATCAATATCAGGGTCTAGTGCTATATATTATAAAGACATTTCAGAGGGCTGGATCACATCAATATCAGGGTCATAGTGCTATATATTATAAAGACATTTCAGAGGGCTGGATCACATCAATATCAGGGTCTAGTGCTATATATTATAAAGACATTTCAGAGGGCTTTCAGGATCACATCAATATCAGGGTCTAGTGCTGTATATTATAAAGACATTTCAGAGGGCTGGATCGCATCAGTATCAGGGTCTAGTGCTATATATTATAAAGACATTTCAGAGGGCTGGATCACATCAATATCAGGGTCTAGTGCTGTATATTATAAAGACATTTCAGAGGGCTGGATCGCATCAGTATCAGGGTCTAGTGCTGTATATTATAAAGACATTTCAGAGGGCTGGATCACATCAATATCAGGGTCTAGTGCTGTATATTATAAAGACATTTCAGAGGGCTGGATCGCATCACTATCAGGGTCTAGTGCTATATATTATAAAGACATTTCAGAGGGCTGGATCGCATCAATATCAGGGTCTAGTGCTGTATATTATAATGACATTTCAGAGGGCTGGATCGCATCAATATCAGGGTCTAGTGCTGTATATTATAAAGACATTTCAGAGGGCTGGATCGCATCAATATCAGGGTCTAGTGCTATAGATTATAAAGACATTTCAGAGGGCTGGATCGCATCAATATCAGGGTCTATTGCTGTATATTATAAAGACATTTCAGAGGGCTGGATCGCATCAATATCAGGGTCTAGTGCTGTATATTATAAAGACATTTCAGAGGGCTGGATATCAATATATATTATAAAGACATTTCAGAGGGCTGGATCGCATCAATATCAGGGTCTAGTGCTATATATTATAAAGACATTTCAGAGGGCTGGATCGCATCAATATCAGGGTCTAGTGCTATATATGTTTTGTTTTGTTTTTTATCTTTTAGAAGGAGAGGCTGGTAAAAGGGGATCTGTCCACCTCAGAATAGAACCAGCGGAGACAGACACACTGACAGACGCTTCACATCAGTAATGTCTTCACACGTCAAGCTGAGAAAAGAGAGAGGCACAATCGCTGAATATGAGACTCAGGTTAAAGGTAAGTCTACTGGCTGCTCAGAGTAAAAGCACAGCACAGTGAAATAAAGCACAGTGAAAGCATGGTAACGCATAGGGAAGCATTGTAAAGCACAGAGAGGTCTGGTAACGCATAGGGAAGCATTGTAAAGCACAGAGAGGTCTGGTAAAGCATAGGGAAGAATTGGAAAGCACAGAGAGGTATGGTAAAACATAGGGAAGCATTCTAAAGCACAGAGAGGTCTGGTAAAGCATAGGGAAGCATTGTAAAGCACAGAGAGGTCTGGTAAAAACATAGGGGAAGCATTGTAAAGCACAGAGAGGTGTGGTAAAAACATAGGGAAGCATTGTAAAAGCACAGAGAGGTGTGGTAAAGCATAGGGAAGCATTGTAAAGCACAGAGAGGTATGGTAAAACATAGGGAAGCATTGTAAAAGCACAGAGAGGTCTGGTAAAGCATAGGGAAGCATTGTAAAGCACAGAGAGGTATGGTAAAACATAGGGAAGCATTGTAAAGCACAGAGAGGTGTGGTAAAAAACATAGGGAAGCATTGTAAAAACACAGAGAGGTGTGGTAAAAACATAGGAAGCATTGTAAAGCACAGAGAGGTCTGGTAAAAACATAGGGAAGCATTGTAAAACACAGAGAGGTCTGGTAAAGCATAGGGAAGCATTGTAAAACACAGAGAGGTCTGGTAAAGCATAGGGAAGCATTGTAAAGCACAGAGAGGTCTGGTAAAGCATAGGGAAGCATTGTAAAAGCACAGAGAGGTCTGGTAAAGCATAGGGAAGCATTGTAAAAGCACAGAGAGGTGTGGTAAAGCATAGGGAAGCATTGTAAAGCACAGAGAGGTCTGGTAAAAGCATAGGGAAGCATTGTAAAAAGCACAGAGAGGTCTGGTAAAGCATAGGGAAGCATTGTAAAGCACAGAGAGGTCTGGTAAAGCATAGGGAAGCATTGTAAAGCACAGAGAGGTCTGGTAAAGCATAGGGAAGCATTGTAAAGCACAGAGAGGTCTGGTAAAGCATAGGGAAGCATTGTAAAGCACAGAGATTATTCTTGCACTTTCTTCTACGTCGGTTCTGGCGGAGTGATTTCCAGAAATCTCCAGTTTGTAACGGAGCCAATCAGAGGCTGTGATTAGCTGCGCTCGTTCTGTTTCCTGCTGTCTATGGAGGGCAGCGTCAGCGATGCAGGCTGCCCCAGGGTGTGAGCCATGCCAACCAGAAGTGACAAGCTGGGCCCTGCCGCATCTCCCTGTCTGCATCCATCTCATCTCAGAACTCTCTCTCTCTCTCTCTCTCTCTCTCTCTCTCTCTCTCTCTCTCTCTCTCTCTCTCTCTCTCTATATCTCTCTCTGTCTCTGTCTGTGTCCCTCTCTACCAGACCTCTTTGCTTTACAATGCTTCCCTATGCTTTACCACACCTCTCTGTGCTTTACAATGGTTCCCTATGCTTTACCAGACCTCTCTGTGCTTTACAATGCTTCCCTATGCTTTACCAGACCTCTCTGTGCTTTACAATGCTTCCCTATGCTTTACCAGACCTCTCTGTGCTTTATAATGCTTGCCTATGCTTTACTATGTTTTAAGGTTTATTACACTTTTCTGTGCTTTTGGTATGGGACACTGTTTTGAAACACAACAGTTAGGACCTCGCTACACCCTCCCCTCCCCCTTCCCTCCCCCTTCTGCTCCCCTCAAGCGAACAGAAACGCGTGATAAATATTTCAGAGCCAGTCAGAAGGCATTAGTGGAGCTGGGCTAGACATGGCCTTCAGAGTGGAATCCCCTGGAGAGAGACTTTAATGTACGGTTCGCTGGGGAGGGGGGGAGAGGGGGTACACAGAAAGTTCAAAGGTCATCAGGGTCAACAGGGGTTTATATTTCCAGTCTGCTTTACTGCATTGTGCTGTGCTTTTACCAAAAAAAATATTTTTAAATCTTTTAATTGTAGAGTTTTTCCCCCCACAATGAAGCCTTGTTTAACTTAACAGACTGGAAGGAAGTTAGACATATCAGCTTAAGCGATCAGCACACTACAGTCACACAGAGACCCTGTGCTTACTTACAGCACAGTGTAGTAAAGCACAGAGAAGTGAATGAACCAGCACCCTTCTCAGAGTTTACTGCTGTGGTATTCCCCCTGGTAAAAGCACAGCACAGAGTTACTTTCTCTGTCGGAATAAACTTCCTTTCTTTTACTCTCAATTCTTTTTATGACAGTTCAACTTTATTAACCCTTATAAAAGTTTACTACAGTTTAGCAGTCCCTCCCCCCACGCTTTGCCCACAGTTATACTCTGCTTTTATCCTAGAGTACCCTGGTTTGTTTTTCAATATGCTTTACTGTACCTCTCTGTGCTTTACAATGCTTCCCTATGCTTTACCATACCTCTCTGTGCTTTACAATGCTTCCCCTCTCTGTGCTTTACCATTTCTCTCTCTGTGCTTTTACAATGCTTCCTATGCTTTACCAGACCTCTCTGTGCTT
>CM072711.1:3456591-3668352 GCA_036884735.1 Huso huso
CACAGAGACACACTATAGCATCCACACAGACACACTATAGCATCCACACAGACACACACTATAGCATCCACACAGACACACTATAGCATCCACACAGAACACACTATAGCATCCACACAAACACACTATAGCATCCACACAGACACACTATAGCATCCACACAGACACACACTATAGCATCCACACAGACACACTATAGCATCCACACACAGACACACTATAGCATCCACACACACACATCCACACACAGACACACTATAGCATCCACACAGACACACTATAGCATCCACAGACACACACTATAACATCCACACACAGACACACTATAACATCCACACAGACACACTATAGCATCCACACAGAGACACACTATAGCATCCACACAGACACACACTATAGCATCCACACACAGACACACTATAGCATCCACACAGACACACACTATAGCATCCACACACACACACAGCATCCACCACAGACACATCCTACAGCACACCACACAGCATCCACACAGACACACTATAGCATCCACACAGACACACTATAGCATCCACACAGACACACTATAGCATCCACACAGACACACACTATAGCATCCACACAGACACACACTATATCCACACACAGACACACTATAGCATCCACACAGACACACTATAGCATCCACACACACACACTATAGCATCCACACAGACACACTATAGCATCCACACAGACACACTATAGCATCCACACAGACACACTATAGCATCCACACAGACATCCATCCACACAGACACACTATATGATCCACATAGATCCACACAGACACACACTATAGCATCCACACACAGACACATAGCATCCACACAGAACACACTATAGCATCCACACAGACACACTATAGCATCCACACAGAACACACTATAGCATCCACACAGACACACTATAGCATCCACACAGACACACTATAGCATCCACACAGACACACTATAGCATCCACACACACACACACTATAGCATCCACACAGACACACTATAGCATCCACAGACAGCACACACACTATAGCATCCACACACCACACAGACACACTATAGCATCCACACAGAGACACACTATAGCATCCACATAGACACACTATAGCATCCACACAGAGACACACTATAGCATCATCACACTATAGCATCCACACACACACTATAGCATCCACACAGACACACTATAGCATCCACACACAACACACTATAGCATCCACACAGACACACACTATAGCATCCACACAGATACACACTATAGCATCCACACAGACACACTATAGCATCCACACAGACACACACTATAGATCCACAGACACACTATAGCATCCACACAGACAATTACTATAGCATCCACAGAGACACTATAGCATCCACACAGACACACACTATAGCATCCACACAGAGACACTATAGCATCCACACACTATAGCATCACAGACACACTATAGCATCCACACAGACACACACTATAGCATCCACACAGACACACTATAGCATCCACACAGACACACTATAGCATCCACACAGACACACTATAGCATCCACACAGACATACTATAGCATCCACACAGACACACTATAGCATCCACACAGACACACTATAGCATCCACACAGACACACTATAACATCCACACAGAGACACACTATAGCATCCACACAGACACACTATAGCATCCACACAGACACACTATAGCATCCACACAGACACATCCACACAGATACACATCCACACATAGCATCCACACAGACACACTATAGCATCCACACAGACACACTATAGCATCCACACAGACACACACTATAGCATCCACACAGACACACTATAGCATCCACATAGACACACTATAGCATCCACACAGACACACACCCACTATAGCATCCACACACAGACACACTATAGCATCCACACAGACACACACTATAGCATCCACACAGACACACACTATAGCATCCACACAGACACACTATAGCATCCACACAGACACACACTATAGCATCCACACAGACACACTATAGCATCCACACAGACACACTATAGCATCCACACAGACACACTATAACATCCACACAGACACACTATAGCATCCACACAGACACACTATCCACACACAGACACACTATAGGATCCACACACACACTATAGCATCCACACAGACACACTATAGCATCCACACAGACACACACTATAACATCCACACAGACACACTATAGCATCCACACAGACACACACTATAGCATCCACAGACACACTATAGACCACACACTATAGCATCCACACAGACACACTATAGCATCCACAGACACACTATAGCATCCACACAGACACACTATAGCATCCACACAGACACACTATAGCATCCACACAGACACACTATAACATCCACACACTATAGCATCCACAGACACACTATAGCATCCACACACACACACACTATAGCATCCACACACAGACACACACTATAGCATCCACACAGACACACTATAGCATCCACACACACACTATAGCATCCACACAGACACACTATAGCATCCATATAGCATCCACACAGACACACTATAGCATCCACACAGACACACTATAGCATCCACACAGACACACACTATAGCATCCACACAGAAACACACTATAGCATCCACAGACACACACTATAGCATCCACACACAGAACACACTATAGCATCCACAGAGACACACTATAGCATCCACACAGACACACTATAGCATCACACAGAGACACACAGACACACTATAGCATCCACACAGACACACTATAGCATCCACACAGACACACTATAGCACAGACACACTATAGCATCCACAGACACACACACTATAGCATCCACACAGATACACTATAGCATCCACACAGACACACTATAGCATCCACACAGACACACTATAGCATCCACACACACTATAGCATCCACACACAGACACACTATAGCATCCACACAGAACACACTATAGCATCCACACAGACACACTATAGCATCCACACAGACACACTATAGCATCCACACAGACACACTATAGCATCCACACACACACTATAGCATCCACACACAGACACACTATAGCATCCACACAGAGACACACTATAGCATCCACACAGACACACTATAGCATCCACACAGACACACACTATAGCATCCACACATATAGCATCCACACACAGACACACTATAGATCCACACAGACACACTATAGCATCCATAGCATCCACACACACAGACACACTATAACATCCACACAGACACACTATAGCATCCACACAGACACACTATAGCATCCACACAGAGACACACTATAGCATCCACACAGACACACACTATAGCATCAACACAAGACACACTATAGCATCCACACAGACACACACTATAGCATCCACACAGACACACTATAGCATCCACACAGACACACTATAGACATCCACCACAGACACACACTATAGCATCCACACAGACACACTATAGCATCCACACAGACACACTATAGCATCCACACACACACACACTATAACATCCACACAGCATCCACACAGACACACTATAGCATCCACACAGACACACTATAGCATCCACACAGAGACACACTATAGCATCCACACACACTATAGCATCCACACACAGACACACTATAGCATCCACACAGACACACACTATAGCATCCACACAGACACACTATAGCATCCACACACTATAGCATCCACATAGACACACTATAGCATCCACACAGACACACTATAGCATCCACACTATAGCATCCACACAGAGACACACTATAGCATCAATACAGACACACACTATAGCATCCACACACAGACACACTATAGCACCACACAGACACACACTATAGCATCCACACACAGACACACTATAGCATCCACACAGAGACACACTATAGCATCACAGAACACACTATAGCACACACAGACACACATCCCACACAGACACACACTATAGCATCCACAGCAGACACACTATAGCATCCACACACATTATACACTATATAGCATCACACAGACACACTATAGCATCCACACACAGACACACTATAACATCCACACACACACACACACTATAGCATCCACACAGACACACTATAGCATCCACACAGACACACTATAGCATCCACACAGACACACTATAGCATCCACACAGACACACTATAGCATCCACACAGACACACACTACAGCATCCACACAGATACACTATAGCATCCACACACAGAACACACTATAGCATCCACACAGACACACTATAGCATCCACATAGACACACTATAGCATCCACACAGAGACACACTATAGCATCAATACAGACACACACTATAGCATCAACACAGAACACACTATAGCATCCACAGGCACACTATAGCATCCACACACAGAACACACTATAGCATCCACACAGACACACACTACAGCATCCACACAGACACACTATAGCATCCACACAGACACAGACACACTATAGCATCCACATAGACACACTATAGCATCCACACAGAGACACTATAGCATCCACACAGATACACTATAGCATCCACACACAAGACACACTATAGCATCCACATAGCACTAGAAGCAACACAGACACACACTACACAGCATCCACACAGAACACACTATAGCATCCATACAGACACATCCACACTATAGCATCAACACAGAAACACACTATAGCATCCACACACACACTATAGCATCCACACACTATAGCATCCACACAGACACACACTATAGCATCCACACAGACACACACTATAGCATCCACACAGATACACTATAGCATCCACACACAGACACACTATAGCATCCACACAGACACACTATAGCATCCACACACTATAGCATCCACACAGACACACACTATAGCATCCACAGACACACTATAGAACACACTATAGCATCCACACAGACACACACTATAGCATCCACACAGATACACTATAGCATACACACACAAGACACATTATAGCATCAACACAGAACACACTATAGCATCCACAGACACACTATAGCATCCACACACAGACACACTATAACATCCACACACAGAACACACTATAGCATCCACACAGACACAGCATCCACACAGACACACTATAGCATCCACACAGACACACTATAGCATCCACACACAGACACACTATAGCATCAACACAGAACACAGACACTATAGCATCCACAGACACACTCCACACAGAAGCATCCACACACAGAACACACTATAGCATCCATCCACACAAAATAGCATCCACACACACACATAGCATCCATATAGATACACACTATAGCATCCACACAGACACACTATAGCATCCACACAGACACACTACAGCATCCACACAGACACACTATAGCATCCACATAGACACACTATAGCATCCACACAAACACACTACAGCATCCACACAGACACACTATAGCATCCACATAGACACACTATAGCATCCACACAGACACACACTATAGCATCAACAAAGAGACAGACTATAGCATCAACACAGACACACTATAGCATCCACACAGACACACTATAGCAACCACACACAGACACACTATAGCATCCACACAGACACACTATAGCATCCACACAGACACACTATAACATCCACACAGAAACACACTATAGCATCCACACAGAGACACACTATAGCATCCACACACAGACACACTATAGCATCCACACACAGACACACTATAGCATCCACACACAGACACACTATAGCATCCACAGATACACTATAGCATCCACACAGAACACACTATAGCATCCACACAGAACACACTATAGCATCCACACAGAACACACTATAGCATCCACACAAACACACACTATAGCATCCACACAGAACACACTATAGCATCCACACAGAACACACTATAGCATCCACACAGAACACACTATAGCATCCACACAAACACACACTATAGCATCCACACAGACACACTATAGCATATAGACATCATAGCACAGAGACACACTATAACATCCACACACACAGACACACACACTATAGCATCCACACAGAACACACACACACTATAGCATCCACACAGACACACTATAGCATCCACACACACTATAGCATCCACACAGACACACTATAGCATCCACACAGACACACTATAGCATCCACACAGAACACACTATAGCATCCACACAGAACACACTATAGCATCCACACACAGACACACTATAACATCCACACAGAGACACACTATAGGATCCACACAGAGACACACTATAGCATCCACACAGACACACTATAGCATCCACACAGACACACACTATAGCATCCACACACAGACACACTATAACATCCACACAGAGACACACTATAGGATCCACACACAGACACACTATAACATCCACACAAACACACTACAGCATCCACACAGCAGACACTATAGCATCCACACAGACACACACTATAGCATCCACACAGACACACTATAGCATCCACACAGACACACTATAGCATCAACAAAGACACACTATAGCATCAACACAGACACACTATAGCATCCACACAGACACACTATAGCAACCACACACAGACACACTATAGCATCCACACAGACACACTATAGCATCCACACACACACACACACTATAACACACAGACACACTATAGCATCACAGACACACTATAGCATCCACATAGACCACACTATAGCATCCACACACAGACACACTATAGCATCCACACAGACACACTATAGCATCCACACACAGACACACTATAGCATCCACATAGACACACTATAGCATCCACACAGACACACTATAGCATCCACACAGAGACACACTATAGCATCAATACAGACACACACTATAGCATCAACACAGAACACACTATAGCATCCACAGGCACACACTATAGCATCCACACACAGACACACACTCCATACAGACACATCCAGCATCACACACACACACTATAGCATCCACACAGATACACTATAGCATCCACACAGAACACACACTATAGCATCCACACAGAGCACACTATAGCATCCACACAGACACACACTATAGCATCCACACACAGAACACACTATAGCATCCACACAGACACACACTATAGCATCCACACAGATACACTATAGCACACTATAGCATCCACAGCATCCACACAGACACACTATAGCATCAACACAGAACACACTATAGCATCCACAGACACACTATAGCATCCACACACAGACACACTATAACATCCACACAGACACACTATAGCATCCACACACTATAGCATCCACACAGACACACACTATAGCATCCACACAGATACACTATAGCATCCACACACAAGACACACTATAGCATCAACACAGAACACACATATAGCATCCACAGACACACTATAGCATCCACACACAGAACACACTATAGCATCCACACAAAACACACTATAGCATCCATATAGATACACACTATAGCATCCACACAGACACACTATAGCATCCACACAGAGACACACTATAGCATCCACACAGACACACACTATAGCATCCACACAGAGACACAAAGGTAAGGGTTCCAGGTTCAGCTGCCACTCCACTATCTAAACTGAACATCATGAAGGGATCCCACTTCTTCCTTAGGTGGAGTTTCCTTATTTCTGTAAAAGCCTCCGAATGGCCCAGGGGAGAGAACGGGCTTTATGGTACAGAAAGAAGTTTAATTAGCTCTTTATAATCTTTTTTTGCAAAAAGGTAAAAGGTGTTTTTGGCTAGGGTTTCATCTATAAAAATCAGGGCTGAAGGCAATATTCATATTTTATTGGCCTAAACTTTGGTGAAAGTTATTTGAACATTTCATAAGTTAAGGAAGTTGAACCAGAAAGTATTTCATGGGTGTCCTGACAAAAAAGAGGGATCAGTTCATGCACACACGCTCTGTAGATGTGTTCAGTCTGTCTGCAGAGACTGCTGGACCAGCGGATGTCCACTGATCTTATTTTACCGTCTAGCATTGAATGACTTCCCTGCATTCATTTAGATCCAATCACAGAATGACAGGGTGAATTGCACTGTTCAAAATGACACCGCATTGCAAAGCAGATGCAGAGTTTGATCAAATGAATTGAACTGTCTCATTAGATTCAAAACATAGTTTGTGTTATCTGTACAGTACTTGTTATATACACAGAATACTCCTTGAACGTTCAATAAGTGCTGTGGTTTCACTCCTGTAAACAACCCTTTATATGGGAGCTTGTGGGTTATTCGACCATCATAAGAACACTTACTAATGACAGGAGCTCATCCAGTTCCTAGTCGCTGACTGACCTCAAAACTTTGTCAAGACTGATCTCCTCAGCCATGGAATAATTAGAGGACTATGAACACTCGTAGTTTATTCTTTCTATACACACTCACAGACCAAAGACAGACAGACAGATGGGTGCAAAAGGGAAACACATTAAAAGACAGAGCTTCATATTCTCATAACATTGAACACCTGATTTTTTTTTTTTTTTCTAAAAAGAAACCAGTGTTAAAAGATTCTAATGACTAACCCAGGAGGTTCTTTGGGGAGCTCCTACAAGCACCCTGATTGTGTGCAGCTCGTAACATTGGCTGTTTGATTTCTCAGTGGTGCAAACTGAGCACAGTGAACATGGCTGAGAGACACAGACAGACAGGTGGATACTTACGTCTGCACCTCCTCACATTATAACAAGCTTGGTTCTGCACAATATCTCCGTCGCAGAATCGGCCCTCATACTCTCTGCCCTCACATGTCCGAGTTCGTCTCTGCATGCCCGGCAATTTCTTACACTCAATCTTCCGGCCGTGGCGAACGCAGTCAGACCAAGCAGACCACTCGGACCACCTGCCATCAACTGGGGAGAAGGGAGGTGAGGGGGTGTGTTGAGAATGGGGGTGAGTCACCTCATTACCTCTCCTGCTCCTTTTCAACGTTCTCTCACCTTTTAGAGTAACACATTTATTTTTGACTCTATTGCAATATCATGACTCATGTTCAGCAGGTTGCAGGGTCTTTTCAATGCACTCAATTTCAATGTATTTGATGCTTCTGACCTGCAGGAGATAACCAAAGCGAAGGAAAAGCGTAGCCAATAAGAGGTATCAATCACACCCGACGCTTCCCTCCTCTACACTTTGGAGATCCTGCCCCACTCGATCACAGCTCAACTGCAAGTGGTTTGAAATTGGAAATTGGCTCCCGAGTGGCGCATCCAGTAAAGGCGCTCCACGTGGAGTGCAGAATGCGCCCTATGATCTCTCTTCCTCACAAATCTTATCCCTTAGTAATACTATATAATACTGCAAGGAATACAATTGTCACATTTATGAAGAATCTGGCATTTATGTTCATGTATCGTGTGCAAACAATATGAGAGATTTTTTTCAATTCCCAACCTGAGTACGCGACACAATTCCTTTCTAAAAAACAACTTTCGTCTGGCTATTTGTGGTTAATTTTCTTCACCCTATCCCAATTTAAAAACCACAACCTTAAACCTAGAACCTTTTTAAATAAACATAATTGTATGTGTAACAATAAATGTTAATGCTTAAGACATGCAGACTAAACTGTAGTAAAGTTACAGCTATACTAATATTAAAATGTAAAAATACGACCTTGTCATACTAATATTACGGATGCAGCATTTCATTAGATTATATTACTGAAACATTTTATTTTTGATTAAACATTTTGACGTGTAAAATCATTAAATATATAAATAAATCTCTGCGATCACACATAAACTACATCTGATTGACAACAATGTTATAGAAACATAAAAAGACAGGGGGTTTAAAAAATTTACCATATAAAGAGTCGTCGATCACACATTTTAAAGTTCATATGAAAAGACAGTGGCACGAACACACACCGACATACACAGTCTTGCAAATAAAACGGTCAGATAAAAATAAAAAACTATGCAGTGAACCGCCCCTTTAATCAAACTGTTGCCCCACCTTACCTTTGCCTACTATTGCTTTACTGTACTCGCGCGGTCAACTTATTTCCTACGACACCGGGATAAAAAATAATAATTGGGTATATTCCAAATTGGGGAGAAACCAGGGTAAAAAACCACTGGCGACGACTAAATTAAAAAAAAAAAAAAAGAAAGAAAATAAAGGAAATTCAGTTTTGCTATAACATGTGTTTCTTATGAAGTGTATAAAAGAATTGCTTTACAGTACTCACTAGGGCAGTGCTGGTGGGTGTTGCAGACCTGGTGTTTTGTCTCTTCTCCTGGGCAGGGCATTCCCCCGTGTTTGGGTGCAGGGTTGTTGCACTCTCTCGTTTGCGGTCTTAACCCCAGTCCACAAGTCACAGAACACCCACCCGAGGAACGCCAGGATCCCCAGGAACCATCCACTGAGAGGAACAGAGAGGGGAACAGTTTAAACCTTTATTTAAATGGAGTGACTGTTTGACATTACTATCTATTTTGTCTCAATTATTATGGCTGATTAGCACATCTTGAAATGGGGGACCAGTGATGTTGCTAATTACAAATGATGTGCACTGTAAACTAATCCAAAGACATGAATAATGGCAGTAGCCACGTCATCTGAATTGTGTTTTTACATTGCTTGCATCATTCTGAGCTGCTCCAATACTAAGTTCTCATCATGTTTCTCTAAATCTGCCTTTAGTTGCTTTGAGCTTGTCTGGAGAATATTTTGCTAGCACCAGGTACTTTAGGACATGGTTTCCTGTTGATGTCTGGGGTGTTGGCAGATGTTCACTCACCAGGACAGAAGGGCAGCTCGGGACATTCCACAGTCTCCACCCCAGGCCCCGGACAGTCCTTTCCAGGGGGGTTGGAGGAGGGAGGGGGGTTGGAGCAGGTCTGTGAGCGGTGCTTAATTGGGAGTTTCTGGGACCCCTCCATCTTACAGGAGTTGGAACAGGAACTCCACGACCCCCAGGAGGACCAGCTTCCATGCGCTGAGAGGGAGAGTGAAGAACATAAGAACACAAGAAAAGTCTGGGAACAAGAAAAGTCCAGTCGGCACATCAAGGCTCGTCACTTGTTAGCACACCAGTCTCCCCTCCTGGGGGAACTCATTTAAAAGCACAGAATCTAGTCTTTTTTTAACATGTTCCCAGTGTTTAAATCCTATTACTTTACCTGATAGGCTATTCCATGCATTTCTAACTCTCTGTGTAAAAATAACTTCTGATCTAAACTTACTTTTTCTCAGCTTCCATTTATGCTCTCTTATTCTTTTTTCTGTGCTAATTTTAAAGTAATGTCTGGGGTTAACTTTATTTGAGAGAGAGAGAGAGAGAGAGAGAGAGAGAGAATCAGGTATCTTACTTGGGCAGACCATGTTGGTGTAGCAGGCATATGTTTCCGTGCTCCTGCCTTCACAACCCCCCCCACAGATAGGAGGCGGGTTAGAGCAGCTCCTCTGTCTCACCTTCACCCCACTCTCACAGGTTACCGAGCAAGGCTGCCATGGTGACCACTCCGACCAGCCACCCTCCACTGCGAAGACACAAGGATGCTGGGATTCAGGAGGACTTCACTAATTATTATTATTATTATTATTATGTGGAAAATGTAATCGGAATACCATTCAGTAATGTTCAGGAAGTTACTTTTAAAGTAATGCGTTACACAAAATTGTAACTAGTTACAGTAACTTACAGTAAATAATCTCATTTTACAGAGATTTTTTTTTTTTTTTTTCGGTTTGGGCTGTGTCTCAGAATAGTCATTAAGGATCCAGCTCTCAAACCCACTCGTTCTCTCCTCTGAAGACATTTTCTAGCGCGATGATATGAAAATCGCGTTCGTGTGACATGTAAGGTTCAACTGTTGAAGTGCTTTCTGCTTTCCACGTTATGCATTAACTGTAGCCCTGTGGTTCAATGGGTACATGACATCGCTAATAAGACTGCACGCGCCCCCTGGAGTTGCTAAGACTTCAGCTTTTCAAAACGAGTTCTATACTACCAGCACAACATGAAACATTTCTACCAAAACAAAGGGATCATGTACTCTGGGCAATGGTAGAACAAGGGCAGCTACATGGCAGAGTCCTGCGCGGGTTTTTATGACCAGCTTCCAACCTGGACCACTACTGGACCGGACCCGAACCTGCTAACCGCTTAACACCGTCTTCTAACCGGCGACCCGACCCGCTTTAATAAGTTTGTCCTTTACCTACTGCCTGCGTCAACTGGCTCTCACATTCACACACAGATATCTCTACCATTCTCCACAGATTAATATTTATTAACTAGCTCTATTTACTTCACTATAAAATAGCTGTCTATTCCTTTCGTGCCAGTTTTTTTGGCTGTCATTCACAAAAACATGATGACAGGTTTAGGGCTGCAACGAAGGATATATTTTGACCCTCGAAGGTTCGGAACACATTACCGAAGGAAGGTTCGAACCTTTGATGGTATTAATTTACATAATTTAGTGCTGAGGTCACCATAGCTATTTGTTTATATTTGATTGACTTTTTACAGGTAAGCCATATAAATGGATTAAAACATGCACATGTAGTTTAAAAATACATTATATAGAACAATAATCATGTTTTTATAATTAAATAAAAATACTCTTATTTACACGAAATTGATGCTTGCATTGCAGCAGCACTAACTGCAGCAAACTTAGGCAGACTAATTTAACAGTCATCGTTCCAAGCAGGTTATCAGTCACAGTCACATTTTACTACTACTAAAATTATTATTATTATTATTATTATTATTATTATTATTATTATTAATAACCGCGAGAAACCGCGCTTCTCTACTTTCTTTTTAAACTGCAAGGCAGAAAAACAAACAAAAAAAAACAATAGGTTACAGATGTACCCTCGTTTCCCTGAAAGAGAAGAGGACCACCAACTTTGCGAGGTCGCATCACTCACATTCGCGAGTTCAAAATGCAAAATAGACTAAGATCTCCATGCAGTGACTATGTATTGCTTCGGGAGGCGGGACCGAGGACGTCACTCCATGGAAGCTTTGATATAAAATGCTCAGCAAATATCTGACAAGCAGGCATATCCCAAAAGTATGGTTTGGCGGTCACCTTCGAATTGAAAGGGAACTTTAAATACACACAACAATAGCCTAACCCTAAACCTAAGGTTCATGGGGTATTGGCAGTAGATCACCAATTAATTCTCACAGGGTAATCACTATGTTCAGTGCAGGGGTCGGCAACTTTTCCATGGCTGTGTGAGCTACCCTGTGTGAGCTACGCTGTGAGCTCCCTGCGAAAAAGTTCACATTCCGACCCACTTTACCTGCGGGTCGCCAACTCGATGCAGGACACTATACTATGGCCTCTACAACTTGTAATGATCCCTTATATGTATATTCTAGCTCTGTATCTTCAAGGTTTGAGCTGTTTGCACACCTACCCATTGTGGGAGTGTGATTACAGGGAATGGGATGGGATGCGATGCTCAAAGTAAAGTACATGGCAGTTAATAGTTCTGCAGTGATATCGAAAACTTATCAAAAACAAACGTAATCTCAATGTATTTCGAAGCTGGTACTAAATACTGGACAGTGAACTGTCGTTACCTTTCCATCATATTACCTATTATAACAGATTTAGGGTCCTGATAACTCACACAAGCCCCAAGGACCAGAGCAGCACAGTTATACGCATACTGTTTAACCTCACTGGGGTAACCCCATAACAGCAAAATTATTAGCTACGCACAAACACAGAAACAAAAAACACTGCGAGGTTTATAACTACTTCAAAAAACACTGTGAGGTTTATAACTACTTCAAAAAACACTGCGAGGTTTATAACTACTTCAAAAAACACTGCGAGGTTTATAACTACTTCAAAAAACACTGCGAGGTTTATAACTACTTCAAAAAACACTGCGAGGTTTATAACTACTTCAAAAACACTGCGAGGTTTATAACTACTTCAAAAACACTGCGAGGTTTATAACTATCTTCAAAAACACTTTTAAAACTTCAAAAAACACTGTGAGGTTTATAACTACTTCAAAAAACACTGTGAGGTTTATAACTACTTCGACAGTTTACTATTGTTGGTCAGAATAAATGCGCCACGCTGTCTTTTGCCACAGCATTCACTACACTGGTTACAATGCACACAATAAGCTTTGCAGACACATGTTTGCCAATCATTTAATGAAATCATCGTAGCTAAACATTCCAGTTTAAATACACACTACCAGCAATCCTTGCACAAAACAAGACAACAATTATGATTTGTACATAACTTTGACACTTTTTATACGAGCTTAAAAACCTCAGTGTCCTACAACAACCAGGTCTCCAGCACAGAGCGTGCGCTTTCTATCAGTACTTTAGTTCGTATTTCTCTCTCTACCCAGAATGCACTTTCTTAAAGGCACAGTCTGGTAAAACTGTGCATATATGTGACTATCCGTGGCTTGTGTAACTGATTGTGAGGATGGGGTACTGAAATGTGTGATAAAAAAAAATAAACCAAGGCCTCTTCTAGAAACCACGTGTCTGGACTCCTTATTCAGCTAGATATTATTCTTCAGAACGTTACTTCTGCAGAAACCTTAAAACAGCTACCCTCACCTAAAACTAGAGTGATCAGACGTCCCAGTTTTCCCATCAACGGTCCCGGTGTCCCGCAGAGTTGGGTTCAATTCTACTAATTCAACTCCAATTCACTTCCCTCTCCACATTGATTCCTTCAATTCAATTCACTCTCCAGATCAATTCCTTCAATTCAGATTCAGTTTCAATTCTGATTCAATTCCAATTCCTTTAGTTCCAATTCCATTTTTTTAAAATCAATCTAGTCAATTCCAATTCCATTCATGTATATATTCAGTTCCCTTTCAATTTTGTCATTCCAAATACAATTCTACCTCTAGGCCTTGAAATATTATCATTTTGTATTAAAAGATAAGGGACAATCACACAACATAAATTTGTATTGCCACTTTTAATAGCAATAATAATTTACATTTATTACAGTGCAATACAAAAAAAAAAAACCATAGCCAAACAGTGTTGTACTGTAGTATGTATTGCCTCAAAAAGAAAGTATCAAGTTATGCATACAGCCATAAAGATTATCATCGCTTATCAATGCTGTTACACCTCAACATCATAAGCTCTTCAAATTTTGCTTCACTTCGGTTGTACCGCTCAGGCCTGAAAACTTTGCCTGCCACACTGAAGAGTCTTTCTACAGGTGCAGGTGAAGCAGGTATGGCTAGATGCTTGCAGGCTAGTTGGGCTAAATGGGGGAACTCCTGTTTTCCTTTCCAATAAGCCAGAGGATCAGAATCTTCTGGCAGGTTGGCTCAGGTAGTTTGATATTTCAGAAAAGGCGTCTGTGGTAGCGATACTGCTACAGATTTCAGTGGAGTGGTTGGTCATATATGAAAAGAGTTTGATGCGTGTCTTTGGTGGAGGGGATGTAGCCATGTCAGCAACTCTGGTAGAAGGGAGATGACCTTGTTAGTCAGCAGTTCCTTTATGCTGTGCACGTCTTCATCCTTGCACCAGTCCAATTTGAAATGAGGATCCAGATTTGCAGCCATCTGGAAACACTCCATCGTCTCAAAGTTTGCAAAGTGTGTCTCCAATGATAACTGGATGGTTACCACCATCTTATAGGTTTCAGTGATGTGTGCTATCGATTTAATAGTTTTAGTGAACCTCTATTAGTTTATCAGTTACATAACCACAAATCTTTTACACAGATTTGCACAAAATATTTTCTACATGCATCAAAAAAATTCACTAATTAAGCATAAAACACACCAAACATTAAAATGATAAATGTATCTTGAAGAAATGTAGACATGCAAGATATGGATTGTCACATAATATACTTACTTTGAGGTGCCTTATGAAATTGGAAGTAGCTTTTGTTGAACCAGAGACAGATGTTCCGCAATGTTTACATATAGCACAATGGTTTCGCACTTTGCTACCATTACTTAGCTCATCAAAGTGATCAAAGACTAAGGTCTTCCTTGACATTGTAGCACTTAAAGTAAAGACAACAATTTTTAAATCGTCAGGCAAAGTTCGAGGTCAAAAAGCAAGCAAAATGGTCTTCATTCCATTCCTCCGTTCCTCATCCAGTCCAGGGTCAACCACATGATCAGGGTTCTCTGTTCCAGTCCAGATCCAAAATCCAAGCAATCCTTCAACTACTCTCCAAATCCTAACACTCCCCGACGCCCTCCTTATCTTTCCAAAAATGTACTCAACAAAGACTGGGTGTAAGCCTAGGTCTTAAATAGAGCTGTATGGCAGGTTAGCTTGTTTCAATTAATTGAGAACAGGAGTTAACATTCACATCACAATTGTCATACTAATAGACTCACTTGTAAAGATGACAACGAGCAATGTATCAATAGTAGTGGCTACTAGTGATCAGCCTATCTCAGGCTCCTCTTCCTTATGGAAACTTAAGCTGTAATCCGCTCATCAGTCATGACACCTGTTGTTGTGATTGTGCGAATTCCATACAGGTGTGTTGACTATTGAGCCAGGCTAACCTGGGAATACTATTCCTTAAGTTTTTTAAAGAAATTCAGTGCAATAGTTATGTGCAAAAATGGATGTTGTTCAGTGGAATTGAAATGGAATTGACAATTCCGTTCACTAAAAAATGCAATTCCAATTCAATTCCAATTCCAAAGCTTTGAGATTGTTCTCAGTTCATTACCAGTTCCACACTTGATCACACTTGAATTGGAATTGACCTCTGAATTTCAATTCAATTCGGAATTGACCCCAACTCTGGTGTCCTGACATTTTTCTAAAAATCTTTTTAAACAGCTGCTTCCTATATAACTCAGTTTATGGCACCTGCAGTGAAAACATAAAAAAGATACTAGGGTAATCAAGAACATTATTTTTATAAAGTGATTAACACAGACAGACACACATGCTTATTCCTCAGTGTGTCATGCATTTTCATTTAGTTTATATTCAATATGAATCTACAATTATGTGCAATATGGTAATTTCATAGCTGTTGAGTTCTGGCGGGATGTAGCACATTAACTAGGCAGAGCAGCGAGAGGCTGCAAGCATCCAAATCCACCAAGTTAAACCACATCAACAACGTCAAGAAATAAAGTCATCCTGATGCAGAGTATAAAAAAGGAAAGAAAAATGCCAACACGTCAATGTATTTTTAACGATGATCTACATAATTTATTATTATTATTATTATTATTATTAATGATGATAATAATAATAATAATAATAATAATAATAATAAACTCAATACAACAGTAACAATACATATATAACACAATATGGCAAGTTAAATGAGCTAGCTGCTTAAAAAAAAGGATAATACTAAGGGCTGGACCAAATCAAAGTTAGCACTAAGTGAACGAGGATGCAAAAGCATTCGCATTAATAACACACAAGAAAAATCCCAAGTGAAATCTCACGGAACCAAAACAAGCCCTTTTCACCCTTCAAAAAGCAGCTATCGCTTGTTGACTACAAGTGGGTTGAGAAGGGGGAGTGGTTTGCTATCGCCCGACCAGATCTACTCAATTCCAGCTATAAATCACATTGCATGACTTTGTCTAAAGCTATCGCGTATTAAGCAAATAGTAATATAAATAAATAAATAAATAATGCAAAACATCCTGATATTTGCAAAAAAAACCCCAAAAAACAGTACATGCCTCAAGACACTCCACTGACCTCATAAATTGAACACTTGCACACAACACTGAACAATTTAAAATGAATAATTTACAGTATCGAATATTATTATATGTATTATTCCTATTACATAATAAATGTTGTGTTTGTTGCACCCTTAAACAAAACACGCACAAGAACGTTTTCTTCTTTAGCCTATTACTTTTTTTTTTTTTGCCACAGTTCGAGGTAAATGTTTAATAAAGCAATACGTATTATTTCTTTAATACATACAAACAATAAACTCTTTTCTACTCACAGAGGTTTGCTTGAAACAGTGTCTCTTTCAGTGATGGTAAAGCTTTTTAGATATATTTTCATTTATTTCTTATCTTTGTAGTAAGCTACGACTACGGTACACTTATTTTTAAGTCCATGGACATACTCGCACGTCATCTGTGATGTCACCTACTTCTGTTCAAAGTATTCATTTCTTAAAGGCACAGTGCTCCATTACATTGAACATTGATCAAACTCAAGGCTAGCAAATGTTAACAAACTAGAATACTAATTGTGGGATATGTAGTTCTTTAAGAGTTGAAAAGAACTAATAAATGACATTAGTTTCATATTTGGAATAAACAGCGCCAATTGTTCTAAAAGGTGATTGGTTGGCCGGGACACTAGATAAGGTGACACCACGCTAGAAGCGGGCAGAGTGGATTTGGGAGCGGAGCGAGTGATGTTATGCTGCTCCTTTTGCACCGGGTCCAAGGAGAGACTGGTGCTTTTCTCGGACGAGAACCCTGCAGCCAGCCTAGGAGAGCCATCGTCGGCCTCGGGATCCGAGGCCTCCCCTCCCTACCCTCCAAGCCCCGCTCAAAGTATTCCTTCTGCGCAGGCTTCACAGTGCCATCGCAATCACTCTAGATCTCCCTCGAGGGGCAGAAAGAGAGCTAGAAACGCGGACCAGGCGAGGGATATTGCCGAGTTAAAGGGCCAAATGGCCCAGATACTCGAGCACTTAAGCAGGCAGCAGGTCCCCCCTGCACCTGCCCCAGCTCCACCAGCGCCTGCCCCAGAGCATACCCCAGCTTCGCCAGTGGTTGATACAGAGGTTGAGCAACAGGACGTGGTGATGAGCGAGGAGGAACAGGATGCGCTCTCCCTAGAGGCTTCCTGGGATGAGGAGTCCTTCTAGCGCATGGAGGCTCAGGACCCAGACCTGACTCAGGTAACGGCCCCCAGCTCCGAGCTCGCCTCGGGGCATGAGATTCCAGTGTCCTCGAGCTCGGTTCAGACACTGATGGAAAGGGCCGCCAGGTACCCTGGAAGGCAAGTTCCGAGCAGCGCTGGTCTGTTTTCAGACCAGCGCAGACTTTGTTCCCCTAGCCTTTTGCAGTGTTCCCGGACTTCCTGGAGGAGGTCAAATCCTCTTGGCAACACCAGGCCTCAGCGCCCAGCATGTCCAAGAGCGCAGCCGCACTTGCCTCCATTGGTCTAGCCAAGGATCCTGTATGCCCTAACGGCCAATGCAGGATCACAGAAGCCCACCTGAAAAAGGCTTACGCGGCCGAAGCGCAGGTGACACGCCTTGCAAACACAGGAGGCCTCTTGACGGCCTGCCTGGACAGCATGCTGCGCTCTGTTACCCTTCCTGAGCCACTAGCTTCAGAGCTGCACACAGTCTCAGGCACGTTATTGCAAATATCGGGGTTCCAAGGGCAAGCCCTGGGCAGAAGCCTGGCAGGTTTAGTGGTGGCACACAGACAGCTGTGGCTGTCTAAGGTGAGGGTCCAGGATGTGGATAAGTCCGCCTTATTGGACACGCCTTTTTCCCCTGGCCATACTTTTAGACCAGCGGTAGAGGAGATCCTGCAAAGCTCTTACAGAAAGCGAGAGGCATCCCGTGAGGTGGAAGGGATGCTCCCCTCCCGTGGCGGCAAGGAGCCAGCAACAAGGATGGGGGAACGCCGGACATGGGGCCCCAGCGCACCAGCGGAACTGCTCCAGGCAGCCTCCAAGGCAGCCTCCGCCCCCTGACGGCTGACCCCCACCCAGGTCTTGGCCCTCAAACAAGAGGTAGAAACACTACTCCTCCCTTTCAAAAACATCAAGCCATCCGTCTCTCAAACAAGAGGTAGAAACCTCTTCAAAAAGAAGGGTCTACACCTCTCCAAAGAGGGGTTCACCAAAAAGGATGGTGGCCTTCGCCTCATCCTAGACCTGAGACACCTCAATGGGTTCTTGAGGGAGAGGAGGTTCCAGAAGGTCACACATCGCCACATCCTCCAGTCTGTCCGGCTGGGCGACTGGTTTACAACAGTGGACCTGAAGGACGTGTATTTCCACGTTCCTATCCGTCCAGCGCACAAGAAATATCTGTGCTTTGCCTTTCAGGGGAGCGTCTTTGAGTCCTCTGTGCTGCCATTCGGCCTCTCCTTAGCCCCCCCGCACGTTTTCAAAGTGCATTGATGCCATCCTAGCTCCCTTGCGGCTGCAAGGGATAAGAGTGATGAATTACCTGGGCGACTGGCTGATTTGTTCCCAGTCCCAGGACGGAGCATTGGCCAAACAGCAATTGTGACGGAGCATCTGTCGAGGCTGGGTCTCACCCTCAACGATGCAAAAAGCCAATTAACACTGGTGTGGAGTATGGTTTATTTGGGTCTCCTGCTGGATTCCTTACAATGTGAGCCTACCTGTCGGATGACATGGTAGCTGCTATTCGCAACTGCCTGGTCCTGTTTTATCCAGGGACAATGTGCAATTGGTGCCAGAAACTACTGGGTCTGATGGCCACAGTGTCCTCAGCTATTCAACTGGGGTTACTTCACATGCGCCCACTTCAAGAGTGGCTCAATGTCTTTTGGCTACACCCCAAGCACGACAGATACCATCGGCTGACAGCGTCTAGTCTGTGCTGGAATACGCTACGCTGGTGGAGGCAAGCCCCTCACCTGAGCAAAGGCGTAAGGATGGGAGTTATTAACAACGCATCCAACTCCGGTTGGGGGGTGGTCTGGGAAGGCAGAGGAGCCCATGGATCCTGGTCGGGCCGCTGGATGTCTCTGCACATAAATGCGCTAGAGCTGAGAGCAGTCCACCTCGCGCTACAACATTTTCTCCCTGTGCTCCGCAACAAACATGTCAGTAATTGCGTACATGAACCACCAGGGAGGACTTTGGTCCCTGGGGTTACACCGCACAGCCTTTCGGCTACTGATCTGGGCACAGAGGCACCTACTGTCCCTCCGGGCTGTACATCTCCTGGGAGTGGTGAACTGGGCGACGGACCGCCTCTCCAGGGAGGGTCCTCACCCGTCATAATAGCGACTGCACCCTCAGGTGGTGCAGGCATCTGGAAACGCTTCGGGATGCCCAGGTTGACCTCTTTGCCACGGCAGAGACGATCCATTGCCCCCTGTGGTTCTCCCTCCGTAGCTGCAGAGAACTACTAGGCGTTGACGCTCTAGCGCACGAATGGCTCAAAGAGCCTTTATACGCTTTCCTGCCTATACCTCTGCTCTGTGCCTTTCTCAAGAAGGTCAGGAGAGAGGAAGCGACAGTTCTCCTGGTGGCTCCCAGATGGCCCAGGAGAACCTGGTTTTCGAACCTCTGCCAGCTGCTACAAGGCCAGTCCTGGGAGATCCTGCTACGCATGGATCTCCTCAGCCAGGCGAAAGGCAACTTCTGGCACCCAGAACCGGGCAGACTCCAACTGTGGGTCTGGCCCCTGAACGGGACCGTCTGTCCATCCTAGGGCTCTCAGACGCAGTAGTCAGTACACTGCAGAATACTAGGGCTTTTTTCACAAGAGCATTGTACGCCTATAAGTGGAAATATTTTCAAAACTGGTGCATGGCCGGAGACCATGATCTCATGTATTGCCCTGTAGCAGTTATTTTACAGTTTCTGCAAGATCTACAAGAGGCGGGTAAATCCCCCTCTATTGAAAGTGTACCTAGCAGCCATATCTATATAAAATCTACATGTTGTCCAGGCTTGCTCTAAACAAGATTATCAGTTTGTAGTGTATGAAAAATGTTGGTTCTATTATTGTTCTAACTGTTATTGTACAATAAACGTTGCTTATTTTGTCTACATCAAAGTCTTTTTTCACTTATCTTTTACAGTACATTCTCAAATATATGTCCTACTGCTGATTAGCTTAGATTAGTTATCGTACAATGAAAATGATTATGCTATGTACAGAGTACTGGGGTGAGAATTGGCCCGGTAGTTTTTTTTTTTTTTTTTTTTTGATCAGCATTATAATTTTATAATACTCGCATGGAGTTTGTTAACCAGCATTTTATTTTTTTAAATCTTCATTGTTGTGCAGTTATAGTGTACTAAGTACTATACGGGCTCTGTGCAGCACCGTGCCAATCGGGTATGAGGATGCTGGCATTGCATGGTGTTGACACAAGCCAGGGCACGGTATGGATTTTTACACAAATCATGAAAGCAATGTGGCACGCTTTCATAACAGTGACAGAGGAATGCAGCACGATGCTGCAGACATCGTGGAAACAAGGTAATTGCCAAGTGTGTGTGTGTGGGGGGGTTCTTTCAAACTCGCGTCCGTATTTTTCAATATTTTAAAAATAAAAGCATATTATTATTATTATTATTATTATTATTATTATTATTATTATTATTATTATTATTATTAATACTGTTAGTAGTTGTATGTAATAGCATTCACTGATATTCAAATGAAACAGTAGTACAACACAGATTTTATTGATTTTTTTCTGCCCTGGCTGTCTTCGCCTGCCTTTTCGCATGTTACCGCCTTGTTTCTGCCCATTCAAAATGTCACAAATACCGGCTGGTGATTGGTCAACAGCTGTTTTCATGTTGCTTTCAGCGGTCCCTCCTACTCCTGCAAAACTTCTCTCCTCCCCTATCGCGGATTGGAAATGGCTAGTTTTGTTTTCGGGATTAAAAAAATGTGATATGGAAACTAGCGATATTATTGCATAAACACTCTTTCACAAGAGCGATCAGGGTTTGATTTGGTCCGGCCCTAAGAGTGAGATGATGGCTATTTAAATAAAAATATAAATAGTCTATATTTAAATGGTTTAATTAGTCTTATCGATCATTTAACAATGTGCTTTGAGCTTTGAAATTCTGGTCACCCTACCTAAAACTGGCCCCCAGTTCAATCTTGCTGATAACACAAGCATTGGGAAATGCTTTGAACAGCTTCTTTATCACAGGGGTCACTGCAGCTATGAAGGGGTCATTCTAAAACCACGTGCTTTACTGAAACTTCTCTCAATTTCTGTTTATTTAGTGTGTTATCTTGAGTGTTCAGACTGACGCTGCCAAAGCCTGTGAGTGGGTGGTCTGTGTACAAGACTGGGGGATATTTCTATTACGGGAACTCACACAATATTGGCCAGTGGTTATTCCAGTTAAACATTTTAAGGTCATGGCAGTTCATCGTTTGGTTTCAGGTTTTGATTTTGAACACTTTTATAAATGTGAGATATACAATGAATGCTAAAGCTGCATTTGTGATCTACAAGGCACAGTCTCATATTTTGTAAAACGATTTTACAGATCTATGTAAAAATGTAAGTGTGACGTACAGACGGATGGATGAACAGACACCTCCATATATCTGATACTCTCATAACTTAAGCTGAATAATGTTAATATGATAACTGGATAAGTGGTTCTCTATACAGTAGTGTGCAAATGTATTCAAACACCCCATTGCTTCCGTGTTTTTTGATTTGTTGCGCGTATGAAATCAAATTACTGGAAGGGAAAATCAAAATAGACAAATTAGTGATAGTCTCATTTAACTGATGACTTAAATTGATGACTTAATTGATAGGCCACACATGTAAATAATGTAAAATAGTAAGAGAAAAGGCAACAAATGGTAACATGCATGAAACTTTTTAGAAGTTGTTTAAGATGCCTAATTAAAGCACAAAGTGGTCTGACATTTTCACACAGGAGTGCCTATTGTTTCTATATCACCGATTACTGACCGAAAATTGAAATTCTCACACCCTGTGGTTTTCATGCAGGCGGGTATATAAAGGAGATCAGTGGCAAATCTTGAGGTGTTCTAATAAATGTGCACACTGCTGTAAATATGGAAAGGCGTGTCTGTTTGTGCAGGTGCTGATTGGAGATTGAAATGGACCAATAGAAAGTGAGTAAGCAGTCTCCTGACCAGGGCAGCACTCCAATTCACTGCATGGCGCGGTCTGCAGTCTCTCCTTTCCGTCACATTCTCCGATGCCGTAACAAGTCCTCCGTCGCTGCCTCACTCCCTCCAGACAGGACACGGTGCAGGAGCTCCACGAGGACCAGGCACTCCACTGCGCACTCCTGCCACAAAAAGCACCTTTACATTACACTGCCACACAAAGAAGCCTCTCCTGCACTTTCATTTGTTATAGAGGTCTCAAATGTGCAGTTTTAAAAGAAACACATACATCTGTATTTATTATTATTATTATTATTATTATTATTATTATTATTATTATTATTATTATTATTATTATTATTATTATAAAACATGTGCTACTTCTTTCTGTTTACAAGTCATAATTTGCACTTCCTTGGTCACCCGGAGGGCAAACTAATCCCCCAAACCTTCCATTCTGTCCTGTCATTAACCAGCCAGCTGCTTCCCCTGTTGACTGACATGCTTTCTGATTGTAACATGACCCAGAAGACACTGCTGAGGTGAAACGACCCGGGATTTCCTGAGTAAGTAAGATATATGAAATCCAGCCACCATATTACAGATACTATTGTATGAAATCCAGTCACCACATTATATGGCATGGTGTTTGCTATTATTCTGGGTTCTATGGCTACTTTAAATCTATTGAACACATTATTTGTTTGATTACTTTGTCTTAACATGTGAAAGAGAGTATTGATGTACCCGCAGGACTGGCATTTCCCAGCCTCGTTGATGAATCCATAGGCAGGGTTGAGGCAGCAGTCTGATTGTTCCACCTCGGCACTCAGGAACCGAGAGCACTGCCCAGTCTGATAATCAAACTCCATGTAACAGGACACCAGCTGGGACGCTGCAAAGAGAGAACAAGAAAGACTTTAGAGCCCAAGATGTGCGATCGAGAGGAGGCTGTTTAGCCCATCAGTGCTTAAGAGCCCAAGATGTGCGATCGAGAGGAGGTTGTTCAGCCCATCAGTGCTTAAGAGCCCAAGATGTGCGATCGAGAGGAGGCTGTTCAGCCCATCAGTGCTTAAGAGCCCAAGATGTGCGATCGAGAGGAGGCTGTTCAGCCCATCAGTGCTTAAGAGCCCAAGATGTGCGATCGAGAGGAGGCTGTTCAGCCCATCAGTGCTTAAGAGCCCAAGATGTGCGATCGAGAGGAGGCCGTTCATCCCATCAGCGTTTAAGAGCCCAATATGTGCGATCGAGAGGATGCTGTTCAGCCCATCAGCGCTCGTCCGGTATCTAGTAGCTGGTTGATCTCAAAACTTTGTCAAGTCGGGTCTCAAAGTGACTTTAGCTAACAAAATAGTTTGATAAATGTTACCCACTATGCACATCCATTCACTATAAAGGTCTCTAATGTCCAGTTTTAGAATAAACATTTTGCTTTTTAAAACATGATATCTGGTATTAGGTTAAAGACATCTCTGTTTGCAAGCCATGCTTTCAGATGATCTTGCACTTCCTGAGTCACCTGGAGTTTGAAATTGTCCAAACCCCCTTCAACGCCCTGGCATGAACCAACCAGCTGCTTCCCTTAATGACTGACATGCTTTGCAGCCAGTAAGATGGGGTGGAATAGCCTAGGAAGTAAAGCAGTAATGGACTTCCTGGAAGGCAAAGCAAGCAAACTGAGAACTTCTTTTAGCCTGGTGTAGTACAGATATCATGTTTTAAAATGAGAATTCATGTTGTAAAAGAATACACATATGAGTCTGATGCAATTGGGAATAAAATTGAGAAACCAAACAAGATGAAGGATAGGTGGGTAGGAGACACTTTCCATTGGGCCTATACAGACCCTTATAAAAGCTTGCCGCAGTACATTTGCACAGTAATGGTGCAGTTTTCCCCCATACTGTTCCCATGGTTATACTACGGCTATTGCCAAACGTTTAGCATCACCTACAATTTTAGGATTGAAACATAATTAAATATATATATATATATATATATATATATATATATATATATATATATATATATATATATATATATATATATATATATATATATACAGATAACAAAAATTTGTTGGTACCCTTACAGCTCGACCCAAATAATGCTTCATTCCTCCTGAAAAGTGATTAAATTAAAAGCTATTTTATCATGTATACTTGCATGCCTTTCGTGTGTCATAGAATAAAGCAAAGAAGCTGTGAAAAGAGATGAATTATTGTTTATTCTACAAAGATATTCTAAAATGGCCTGGACACATTTGTTGGTACCCCTTAGAAAAGATAATAAAGAATTGGATTATAGTGATATTTCAAACTAATTAGTTTCTTTAATTAGTATCACACATGTCTCCAATCTTGTAATCAGTCATTCAGCCTATTTAAATGGAGAAAAGTAGTCACTGTGCTGTTTGGTATCATTGTGTGCACCACACTGAACATGGACCAGAGAAAGCAAAGGAGAGAGTTGTCTGAGGAGCTCAGAAAGAAAATAATAGACAAAGCATGGTAAAGGTAAAGGCTACAAGACCATCTCCAAGCAGCTTGATGTTCCTGTGACAACAGTTGCAAATATTATTAAGAAGTTTAAGGTCCATGGAACTGTAGCCAACCTCCTGGTGCCGCAAAGGAGGAAAATCGACCCCAGAGTGAACAGAAGGATAGTGCGAATGGTAGAAAAAGAACCAAGGATAACTGCCAAACTGATACAAGCTGAACTCCAAGGTGAAGGTACGTCAGTTTCTGATCGCACCATCCGTCGCTTTTTGAGCGAAAGTGGGCTCCATGGAAGAAGACCCAGGAGGACTCACTTTTGACAGAAAAACATAAAAAGCCAGACTGGAATTTGCTAAAATGCATATTGACAAGCCACAATCCTTCTGGGAGAATGTCCTTTGGACAGATGAGTCAAAACTGGAGCTTTTGGTAAGTCACATCAGCTCTATGTTCACAGACGAAAAATGAAGCTTTCAAAGAAAAGAACACCATAGCTACAGTGAAACATGGAGGAGGCTCAGTTATGTTTTTGGAATGGATAAACAAAGCTTTGCTGCGCCTGGCACAGGGTGCCTTGAATCTGTGCAGGGCACAATGAAATCTCAAGACTTGTCAAGGCATTCTGGAGCAATACGTTTTGCCCAGTGTCCACTTTGAGCAGTCCAGACAATTTTCTCATGAAATCCTCCAAACAGGATAAAAGACCCAAATCCACAGCTGTTTATTCCATAATGGATAAAAACAAACATTGGACTATTTTTATTCAACATAATATTCTAAATAGTCCTGAAATGAAAATGGCATGGACCAAAATATGGAAAGAACTGAATATTTTGTTGCAGTTTAGAGGCAATCACTGCAATCAAACCTGAGACAGCTGGAGCACCTTTAACAGGTAGTTTGGCCCAAACTTCCTGTTAACTGGTGCAGCTGTCTCAGGTTTGAGGGTGCTACAGAAGACTGCAAGTTTGCAGCTCTTTCCATAGATGGTCGAGCAATTCAAATATTACCATAGAAGGCCCCATCATTTTAGTCCAATGTTTTTTCATCCATTTTATTATTTTAGCTGTGTGTTTTGGGTGAATAAAAAAATCAAAAAGAGGACCCATGACTTCTATTAAAGATTGACACTAAACAATGGTGGATGCCCAGAATGCCTTTGATAGTCTTGAGATTTCAGAGAAAATTGTGCATTCAAGGCACTTTTGTGCCAGGTGCAGCAACAGCCCCAAAACATAACCGAGCCAATTTTTCACTGTAGGTGGTGTTCTTTTCTTTGAAAGCTTCATTTTTTCGTTTGTGAACATAGAGCTGATGTGACTTGCCAAAAAGCTCCAGTTTTGACTCATCTGTCCAAAGGACATTCTCCCAGAAGGATTGTGGCTTGTCAATATGCATTTTAGCAAATTCCAGTCTGGCTTTTTATGTTTTTCTGTCAAAAGTGGAGTCCTCCTGGGTCTTCTTCCATGGAGCCCACTTTCGCCAAAAAGCGACGGATGGTGCGATCAGAAACTGACGCACCTTCACCTTGGAGTTCAGCTTGTATCAGTTTGGCAGTTATCCTTGGTTCTTTTTCACCATTCGCACTATCCTTCTGTTCACTCTGGGGTCGATTTTCCTCTTGCGGCCGCCCCCAGGGAGGTTGGCTACAGTTCCATGGACCTTAAACTTTTAATAATATTTGCAACTGTTGTCACAGGAACATCAAGCTGCTTGGAGATGGTCTTGTAGCCTTTACCTTTACCATGCTTGTCTATTATTGTCTTTCTGATCTCCTCAGACAACTCTCTCCTTTGCTTTCTCTGGTCCATGTTCAGTGTGGTGCACACAATGATACCAAACAGCACAGTGACTACTTTTCTCCATTTAAATAGGCTGAATGACTGATTACAAGATTGGAGACATGTGTGATACTAATTAAAGAAACTAATTAGTTTGAAATATCACTATAATCCAATTCTTTATTATCTTTTCTAAGGGGTACCAACAAATGTGTCCAGGCCATTTTAGAATATCTTTGTAGAATAAGCAATAATTCATCTCTTTTCACAGCTTCTTTGCTTTATTCTATGACATACCAAAGGCATGCAAGTATACATGATAAAATAGCTTTTAATTTCATCACTTTTCAGGAGGAATGAAGCATTATTTCAATGAGCTGTAAGGGTACCAACAAATTTGAGCACGTCTGTGTATATAATTTGGATATTTTGTTTAACATCAAGTAATAAAAGAAACTACAAAATGATATCATAAAAGTCTACTGGAAGCCATAATTGTAATACAGTATTTCATGTTAGATTTCGAAATTTAACATTTTTTAATTTTTGCCAGTTTTTTGTTAAGTATATGGAAAACTACAAAGTGGTGTGTAATACAATATGCTAACATAACATTAGTTCATTCTATAGGGTGATGCAAAACTAATTGTATGCTTTCAGTTTACCAAGGTTTGCCATGTTTGTAAACATGCTTTACCGTACCTCTCTGTGCTTTACAATGCTTCCCTATGCTTTACCAGACCTATCTGTGCTTTACAATGCTTCCCTATGCTTTACCAGACCTATCTGTGCTTTACAATGCTTCCTATGCTTTTACCATACCTCTCTGTGCTTTTACAATGCTTCCCTATGCTTAACCATACCTCTCTGTGCTTTACAATGCTTCCCTATGCTTTACTAGACCTCTCTGTGCTTTACAATGCTTCCCTATGCTTTACCACACCTCTCTGTGCTTTACAATGCTTCCCTGTGCTTTACCACACCTCTCTGTGCTTTACAATGCTTCCCTATGCTTTACCAGACCTCTCTGTACTTTAAAATGCTTCCCTATGCTTTACCATACTTATCTGTGCTTTACAATGCTTCCCTATGCTTTACTAGACCTCTCTGTGCTTTACAATGCTTCCCTATGCTTTACCACACCTGTCTGTGCTTTACAATGCTTCCCTGTGCTTTACCACACCTATCTGTGCTTTACAGTTCTTCTCTATGCTTCACCATACCTCTCTGTGCTTTACAGTGCTTCCCTATGCTTTACCATACCTCTCTGTGCTTTACAATGCTTGCCTAAGTTTTACCATTCTTTCACTGTGCTTTATTACACTTTGCTGTGCTTTTCCTGTGGTGATCTTGTATAAGGGTTATACTACAGTACAGTATACTTTCAACTGGAACCCTCTCAGAATTATAGACGCCTGCAGAAAGTTTTCATTTTCATACAGTCTCACTTACCTGACTGCTGGCTGCAGAGCAGAACACCAGTGATTACAAACAGCAACATGGTTTCAATCTCTCTCTCTCTCTCTCTCTCTCTCTCTCTCTCTCTCTCTCTCTCTCTCTTCTTCACTGGACGGTTCACTTCAAGCAAGCCGTGTCACTCCTAGCATGGCGCACACCTCTGCTCTCTGAATCACAGACTCAGCTCTGAACCCCTGTTCTGCTCCCACTGTTTTATATATGCTTTTCTGCAGCGGTCGGTTGAGGTCAGAGGGAGTGGGAGGAACTGTGGACAGAACCTATTACAAGGACAGTGACTTTCACAACAACAGGAAACAGTTTGGTTTGGTACAGCACAACATTTTAATAGGGAGATCTGCAAAACTCTGAAGCAGTTAAAATAATTATATATAATACCTCAATCATGATTTAAAAGGTAAACATCTGGTGTATTTATTGCAGGTCATAACAATTAATTGTTTTCTTTCTATTGTAATCTGACCAAAACATGTGAAATGTACAAAAAGTCAGGTTAGAAAAATTAGATCAGCAATTACCATTTAAACAAGACACAATTGGGACAAACTTAAATTTGAAAAGGCTCATTTGTACTTAAAAAAACAAAATACAATAGCAAAACCTGGACGATTTAACAGTTTTTCTGTTTCTGACCGAGACAAAAAAATGAAGACTAAAAAGTGAGACAATCCCAGTTCTTCCGGGACGTCCGGTAAGCCTCATTTTAAAGGGACCATTGCCATAAAAATGCAATAAATCAAATGCAATAAATCAAATGCAATATATCTTGTTATAGAGGTCTCAAACGTCCAGACTTTTGAAAGAAACACATGTGACTGTAAATACGCACTAACTTTAAAACATGATATATTTATTTAATAATAATAATAAAAAAACTCATACTTAGAAAGAAATGTCAATTGCAATGAGAAGAAGTCTGAATAATAATAACACGACTCTACCTGCCTTGTAGGAAATCTGACGACTTAGGTCATTCCATGTCAGCATTGATTCAGGGTAAGGCATTGTACAGGCTGCAAAGCATGTCACTCAATAAGGAAAGCAGACGGTTGGGTAACGACAGAAAATAAGCCATTAAGGGCAGGGACAATCACTCTCCAGCGCCCAGGGAAGATGTATTGCATTGATTACAATAGTGTCAAGTCCCTTTCATATTCTCGTACTGTTTTTGATGTTTGTAGTCATTTCAGGTTATTCATATTCCTGAATAGTTCTGTTCAATGTTATCGTTGAGCGGGTTGTGTTTGTCAATGGCATAATAAACAATTGTATTTTCAGTTTCTGTTGATTATAACACCCTGTGACAGAGACAGCATGAATCTTGGTGATAAATCTCCCTCCCGACCTGTGAGGGTGCTGTGTAAAGGGACCAGAGTACCCTGGACTGGATGGCCAGACAATGAAATCCCAGGTTTAGCAGGAAGTCGGTCATCTAGAAAGGTGGCGGAGATACGATACACTAAAACATCGACACGGAAGGGAAATGACATGGCAGCCGCGGATTGGAGGAGAGGTTGCACTAGTTAACCAAGGGGTCATGATTGACGGTACAAAAGGGGGCATAGAGAAGTGATCTGTTCCTTTGTATGGTTATGCTGAACCGGAAGGAGAACCTGTGTTGTTATTGTGAGTGTTTTGTTTGTTTTTGTCATGTCTAAATACTGTTTGTTGTTATTAGACGGCTGAAACACGATCCAGATCTGTCGCCAAAGCCCAGCATTTATCCAGACATCACTGCACATAGTTCATGAATAACTGTATTTACACCACGAGCACTATAGCACTCATTGTGGACTTGTGTTTGTGTTTTGTGTTACGTGTGGCTGTTTAGGAATGGGACTATTATTATTATGTGACCAACCCGGGGATTAACAACAGAGCAATACATGCCACTGTGTTGCCTGTTAGCATTGTTATTGCTTACTGTCATGTTGTCATCAGACTTTGGATTTACAAATAAAATATCATTGCACCTGGATTATCGTTGTCTGTCTGTTCACTGATCACTGCTGCATTCCTGCACCTGCACACTTTTAACCACTCCCATCATGTTCTCGTTATACTGTCCTTGGTAGCGGCGTTCAAAGTCCAGTATATCCTGGTGGAAGCGCTCGCCTTGCTCCTCCGAGTACGCTCCCATGTTCTTCTTGAATTTATCAAGATGAGCATCAAGGATATGGACTTTGAGGGACATCCTACAGCCCATTGTGCCGTAGTTCTTCACCAGAGTCTCAACCAGCTCCACATAGTTTTCGCCTTGTGATTGCCCAGGAAGCCCCGAACCACTGCGACAAAGCTGTTCCAAGCCGCTTTCTCCTTACTAGTGAGCTTCTTGGGAATTCATTGCACTCCAGGATCTTCTTTATCTGTGGTCCGATGAAGACACCGGCTTTTGACCTTTGCCTCAGACAGCTTAGGGAAGAAGTCTTGAAGGTATTTGAAGGCTGCCGACTCCTTATCTAGAGCTCTGACAAATTGTTTCATAAGGCCCAATTTGATGTGCAGTGGTGGCATCAGCACCTTCCGGGGTCCCAGCCGTACTCATCATACTTCAAGGCGCCAGCAAGGTCTTGATGCTGTTGTAATCCTCTTTGAGGTGCACCGAGTGAGCCAGGGAAGAGACGGGTACTTGTTACCATTATGGAGCAGCACGGCTTTGAGGCTCCTGGATGAGCTGTCAATGAAGGACAGTATAATGAGAACATGATGGAGACTACATTTGGGGGCTGATTCGTGAAAGTGATTTACAGTATAATCGTAAATCTCGAAAAACTACTCACTTCTAAATCTTTTGTAGTCATTTTTGTATTATTTTACTATAAATACATGTTAATTTGGATTCATATGTTCTTTTTTTCTGACTTTATGTGAACGAAAAGACACAAATTCGCCCGTTTTCTCATTGGAAATAGGTAAATTTCAAAATATCACTGTCCTGGTCACAAAAGCAAAGTTTGTGGGGAATAATAGCCATTTTCTATACTTTTGAGGCATAAGCAATTAGGAAATAACACTTACTACCCAGGAACAAAAATTGTGTTACATAGTGTTATGACATCTATGGTTCCAGTTCATTTTTAAAATCAATTCCCAATTCCAATTCCCTTCCAATCAATTTGAACACATCATTGATGTGCAATTAGCAGTATTCTGTTAAAGTGTGCTCACAGTGGCAACACTTTACTTCTCTAAAATATCAATATAAAATATCAATTCCAATTCCAATTCCTTTAAAGGAATGGGAATTGGGAATTGATTTTACAAAGGAATTGGAATTGAGAAGCAGGATTGCCCCCGACCCTGCTCATGGTAAACCGTAAAACAAAATGTAATGTGACTTCATATTTACAGGGTTATATAAACCCAAGACCAGGGATAGCCACAGTTGACCTTTCCATCCCTTTTCTAATTAAGCTTCCATCCAGACCCTGAAGTAGTGTAATGGCCCTCCAGGACCGTGAGTGGACACTACTGTTCTACACGCTAATTGTGTTGGTGACCTCTGACCTGATATATGACTGCCATATTGAGGTCAAGTGAGAGCGAGTGCTGATTGAGTTCCTGTCTTAATGTCCAGTGAGAGCGAGTGCTGATTGAGTTCCTGTCTTAATGTCCAGTGAGAGCGAGTGCTGATTGAGTTCCTGTCTTAATGTTTGGTACATGGCTGTTGATTCTTCTTATTTAAATCTGTTGTCCAGTTAAAAATAAATAAATAATGGCCACATTGTTTTAACATGTGGTGGACTGATCAATGATGCAGCTCGTTTTCAAATTTGCGTTTTACTTCATGTTTACAAACCATTCCATCTGATATCACTCTTAGACTTGTTTTTGTTCACAAGAGCTTCCATTTCCAGTAAAGGAGTTCAGTGGCGCAGCACGTATTGAAAGGTAACACATGTGTTTACCACGAGAGCCACAATAAAAAAGAAACAGAGTGTAAATAAATATAATGTTTCAATAAATATTAGTCTACAGAAGAATATGAATTTGCATATATTGAGAACAAGAGCCTTTGTGCTGTGTTTACAGTACCGAGGTAGTGTAATCAAATACATTATGCAAATTAGAAAGATTGGAAATGGAAAAAGCTTGACTATTTTGGGATAGTAAATATTTAATATTCAGTTTGCAATGATAGTATGGTGTTCTACAAAGAAACTTCATTCACAGTATACATATTCTTGAAGTGTGGTGAAGATAATGGGGTGGGGGGTTGGGATGATCTCGGGTTTGCTCATACTCTTTTTATTTATATATGTATACTCTAAGCACACCCTTAAACTCAGGGGAGATGTTTAGGAGGACATAAAGATGTTTCTGACTCCTGTAAGTGGATCGTTCGTGCACTGGGCTTGCAACGTATCCAGATGACTTTTAATAATCAAGAATTTCACACAGACTCTTGATTTGAAGTTTTAATGAATCAGAGTAGTATTAGTACCCCGTCGGTTTATTAAATGCTTAAATATGGATTGAGTAGTTACAGACTACGTCGAATCCCAGCTGACAGGCAACCTGGAAGGTCCAGTGCCTTAACAGCATTAATACTTCAATACATTTATGGTTACAACATGGTTATGGTTACATTTATGGTTACAACATGTTTTGCCCAAAGGCTACGCATGCATAAAGCTAAAAATGCCCACCGCTAAGTCCTAAAACATCCAATATATCATTCTCATAGACTAAAACATAAGTCATATACCTTATAGCAATGCATCAACATAAGAGAGATATAGATTCAAAATAGTTCTTACCTCCCAAATTATATATGGAAGTGTAGAGTATAAGGTAAGGACAGGAACTGTCTTCAAAGGCAAAGACTTCTGAACATGACAACACCAACAGCAATCAGCTCGATCAGAGATCTTCAGAGAATGGACCACCCAACTTGTAGTTGGCAAGTTGGTGATACTTGACTAAGATTTTACCTCGGTTTTTATAGAGTTTTTGCCTCGCTTCTTAATCAGCCTTAACAGCTCCTGTCCTTCGAGTTATTAACGTTTTTTAAAACACCCAGTAACTCCCTTCATAAGATTAATTAGCCATCATCCCCTAGTCCACCTCTACTACATCTCCAAAATATGTAAGGTGAACTTTTGAACTGATGTTATTCTTTCTTGGTACCAGAGAGGTCCTGAACACAGCATGCATGTGAATACATACATACAAAAATACATAGGAAGATGTGCTTTTTAATATATAACACTTTGACGGGGGTGTAATAGGGTCCCACTGTAATCCGCCCTCCCGATCTCTTGTGGCGTTGCATAGGGCAGCCCGAAGTCGGGGCGAATGACCTGAAAATGATCATACTGGGAGATCTGATGTGGTTGGTCGTTTTGCCCTGACGCGGAACCGTGCGGTCGCCGGGCTCGCTTTCTGCAGTTAGCTGTGCTGTGTCCGCCGGTTGGCTGAGGCGGGGGCATTAGCTGATTGCAGAGGCGGGGTTGGGCAGTATTTAGGCTCTGCTGTTTCTGCATTCGGGCTCTCTGTCCTGGGTTAGCAACAGGAGTACGCTGTGCTGTTGTATGTGTGTTGCTACTTTCCTCTGCTCCTATTCCAGAACCCTGAACAGGTGGCTGCCTGCGTCCCAACTACTTTCTCCTTCTCTTCTTGAGCGTGTGCTTCGGAAGTACCCGGAAGTCTCATTTTCCACTCTGGGCAGTGAGTGCTGGAGTATGCCGCAGCTAGTGTTGGAAGGAGCCAACTGCAGACACAGCGCCACCACCACTAATGTGGCCATTTAAAGAACGACAGCTACTATCTGTTTATTTTTGTAATATCTGCTACCCTGCCTGGGTGCTGACTGTGGCTTTGGCCCAGTAGGTTTTTTTGTTGTTGTATATTTTTAATTAATAAACCACCACTCAGTAGCCAGGTGGCACTGAGGTTTGCCCACAAGCTACCTGTGTGTGACGTCATTGCTGGTCCTCCCAAAGACTACACCTACTACCCTCTAACAAACACCTATCCTGGTGTAATTATCCCAATAATAAGTCACCGAAAACACTCTGACACCAGGTAGTATTGCAGTTCAAAAAGACGCTGCACGCCGTTTATTTAAATACAACAAAAATAAATAAAATATTTAAACAGAAAACACTTGCTTACAGAGCGAAATAAAAAGGTTAAACAAAATTAATCACGATCACAAAATAATACAGGTCAGGCTGGGCAATTGCTGTTACTGTTCCTGTATACTTTTAAATAAATTACTCACTCGCTCGCTTGCTCTCGTTCCTCCTCTAAACACCCACCCCGAACTTTGAGAGCTGCAGGATTTTATGCAGGTGACCATCTCCCGATTTAGCAACAAATTAATCACTTAATATTAATTCGGGAGATGGCCACCTTCTGCACAAGGTTTTCAATTTGGATGAGGCTACCCATCCACGCTATGAAACAAAACAATAATAAAACAAACAATCGGCTACGTCGTCAATACATTTTCAGATAAATACAAAATAAACAATAACAAGGCTTTCACGGTCATCTATACATAAATACAATAATAAATAAATCATAATACAAAACAATAAATTGCACAGGGGTGGAGTAGGAGACCCCGTTCTAAAAATAAAACAAACAAATCAATGTACAGGGCACCTCGCCCTGTTAGTGTCCCTTTTAACATCAAAGGACCTTCTCCTTATTTGGTTGGCTTCATTACATGCATAGATGTGGTTTAACAATTAACTAAAATATATTGGATAGGGGCTGGTAGAAGGCTCATAGCAAACTTCTTAAGCAGGCAGCTATATATGCAAGCATTCTCACTTAAATCCAGTCTATCAGGAACATAATCAAAACATAACAGTCTCATTTTAGCCAATCAGTGCTTTAAACTAAAAGTGACCTCTCTCTGTTTTTTGTTTTTTTTTACAAAAATCCTGTTCAGGCAAGTTCTGAACCACCTGCTTCTCTAGCAAGGTCATCCATCATTGATAGAAGACTCTTTTGTAAGCATCTTCTCAGATGTATGGCATACCGTGGTCCTATGCTATGGCCCCCCATTTGTTCCAAGAAATATTTCAGATATGTAATCTACTGGGCAGAATTGACCGATGGTGTGGTTCCAAAATGAAATCAGGTTTTCCTTATTTTATTGTAATGAAAACCAATGTCAGATGGGCACCAAAAAGTCAAGGAGAATAAACAAAATAGGAGGGGAGTGGGTCACAGCAATGTGTAACCTGACAAAATAACAATAACGGGGGTTGCAGTCCCAAACGAGGAGAAACACAAAAAATAAAGTCAATCCGTTTTAATCCAGGAATGAAAACAACCCAGCACTTCAGGTTCCCTCGACGTGAGCTCCCGTTAGTGCTCTATAAAAATACACAAAAGACACAGGGGTTAGTCAGGTAATCACAACCACCTCCTTCCTTGCTCCCCGTCTCCTTTAATTCCCTGTTTGTATCTCTGTATCTCTGTCTTCTCCCTCAGGTGAGAAGGAACAGAACCCCGGCCATTTGTAAGCCCTGATCCCTTGGTCAGCTGATGCATAGTTCACAGTGCCCTCACCGGTCGGAAGGGAGATCTAAAACAAGAATTCTCTGTATCACAATCACTCATTAGGAGGCTGTGTGGTCCAGTAGTTAAAGAAAAGGGCTTGTAACTAAGGTCACTGGTTCAAATCCCACCTCAGCCACTGACTCATTGTGTACCCTATCAAACCTCCTTTCCAAACCCCTTTCAAACGTCACCCTGCAGCTGATGGTACTGTAAACAAAGGCGTCTGCTAAATAAACAAATAATAATTATATAAACCTTGGATTCCAAACCCCCAAACTTCACCCTTCGCCTGGTACTGTAAACAAGTAAGGGTTACCAAGGTTAATTACCTTGTCTTTTGCAAGCTTGCAGTATGCCTGACACAGACTGGTACCATTCTGCTTTGACTGAAGTTTTTACTTTAAGAGAAAATAGTGCAGAATTAACTTATTTTCAAACTCTTACAGTTCTTCTGTTATAATAAGACATTTAGACTTATATTCGGTTTGAATTATTCTAGAATACCTGTGTTTAGCTTAAAGACTACTTTCAGATCTAGCTTACTTCTCTAAATAAGAAACTTGATGCTCACGTCAGCCTTTCTGCTCAAGGTTATAATAGACTAAACAGGAATGTAGAATGATCTAGCATAACTATAGGTTAATGCAGAGCATATTGTAACTTTTTGCATGAACAGTGTGTATTTCAGCTGGCTTTATATTCTTTAAAACACAGTACAGTTATTACAACATTTTAACACACATACAGGTTCACAAATGTTCAATTTGTTTCCCAAAGATCAGCCTGCTTCCAGGAGCTGTCTCAGTTTTGAATCAGTTTCTGCTCTCAGTGAGTCTGTTAAAGCCACCACAGGTGTGTCTTTAAAAGCCTGATACCTGCAAAAACTTAAATCCTGTTATCAGGGCTTCCTTCTCTACATTCCCATTCCCATCATCAGTGGGCAAAAACATTTTAACTGAATCTGGGTCCATCATAGAACCGCACACCCTTGCAACCGAGGCCTTAATGGATTTAATGACTTATAGCACAAAAGGGACGTGCCAGAACCATCTGTGACAGATCGTTCAAACCGGGGAATCAACTCGACAGAATCCGGTATATAGCTACATTTCAAATAATAAATTAAACCTAATAAACTCAAATGTTTCATCTAGTTCTAGTCTTTCTCAATGTATTCAAATGAAAATGCTACTTCGATTTTGGTCCACAGCTTGCTTGAAAAATAAGAACCACTAAGAATGATTGCAAGCACAATAAAGTAGTAAGGGATATATAATAAAAACAATTTAAAAGGAATCTACAAGCGACTCTCCCTGGTAAAGGCACGGCCGCGTGGTGTGCAGGAGGAGTCATAGTCACGGGAAGCACAGGGAGTCATGGGAGCACAGGGGTCCCCTAGAGTCTCCCTGGTAAAGGCATGGCTGCGTGGTGTGCAGGGAGAGTTGTACAGTCAGGGGAAGGCAAGTTCCTGGCTCTGCGAAATCGTAGGTCTTCATTGTAGATTCCACAGGAAGCATTGGCTCTGATGCTCCTGCAGGTTATGGAGACAAAACCAATTGTTCCTCCTCATTGCACTACAGCAGACCTTACTGACCAGGAGAGCTCAAAGTAGACACCTGCAGGGCTGGCCTTTGTCCTCCAGAGTCCAGGTAGCTGACATCTGGGTATAAAGATTGGGGAGAAAATCAGAGGTAAAAAGTGCACTAAATTAAAAAGAAGCTACTCTTAAGTGTAAGGAATGTGTTCTGTGTTCTTCTGACAGAATCCAGCAGATGTCAGTGCTGGCACTTCAGTGTAGGGGGTATGGAGGTGGGTCTAGTGCCCCTGCAGTCCTGGAGCAGTTGCGCAGGTTTCTGGAGGTGTTCAGTTTCAAGGAGGAGAAGAGGCTCTAGCTGAATTCCCGGCCTCAACCTCCTACCATGAGAGATGGACAGAGTGCTGCGGAGACTGAGGGAGGAAAGATTCACCTGCCTCTCTGTGTGCTCAGGTAGTGTGTGTGTCTCTCTCTCTCTGTGTTCAGGTTGCAAGGGGAATCAGATCCCAGAAAGGAATCAGGTGTGTGTCAGTAATGTCCCCCTTTCTCTCTCTCTCTCCGTTCAGGTTTGTCAGATTTGTCAGATTTGCACGTACTTCTTTTATTGCTCTGAGCACACTCTTTAAACTCAGGGGAGATGTTTAAGGAGGACAGAGATGTTTTAAACTCCTGTAAGTGGATTGTTCGTACACTAGGCTTACAATACGTCCAGATAACTTTTAAATAATCAAGAAAATCACACAGACTCATTTAATTTGAAGTTTCAACGCATCAGAGCAGTAATAGTGCTCATTCACTTTATTAAATGCTTAAAAGTGGATTGGGTGGATGCAGGCCACAGGAAATCCCAAGCAATAGGCAGTCTGGGTGTTTCCAGTGCCTTTAAAGATTTAACAGCATTAATACTTAAATATAGTAATACAGCTATTGTTATCATATGCTTAGCCCTTAGGCTAGCCATGCAAAAAGCTAAAGCGCCCACCGCTAAATCCTAAAACATTCAATATATCACTCTCCAAAGCGAAAATATAATTCCAAAACCTTATAGTAATGCATCAATATAATGAGAGAAATGGTTCTTACCTTCCAATATATGTAAGTGTAGTTGTAGAATATAACGTAAAAACAAGAGCAGTCTTCAAAAGGCAGAGACTTTTGAAGATGATCAAACAGCAATCAGCTTTTCAGAGCTCTTTAGAGCATAGATCACGTCAGCTTGTAGTACCAAGCTGAGTGATACAAGTCTAGGATTTTACCTCGGTTTTTATAGAGATTAAATCTATAATTATTTGGTTTGTTTTACAACCCTTATCTTTTAAGTGAATAATATATTTAAAAAGTACCGGTGACTCCTTTTCAAAATTAATTGAATGTGAGCTCATGGTTCACTATCTTCCACCCCTCCTTTTCCTAAAAATTAGGTGAACTGGAGTTCACGGGGTCCTTGCTACCAAGTACAATACAGATATATGAGAGAGATGTTTATTTAAGACATAACACCAGCTTGTACAAGTAAATTTATATATATATATATATATATATATATATATATATATATATATATATATACACACACACACACACACACACTGAGTGTACAAAACATTAGAAACACCTGCTCTTTCCATGAAATACATCCAGGTGAAAGCTATGATCCCTTATTGATGTAACCTGTTAAATCCACTTCAATCAGAGTAGATGAAGGGGAGATAGGTTAAAGAAGGATTTTTAAGCCTTGACACAATTGAGACATGGATTGTGTACTGTATGTGTGCCATTCAGAGGGTAAATGGGCAAGACAAAAGATTTAAGTGCCTTTGAACGGGGTATGATAGTAGGTGCCAGGCGCGCCGGTTTGAGTGTGTCAAGAACTGCAACGCTGCTGGGTTTTTCACGCTCAACAGTTTCCCGTGTGTATCAAAGGACATCCAGCCAACAGCAGGCCAGTGGTCGAAAATGGCTCATTGATGAAAGAGGCCATAGGCGGCTGACACGAATTGTGCAGAGCAACAGACAGGCTACAGTTAGTCAACTGACAGTCCAGTACAACATTGGTGCCGAAAGACCCATAAAAGAATGCACAACTCGTCATACCTTGACACGAATGGGGTATGGCAGCCGACGACCTAAGAGAGTTCCACTTCTTTTAGCAAAACACAAGAAACTGCGGATGTAGTGGGCGAAGGAACGAAAACACTGGACAGTAGAGGATTGGAAAAACATTGGCTGGTCTGGTGAATCCCGGTTCTTGCTGTTTCACGCTGATGGGAGGACTAGGGTATGGAGAAAACCACATGAGTACATGCATCCATAATGCCGCGTGTCAACATTGCAGGCTGGTGGTGGTGGTGTGATGGTGTGGGGTGTGTTTTCATGGCACACATTGGGCCCCTTGATAAAAGTGGAGCAACATTTGAATGCTACAGGATATCTGAACATCATTGCCAATCAGGTGCATCCCTTTATGGCAGCAGTGTATCCATCTGCTAATGGATTTTTTCAGCAGGATAATTCCCCATGGCACAAGGCTAGGATTGTCCAGGAATGGTTCTACGAACATGACAGTGAATTCAGCTTACTGCAGTGGCCTGCCCAGTCACTAGATCTCAATCCAATTGAGCATCTGTGGGATGAGATGGAACGAGCTATTCGGAGTAGAGATCCACTACCAGCCAACTTGACACAACTGTGGAAAGCATTGGAGTCAACATGGGCCAGCATCCCTGTGGAATGCTTTCGACACCTTGTAGAGTCCATGCCCCAAGGAATTGAGGCTGTTCTGAGGGCAAAAGGGGGTGCAACTCAATATTAGGAAGGTGTTCCTAATGTTTTGTACACTCAGTGTATGTATGTATATATATATATATATATATATATATATATATATATATATATATATACAGACGTGCTCAAATTTGTTGGTACCCTTACAGCTCATTGAAATAATGCTTCATTCCTCCTGAAAAGTGATGAAATTAAAAGCTATTTTATCATGTATACTTGCATGCCTTTGGTATGTCATAGAATAAAGCAAAGAAGCTGTGAAAAGAGATGAATTATTGCTTATTCTACAAAAGATATTCTAAAATGGCCTGGACACATTTGTTGGTACCCCTTAGAAAAGATAATAAATAATTGGATTATAGTGATATTCCAAACTAATTAGTTTCTTTAATTAGTATCTCACATGTCTCCAATCTTGTAATCAGTCATTCAGCCTATTTAAATGGAGAAAAGTAGTCACTGTGCTGTTTGGTATCATTGTGTGCACCACACTGAACATGGACCAGAGAAAGCAAAGGAGAGAGTTGTCTGAGGAGATCAGAAAGACAATAATAGACAAGCATGGTAAAGGTAAAGGCTACAAGACCATCTCCAAGCAGCTTGATGTTCCTGTGACAACAGTTGCAAATATTATTAAGAAGTTTAAGGTCCATGGAACTGTAGCCACCTCCCTGGGCGCGGCCGCAAGAGGAAAATCGACCCCAGATTGAACAGAAGGATAGTGCAAATGGTAGAAAAAGAACCAAGGATAACTGCCAAAGAGATACAAGCTGAACTCCAAGGTGAAGGTACGTCAGTTTCTGATCGCACCATCCGTCGCTTTTTTGAGCGAAAAGTGGGCTCCATGGAAGAAGACCCAGGAGGACTCCACTTTTGAAAGAAAACATAAAAAAGCCAGACTGGAATTTGCTAAAATGCATATTGACAAGCCACAATCCTTCTGGGAGAATGTCCTTTGGACAGATGAGTCAAAAATGGAGCTTTTTTTGGCAAGTCACATCAGCTCTATGTTCACAGACGAAAAAATGAAGCTTTCAAAGAAAAGAACACCATACCTACAGTGAAACATGGAGGAGGCTCAGTTATGTTTTTGGGCTGCTTTGCTGCGCCTGGCACAGGGTGCCTTGAATCTGTGCAGGGCACAATGAAATCTCAAGACTATCAAGGTATTCTGGAGCGAAACATACTGCCCAGTGTCAGAAAGCTCTGTCTCAGTCGCAGGTCATGGGTCCTCCAACAGGATAATGACCCAAAACACACAGCTAAAAGCACCCAAGAATAGATAAGAACAAAACATTGGACTATTCTGAAGTGGCCTTCTATGAGTCCTGATCTGAATCCTATCGAACATCTATGGAAAGAGCTGAAACTTGCAGTCTGGAGAAGGCACCCATCAAACCTGAGACAGCTGGAGAAATTTGCTCAGGAAGAGGGGCCAAACTACCTGTTAACAGGTGCAGAAGTCTCATTGAGAGCTACAGAAAACATTTGATTGCAGTGATTGCCTCTAAAGGTTGTGCAACAAAATATTAGGTTAGCGGTCCCATCATTTTTGTCCATGCCATTTTCATTTGTTTTTTTTTTTTTTACAATATTATGTTGAATAAAAAAATCAAAAGCAAAGTCTGATTTCTATTAAATATGGAATAAACAATGGTGGATGCCAATTACTTTTGTCAGTTTCAAGTTATTTCAGAGAAAATTCTTCGTTTTTTGTGGAGGGGTACCAACAAATTTGAGCACGTCTGTATATATATTCAAATATAGAACACCCACTCTGTTTAATCAATCCAACCCAGGTTTAAAATATGTTTCCTCAATAGGTTGGATTTGCTTCATGTATAGATGCGTCAACAAAATAATATTGGATAAAGACTGTTAAAAGGTTCACGGCAAACCTCTGAGTCCGCAATTGTTGATCTAATTATTTGCATTTAAATTCAGGCTATAATGAACATGTTAAATATAATAGTCTCATCTTAACATAGGAGGCTGTGTGGTCCAGTGGTTAAAGAAAAGGGTTTGTAACCAGGAGGTCCCCGGTTCAAATCCCACCTCAGCCACTGACTCATTGTGTGACCCTGAGCAAGTCACTTAACCTCCTTGTGCTCCGTCTTTCGGGTGAGACGTAATTGTAAGTGACTCTGCAGCTGTTACATAGTTCACACACCCTAGTCTCTGTAAGTCGCCTTGGATAAAGACGTCTGCTAAATAAACAAATAATAATAAATAACTGTACCATGCTTGGACTAAGCCTGATCTCTCTCTGTTTCTTAAAAATGCCCTGAGCAAGCAGGTTTCAGACACCCTGTTTACCTGCAAGGCTAGTGTTTTAATTAATATGAAACTCCACCGTAAGTGCTTTTCCAAATTCACCGCACTGTCATGTTTGGCTCACAAACATCATCAAGTTTCCTGTGTACTAAAGTTATTAAATACAGTTTACACTTTATTGGGCAGCAGCGTGGAGTAGTTGTTAGGGCTCTGAACTCTATATAAACTAACCATTTATATTCTTTAGTTTAATTGATATTGTAATGTCTAAAAGACTTTTTGTTTAGTTGAAGACAGAAACTGAACTAATTCTTAAATTGATTCAATTAAATGCATGCTCGTGCTTTTACAGTCTATTTGTATTACAGTAGAGCCTTAACAAGCAAAAACAATTGTTAGTTTAGATATTATGTTTCTTATTAGATCAAAATACTTAAAACATATTATTTCTCTTCAGAGTTTTGTCTATTATTAGATCAGAATACTTTAAAACCTCTATGCTTAACAACACAATCAAATAAAATCAAATAGGTCTTTTTAGTTTCAAATTTCATTCTGTCTAAAAAGGGTTACCCTTTTGTTTTTGCATTACCTAGCCTCTGTGTTTAGTTCTTTACAAATTATGGCTCCATTTTCAAGCTAATTAAATGAGATGCCTGCTTCTGCCAAGGTTACAGGCTTCTGCACCAGCAGCTCTTAAATAAGGGAAAGCTCAGCTCATTTCACAGGTGTTTCTTGGTCAGCGTGACCTCAAGCCAGTGCTCTCTTAACACAGATTTAGACTCTATAATACTTATACTGTTATACTGGACTTTTCAAAAGAATATATATATATATATATATATATATATATATATATATATATATATTGTAAACGGACCGTCACTCACTGTCGCTCATTGCACCTTTAAGACCACTGACCCAGGACACAGATTATGAATTTTTAAGCGCAGTTGCGTTAAATTTTAATAAACAAATACCAAAACAAACAAAAACCAAACAAACACCTAACTCCTTTGAAGTACTAACTAAACTGTATGCAGGTCCCTGACTAACCCACAAGACAGCTAAGCCGTTTACCTGTCATAAACAGACTATACACTAACAACTTCGTACTTACAAGGGTGACTGCCTGGAAACACAGGCAGCACACCGCCTTCTGCTTCCTTCTCCACAGCAGTCCTGAGCAGACTGACTGCCTCTCTTAAATACCCTGCACCGGGTTCTAATTTACAATTACCACCAGGTTCAGGGGATAATTAACAATCAACATTAACTGAAAATTAAACAATTAAACAATAAATATTTAAACTAACCAAATGTGCCTACGCACATGTTTTCTGCAGGGAGGATTTAACCCCGTCCCTGCTGTCTTACAATATATATCAAGATCAAGTCTTCTGTTATAATAAACTTTTAATATGTTCTTTCAACAATTATTTTACTTGTATAACAGTTTAACTTTAAATTATTTTATAACATGTATTTCTAATTGAGATACTTCAATATAGCAATCTCTTATAAATTGTAATTTTATTTTACTTCATTGATGTACACAGAAGGCAAGAGATTCATTTTAATTAGGCACCTGCTTGGCAGCAAATGCAACCTTGAATATTGAAACTTAGGACTGCTCATACATTTACTTAATGTTATTGTATTAGGTTTCTTATTTATTTAAATACTTTTATGTTTTCTTACTATAATCAAACCTAGTTCGATTGCTTCTAACATATTAAATCTGTTCCATATAGTTTGCCATTCTGCTCTCGCTGGATCAGAATGTTTTAAGGCTCTGAGTCTAATGCTTTTGCCTGATAAGGGAGGCTTGGAACTTTCAGCAGGTCGGCCTGACCTTTTGATACCAGGAGCTCTCTTTTTCAGACCTTACACAGACTTATTCAAAAGGATACAAAATACAGGATCCTACAACATTACTATTAGCAATGTATTTCATTCTATAGCATCCAGTCCATATCTAATAAGTCAGCTTGTTCACAGCCAGATTTGAATTCTCCTCCTGGCTCAGCTCGAAGTGGCTCTGTGAGCACCACAACAGGCCTGTGCATCCAGCGTTTTACATCACAGGTGTGGGCGACCAGGGCCTTTACTTGATACCTGCAAAAAAATCTTGTTAGCTGGGCTCCCATCTCTACATTCTCATTCCCATCATCAGTGGGCAAACACATTTTAACTGAATCTGGGTCCATCAAAGAACCGCACACCCTTGCAACCGAGGCCTTCCATGCAAAAGGATGTAATGACTTATAGCACAAAAGGGACATTCCAGAACCGTCTGTGACACCACTTCTAAATAAAGTTGGTTTGAACAGTCTGGTGATATGGTTTTCAATATAAAGCTTGTCATCTTTGTTGTCTCCGAGGTTGTCATGGTTACGATTTTTAAAAAAAATTCCTGCGGCTCCTCCTAGTGTTGTCTCCCTGTCAATTCTGACAGACAAGCTGACAAGACAGCCGTGACAGACAGAAGACAACTAATTCAAGAATATGTTGCACTGGGAAACGCAGGTATGTCGTTATATTCATACATATATATGGTATAAAATATTGAAATTTAAAACAAAGTTTTAGGAAAGTTTATAAATTACTAATCAATAACGTTAATGTTCTGTCTCCGAGACATTTTCCATTAATAAAACCCTAAATTGTCTCAAATACTGTGCACCTTAACCACTTCAAAAACCTATTCCCAGGTACCAGATTTTGAAAATAATAATGTTTTCAAACCTGTAATTGCTATAAAATGTTAACATATGATGAATAAAACACATATAAATGACCTAACCTGTGTTTTTCATTAACTCTTTATGCTCCTGTGTACTACATACCCATATTCAATATAGAGATTTTTTTTTTGAACAATGAAAACAAAAACGCTGCAATAACAATAATAATCAGTTAACAGTAATTATCAAATAAAAATCAAACAATATAAAAACGTGTGGCTTTATCGAAATGTTCAATACAACAGAACCTGGGGTTGCCTTCGCAAACCACTGCACATTTTTCTTGTGTCTTTTCTTTTGTTTTCATTTTTGTAGCAGACCCTGTACACAGCTACTTTGCACAGGCATTGTGATGGATCTGGCTGCCGCATTGCCTGTACCCAGTGCTGTGTTTTGATAGTATTTCATCACAGCACTGCCATTTCAAATCAAACAGCTTCCCGTTTGCAGCTGGCTTATCTGTAAAATAGCTGCATGCTCTTCAGTTTGTACAGTTTTGTACTGTTCTTGGCTCCACATCCTCTTCATCATCATCGCTGATTGATAAGTCAGCATCACTGTTGCTGGTATCAATCCTCCAAACCAACTTCACTCCCGTTACTCATTATAGAAAGACCACATACGTTGCCATGTTTAGCTTTTGCTAAAAACTATATAAACTACAACTAAACAAGAAAAACTAATAATAAAACAAAAAATAATAATTTTAAAAAAATACTTGTAAAAGCTGAAAGGCTTCCCGCTTAATTTCTCAGTCTTTTAAACGCCCACAGCTAGACTGGAATCGCTACATGACACGCAATTGGATACAAATGTCACCTCACCCTCCCCCGACTTTCATTGCACATTCCACAGGAGTAGCACTGCCTTAGAGAATGAAACCTATAAAGCTAGACTGAGAAACCGATCACAGAATAGAATGGGAAACTTGACGTACACAGGTACGTCATGGTGTTGAAGTGTTTAAGGATAATAAATATCACTATTTAATTATATATTAAAATATAACCCTGGTGAAAAAATCCTTCAGAAATTGAAATAATTCATATAGGATTATATAAGAACTTTAAAATTATTCCTATAAGATTTTTTTTTATACCATTAAATCCAATAAGAAACTTTACAATCTAATAGGATTTAAAAGGATGTCCTGTAATTATCAAGAAGATGCAGGAGGTGTCGCAGGATTCACTGATGACGAAAACTATGAGCAAAATCATCTTCAAATAGAAGCTCATGCAGCAACAGTTGTCGTGTCCTCTTGTATTTTGATTCTACAAACAGCTTACGCGTCCCTAAAGGTATGCATACGTTTTAACCAACAAGTCTTACATTATAACTACCATAGCTGGTGCAACCCATGAAAAGTTAGTAATGTATACAATCAATGTTAGTAAAGACTTACACTTTAACTAAGTTAAGTAAGAACTTACACAAAGCTGGTGCAACCCAGCCCAGACCCCTAGAGACAAAAAAGTCAAAGCTGGGACCCCCTCCTTGCAACAGCGGGCAAAGTGTGCAGTGTGTGTGGAGATGGAGTGCCTTAACTATGCAATAAATACTGTGTACTGGTTATCATTAAATACAACCATACAGCCCATTTTAAAGCAAAATGAAGAGGCTGAATGGAAAGTGATGAGAATTACCCAAACTAGCTATTTATTGCAAAATAACAATATTATCTCTTAATAATGCAAAAACGATTTCAAAATAATGCAGTATCTCGTAAAAACACAATTATTGTGAAATAATGCAATAATGTAATAACATGCTAAATATGTTATCTGTAGTGTGAATGAGCTATTGTATTACTCCCTGTTCAGCACTGATCACTCAGAAGACAGAGACATCCACACAAGGGGCTGACTGTGCAACTCCTGTTTCCTTGTCAAACAACCACAGTCAAATGTCACTGCAATTTAAAATATTCAAATAGAACAATAAATTACTGACCTGTCAAATATTATTTCTTATCAGAGTCAGAGCAACTACTTGCCACATGTACCTGTAATGCAACACGAAACTATTACAATGGCAATTTGAATGCAAGGGTGTGTTTGTGTAAGGGGAAGAACATCTCTTATCACATGCTGTGTAAACATGTAGGACGTCTCAATGTCAGGGTACCTGGACTATCAGCATGGCTGCCATGTAGAAAACAGAAAGTGCTGATTAGAGGAGAAACCTCAAAATGGAGCGAGGTAACCAGTGGAGTACCACAGGGATCAGTATTAGGTCCTCTGCTATTCCTAATCTACATTAATGACTTAGATTCTAGTATAGTAAGCAAACTTGTTAACTTTGCAGACAACACAAAAATAGGAGGAGTGGCAAACACTGTTGCAGCAGCAAAGGTCATTCAAAATGATCTAGACAGCATTCAGAACTGGGCAGACACATGGCAAATGACATTTAATAGGGAAAAGTGTAAAGTATTGCACACAGGCAATAAAAATGTGCATTATAAATATCATATGGGAGATACTGAAATTGAAGAAGGAATCTATGAAAAAGACCTAGGTGTTTATGTTGACTCAGAAATGTCTTCATCTAGACAATGTGGGGAATTATTAACAAGATGCTCGGATATATTGTGTTGAATTTGAATTTAAATCAAGGGAATGTTAAAACTTTACAATGCATTAGTAAGACCTCACCTAGAATATTGTGTTCAGTTCTGGTCACCTTGTTACAAAAAGGATATTGCTGCTCTAGAAAGAGTGCAAAGAAGAGCAACCAGAATTATCCTGGGTTTAAAAGGCATGTCATATACAGAAAATAATTGAATATATTCAGTCTTGAATAAAGAAGACTACGCAGTGATCTGATTCAAACATTCAAAATCCTAAAAGGTATAGACAATGTCGACCCAGGGACTTTTTGACCTGAAAATAGAAACAAGGACCAGGGGTCACAAATTAGATAAAGGGGCATTAGAATAAATAGGGGCATTTTTACAGAGAATTGTGAGGGTCAACCAACAGAATGTTGACACCCCTGGGATCCTTCAAGAAGCTGCTTGATGAGATTCTGGGATCAATAAGCTACTAACAACCAAACAAGCAAGATGGGCTGAATGGCCTCCTCTCGTTTGTAAACTTTCTTATGTTCTTAACCCTGTAAGGACCAAGCATTTTTTAAATGAGAAAAGCTACTTTATTTATGTAACTAGATTCCGTTTCTTGTACAAAAATGTTATCTTGTGCGACTCCCACACTCTGAAGCAGCAAAGGAAGAGTTGTGTACAGAGTTTGAAGCTAATGGTATGAATTTTTACATCATTATCATCTGGAAAAGTTCACATGACCCACAGGTCACAGCTGCAAGTGAAGAGTAACTTCAGATTTTGCCTGCAGTTTCAGAACACTGAAGATATGAAGTAATATGAAATATGAAGTAATATGAAGATGGCTGCCGAGATGGTTTATAAAATACTGACAGTGTTCCGTTTGCAAAAGTCATTCAAGCTCCCCACAGGATGCTTAATAACAGCTGATTTCTTACACACTGTGCATTGCAGAACCTGCTAAGTCTTAACACAGACCAATTCTCATGCATTTCCATATATATACACACACAGTACATAACCACATAATAAACAAACAGTCCCTCAAAAGGTAAAAAATATTTCTGTAGTTTTTCAGATTATAGCAAATGCAATTAATGTCCCAGCAGGTGACAGACAATCCGCCTTAAGGCTTTTTTTCATGCACTGTGTTTCATAACATGAATAAATATAATTATATTTATATATATATATATAAAATATGTTAAAACAGTCCATCTTGAATACCTGTCCCATCCCTGAAAAGGTGTTCCTAAGTCCAAAAAAGCAGGGACAGATTAGAAACCATGTTCTTGTTTTATTGTCGCCCATGCTGCACATCCCCAGGGCATCCCCTCAGAGATAGAGGGACCCTGGCAGTCAAAGGCACCAGTTCTCTCAACACACCCAATTTGACTGTCAAAAGTGTTAAAACAGTCTGCAACACCCTGTCACCAAATGAGATAAAGGGGCAGCATCCGAGCACTGAGATAGAGGGGAGAGGGGCAGTTAGACTAGTCTCTCACACACCCAGACTGTCAACTGCAACACCGTCACTGAGATAAAGGGGAGAGGGGCAGTTAGACTAGTCTCTCACACACCCAGACTGTCACCCACAACCCCGTCACTGAGATAGAGGGGAGAGGGGCAGTCAGACTAGTCTCTCACACACCCAGACTGTCAACCACAACCCCGTCACTGAGATAGAGGGGAGAGGGGCAGTCAGACTAGTCTCTCACACACCCAGACTGTCACCTGCAACCCCGTCACTGAGATAGAGGGGAGAGGGGCAGTCAGACTAGTCTCTCACACACCCAGACTGTCACCCACAGCCCCATCACTGAGATAGAGGGGAGAGGGGCAGTCAGACTAGTCTCTCACACACCCAGACTGTCACCTGCAACCCCGTCACTGAGATAGAGGGGAGGGGGCAGTCAGACTAGTCTCTCACACCCCCAGACTGTCACCCACAACCCTGTCACTGAGATAGAGGGGAAAGGGGCAGTCAGACTAGTCTCTCACACACCCAGACTGTCACCCACAGCTCCCATCACTGAGATAGAGGGAGAGGGCAGTCAGACTAGTCTCTCACACACCCAGACTGTCACCCACAACCCCATCACTGAGATAGAGGGGAAGGGCAGTCAGATTAGACTCTCACACACCCAGACTGTCACCCACAGCCCCGTCACTGAGATAGAGGGGAGAGGGGCAGTCAGACTAATCTTCACAGCACACAGAATCACTTGTGTATCATTTGTTCTGGGGCACCAAGGCAGCTCCAGTGTGGCTGTACAATGGGAAGTTTAGAACAGGTAGGAAGGTTTTTTTTTTTTCCATGAACTAGACTATTCGGTGAAGTAGTAGAATCAAAATCTAGCAACATAAAAAAAAATGATTCTGTCCAATTAAATCACATCTATGCTCGGAAGAGCCGAACCGCCTTTTCTCGTTCCTAATTTTTTGTATGTGCTTAGAATGGGACTCCTTTGCATTAAACACCATGTATAAAACATCAATCTGTCTGCATCTCAGTTGTATTTGTTTCTACCTAAGAGTACTGTCCCTGCAGTCTTTGCAAACCCATTTAAAACTTCAAACTTAAAAGCTCAATTAAAACTAAGTGGGATTCTTGAAAAGAGCCATATTATGTAATGGGTGACTGAAGGATATCCTTCCATTCTGGCAGTTTGTACAGTAAAGGTGCTATTCACACTATAGTGTTTATTCACTGTGTTTTCTAGGGTAAAAAATCAAACCTATGGAATTGAGTACTACCTTTCACACTTGAGTAATGTGAAAAAAAAGAAACAGGTTCGATTTTTGGATTATTATAAAAACATAAACACATGGATTTTGTGCAGTACAGGTTATTCCAAGCATATACTTTTTATTTCAATTGTAGTCGAGGAAGTAAAGAAACAATAGCCTAACCTGGAGACACATATCAGAGAAAGAAGCATGACAGGACAAGAGCGGTCAGGGCTTAACAGTCAGAAAAGAGGGGCAGTACATGAAAGTGATGGCATTTCTGGCTTCATACACAGAGAGTAGAAGGTCACTATGGTAAAGTATTTTCGGTAGCTCATTGCTAGCTTTCCAACTTTCAGATATATTTATTACAGGAGAGAGTGTTTGAAATAAAATATTGGTCATAGGTTTCTGATACTATGACAACTGTATGCAGGCGTGTAATATCATGTTTTTCTATTTTTATTATGTATTGTGCAACAACATTATTGTAGATCTAGTAGAAACGTAATAATTAGCAAACGTTTTAACTTCCATCTTAGTGCACTAAAGAATAAAGTGGTTTATGATTAGCGTTTGTTGATCATTAAGTTTATACTACATTTAACGTTTTTCTAATGTAAGAATTAACAACAGAATTGTATTTAATTTTTTATTAAAATACTGAAACTAGGTATATTTACTAAATCCTCCACTGCACATCAGCGCTCTGAAGCACGATATTAACACATCTAGCGTGCAATGGAGTGACGGACGACTTCTTCGGATGACGGATGATAAATGACGGAACGGATCCAGTGTGCAACGGCCTTTACTCTGGTCACACTGCAGTCGGATATGCAACGGATTACTGTATGTGTATGTGTGTAATACAAATACAAACTACAAAGCTGAGCCAAAACTGCCTTGTGCTAGTAATCAGCATCCAGCAATATTAGAGACATAAGATGAAAACTCAGCTAATGTTCTGTTGTGAGGCTAAGCCGCTCTCAGCACTCTATTGCCGAAACCAGGGTTATGCGGATCTACAACATTCAGTCAGTAGAACCTAGTAAAAGTATGGGGGGGAAGCCCACTCTGCCTGAAATGAATAAAATGTGCATGATCTTTTACCTTGTGTCCCTTGTGTTAGTCTCCTTCAAGCTTGTCAACTTCAGACAATAAATCCCTCTGAGCCGATGGTACTCTTCAACTGCAGTTTGACATGCGTAGATGCAGGTGGGGTCAAAGTTGATAAGGTAGATACCGCTTAAGGAAGTAACTGTGGAAAGTGCAATGAAACTTTGTCCATAGGAGAAAATGGAGTTACCACGATCCATCATAACTGTTTTTAGAGTCATCCCCTGACATTTGTGAATGGTGATTACATGAGCACCAATGACTGGGAACTGCTCTCGAACAATGTAGACTCTATCCATGATTTCAAACTTTGAGCATAAATGTTGAAAGGTATGGGTGACTCCATTGTTAAATTTGATGGTTATGGTTTTGGGCATACTTGTGTTTTCCAGATAGTAGGAAATTGATGAGACCAGTGGCAATGTCAATGTTCTTGCGAATTTGCTTAATACAAATGCAGATGTGAGACATTTACTACCAAACTAAATACAAATGCAAATATGTGACAAATGCTAAATGGACTTCAAATACTTTCCCATACAACAAATGTTAATTTATTAACATGAATTAGGCAGAGGCCTTTATCCAAGGTGACATACAAGGAAAACAGTTTATATAATAACAACATAAACACAGTAATCACATAGTTCGTAATAATTAACAGGTATGTACTAATATGGGAAGCAAGTTACATAAGACAGTGTTTCCCAATCTTGGTCCTGAGGACCCAGTGTTTGCTGATTTGTGTTCCATAATAATTGAGAACTCAGCTGGAACACAAACAGCAGACACAGTGGGCCCCGCAGGACCAGGTTTGTGAAAAACTGACATAAATGATGAGATATATGTATATATTTATATATGTGTGCATTGCACAATTATAATTTTTTACTAATTTTGTTTGTTATGTTTAATAAACATGAAGTTCTCAAAAGTGTCCTTTAGTTTGCATCTTTCAGGTTGATCATCTTTACCAGCAATGCCTAAAAGTCTCTCTACTTTATTATGATCATTATTATTGAAAAGTGTTTAAAATTGAAATATTTTTGAAGCTTTTTCATGATTTGAAATTCAAATGCAAATTCTTATATTTCAGAATATACAAATACCAAGTCAAATGCAAATAGTTCAGCAGATTGCATTTAAATTATTATTATTAATTTTTTAGCAGACACCCTTATCCAGGGCAACTTACAATTGTCACAATTATATCACATTATGTTTATATACAATTACCAATTTATCCAGTTGTTTATACTGAATCTAGGTAAAATACCTTGCTCAAGGGTACAACAGCAGTGTCCCTCACCCGGGATTGAACCCACAACCCTCCGGTCAAGAGTACAGGTATAATGAGGTATAAACACTGCTGTTTAGGAATAGAGCACTTTTTTCTTTTTTACTATACACACATGCCATTTACATACAAACGTTTCACACGTCTGTGGTTTTACAGACAAGGCTGAAGTTGGCTTCTTATTCGCCAGCTTCTTATTCACCAGCTTCTCATTCACTCAGCTTCTTAATAAGCTTCTTATTCGTTGACTTTTACTGCATAGATGTATTTGTCTACGTTGAAGAAGTAGCCTTGAATTTAATTGGTTAAATCACTTTGGGCCACCAATTTCTCTGCCAGTACCTGACAAGGGGTAACCCCTCTGCAAGCCCCACTTGTATTTAGCCCAGCCCAACGTGGTTTACTGGGGAAGATCAGCAGGTAAATATGCCACATTTGCCAATCGCTCAGCATCTTATTTGCTCTTTATGTATCTACGTTGAATAAGTAGCCTTGCAATTAACGGGTTAAATCATGTTGGATCGCTGATTTCTCTGCAGATACCCTGTATTTAGCACAGGTGGTTTATGTTATGTATTGACTGCAAACTACACCTGTATTTAGCCCGCCCACTGAGCAGTGGTTTACTGTGGGCAGAACAGCGGGCAAACATGCTATATATATATATATATATATATATTCTTAACTAAATGGAAAATATTAATGTTATTATACATAACATTTAAAGGGTTAAAAACCTCACTTTGTGCCTTCGCTGAAAAAGCCTTTCTTTAAAGGGTTATTCACTTTGTAGATTTCATTATTCAACGTAGATACATAAAGAGCGAATAGGAAGCTGAGCGATTGGCATATATGGCATGTTTGCCTGCTTCTCTTATACAATTATTTCAATAGTGATTAATACCCTTTGCGGTCCATTTCAATAAATTAAAAGTAAATCAGCTCATTTTTGCTGTTTAATCTACTATTTGTTAATAATATAAGTAAAACTTCAATGAAAAGTTTGAAGTATCTGGTATTGCCAGGCAGTCTCCCATCCAAGTACCAACCAAACACGCATATTATTATTATTTTTTTTTAGCAGACACACTTATCCAGGCCAACTTACAACTGTGACATACAATTACCTAGATAAATCAGCAATGTGTCCCCCACATGTGATTGAACTCACAAACGTCCAGTCAAGAACAAAGTGCTCTAACCGCTATTCCACAGATGCTGCAAACGATGGATCACTAGTGTCTCGTTGTATAAGGCCACGGAAAATGGTCGATTTCACGATTTCACGTATTTGACTGCCAACCGTGAAAAATGTAAATATTGGTGATTTCTGTCTGAGGTATGAAATCAGATTCCGAAACATGGCAAAAACTGCACGCTGTTTTTTTTTCAATTCCACCAAACTCTGTGGATGCAGCATGAGCTGTTTCTGCATATGGACAGGTTTTTACACAAAGAAAAACCACGAGTGTTGAAACTGCAACACGATGCACGATTATTATTATTGTTATTTATTTTAGTACAGCAGCAATGTTCCCCGTCTGGGATTGCACCCACGACCCTCCGGTTAAAAGTCCAGAGCCCTAACCACTACTCCACATTGCTGCCTATGCTGGCCTTCAACAAATAACTCGTTTTCTGCTCACGGGCCAGATAATTTGTGTGTGCGCCCACGTGTGTGTGTGTGTGTGTGTGTGTGTGTGTGTGTGTGTGTGTGTGTGCACGCGCGCCTCTGTCTGTGCATGTGTGTGAGTGTGTGAGTGTGTGTGCGCGCGTGTGTGTGAGAGCATGCTTGCGTGCGCGTCATATATAATTTAGAGTGTTTAAAGAAAAACGGTTTTGTCACTTGCACTAAACCCTGTTTTTAACATTTTGTTTTTCAAAGTCAGCATAACGCTATACAACACAGTCCATTTAATTACTGTATGAACATAGCATACAAGTTTTAAATGTTTACAAAACTCGACAATGTTGCCGAATTTCTCATTCAAACTTGTTTAGTTTTAATAAGTTTTGTCTGCTTGTTACTTTTTTCAACGAACACATTTAAATGACCCTTGTTTGTTACATTTTAAAAGATTGTTTTAAACGTTACAATGTAAATGTTGACTCAGTAGCTACCATTAAATGTTTCAACCTCGGTGACTTTCTTTGATGTGCTATTAATTTTAGGCAACTTGCAATATATATATATATATATATATATATATATATATATATATATAACATGAAACTTGTACTTTGAATATAGGTATATAAATGTCAATTGCTGTGGATAAACGCATCAGCCAAATCAATTAATATGACATGTAGTTTTCTAGCTTGCTATTTATTAATTTATTTATACATTTATAATATAAACATGAATTCATTTCTACATTTATTTATTTAAAAATATTTATTTTTAAATGTATTTATTACTCTATGCATTTGTTTAAGTCATTTATTTATTTTTAATTAAACGAGGAACTACAATTTATCAGAGATCAGAGATTTAGACAAGGATGATACATGCCATTCTTGTGTGCAATTCCATTCTATGGTATCTACCAAACAAACAGGAAACTAGAAATTTTCAAACAGGAAATTTCTAGAATCGAGCAGCACCTTCAGGTTTTCAGCGAAAGCTGGTCAGGCTTGGATGTAAGCTTAAAAAATAAAAGCATTTCAACAACTGCTCATTGGCGCAGCGGGCTAAGGTCGTGTGATCTTCAAGAACGTCATGTTGCAAGTTCAAACCACTGTTTTTTTATTATTATTTTTTCCTGCGATATGTGCTGTTTTAAAACATAAATAATTTGTTTAATATAAATGGTGTGGATCTCAAACTGCTTGCAAACCCTCGTTTGTTTTGACGTTGATCACTTTGAAGCATTCTTATGTGTTTTTTTATTTCTCACAGATGCCTTGTTACCGGCGACTCCTTCACCACCACAGCTATAGGATGGGTATCTCAACTATGCGTGGAATATATGTAATAATGCTACACCCAGGCATTTAACGAAAACCTGTAGTCAAAAACAGTGTTTATTTTAACATACCAATAGTGCTTACTTTCCAGATTTCCTCACATTTCCCCTTCATTTCTGTTTGGATTCTTTATCAAGGTATTTCTTGTGCTGCTTATCATTAAGAACATTGGGTTATAATCAGAACCCTGGTGCCCTGAAATAGGAATATTAACCATTACAAATGTGTGTTTCCCCTTTAAGACACCCAAACCTGAAACTTTATACCAAAGACTTCTCGTCAGAGCAGTGTGACGTGGCTGCTGCTCTGCCCCTGAGAGCATAAAGGCGCTGCGTGCACTGACCATGATGTTATTTACCTTAAGAGGATTGTGACCATGAATGCTGCTGCCACAAAGTTAATGGTTTACATTCCTATTTCAGGGAACCAGGGTTATGGCAATAACCTAACGTTCCCTTTCAAGTGGGGAATAGTAACCATTACAAATGGGTGAAGTATACCCAAGCTGTCACAAGGACATGGTAGTACCTCACTGAGCTACAAAGCTGAGCCAAAAACGCCTTGTGCTAGTAATCAGCATCCAGCAATATTAGAGACATAAGATGAAAACTCAGCTAATGTTCTGTTATGAGGCTGGACTGGGAAGCCGCTCTCAGCACTCTAGTGCCGAAACCAGGGTTATGCGGATCTATGACATTCCGTCGGTAGAACCTAGTAAAAGTATGGGGGGAAGCCCACTCTGCCTGGACAGATGCACACTGAAACAAAGCCCATGAAGTCACCAATAGATAGCGCATCACCCTTTAGATCACATGCCCTTGCCTGCACAGAGGCAGATGGGACGAGTGAGAAAGAGACTGGTGCTGCTGAGCGCTGTTGCAGCAGTTCAGGAAAAATAACCTGCTGGTGTGACTGGACCTCCCAGATCTTATCTATCTGCTCCCTATCTGCCGAACGTGAATGGTGAGCTTTCTTCCTCCGTTTTGGAAGAGGAGAAATCGGGGGAGAAGATGAGGAGGAAAGTGACTGTGACGCACACCCTCCCTTGACACAGAGCTACGGGAGGAGGGTCCAGCCTCACTGACCGAGCGTGGCGATGCTGAGTGCTGAGCGGACGTGAGGGAGCGTTTCCTGGAATGACGGGCCAGCCACCAGTCCAGCGTACACTTGGTGAAGGGGGCACAGAAATCACACGAAGTGCGATCAATCAATGAGCGTGCTCAGGACCCAGACAGACAATGCACTTAACGTGTCCATCCTCTACAGGCAACTTGGCTTTGTAAGAAACACATGCATGAAACCTATGCACGGCAGGACAGACCCTGTACTATGTAGTAGTGCACATAACAGTAACAATAAGCACTGTCAGTATGACAGTAGTGCACACGTTTACTGAATACCTGCCGATAGAGTATGAGTAACGAGTTTCTACACACCCCTAATTATAATACATGTGTTCAACATGTGTATATGGAATAGACTATGAATAACTCTTGAATATTAAATAAATAACCTTAACCTCTATAACTACTACTGTATAAACACTACAGCCAGCATCTGTATTTCACTTGCATCTTGTAGATAATGTTAAGACAATTCTAAACTTGTACTGTTTGGACAGGGTTTAATGTTTAAACTGTGAATGATTTCCACCCGTCCCAGCAGCTGACCTCCATGTCTCTCCACTCCCTCCAGGTCAGGCAGGCCAGAGCGACGCTGCTCCAGGTTTTGCTGAACCAGAAACAAAAATAAAAACATGAAACTGTCTGTTAATACAAAACTAGAGCCATTGGTACCATATAAAAAGAAAGCACAGCGATGAAGGATCCTGTGGGTAGGGACCTAAATGGTGCCAGAGAATGTCATCACCAAGTTTTCATCACAGCTGGACAAGAAGTTCTGCAGAGAATGTCCTGAATGTCTTATCATAACTGGACAAGCATGACGTCCCTTAATGGTGTATACTAGGATTCCATTAGGCGCGACCGAATCTTCAAGTCACGCTCCAGTCAACTACTGCCACCTGCTGGTTTAATGTTGAAATTCACCCTTTTTAGAATCTACAGCGAGAGCAACTGCCAATTTTTAGAAAGGAATGTTATAAACCGACAAGGAACAATAATTCTTAAAACCAAGTTGCAAGTATTGTACTGTTTAGATGCTTTTATTCCTTGCAGAAAATGAATCTTACTTGCTATCAAGTCATTTTGGTAAAAAAAAAAAAAAAATGTTTGCAGTATTATTTGTTTATCTTATTTTTTGCTTGTTATTATTGCAAATTAAATGTCGGCATATAAGATTGATTGATTGAGACCCCGGAAATAAAGCTCTAAAACAGCATTAAATAAAATCCCAAAACCAACCGATTTGAACATATTACACCTGTTCTTGTCCGCTTGCATTGGCTTCCGGTGAACTACATTATTTTTAAAATTTTATTAACGACATCCATCATCAGCGGCAGGGTGTGCTGCTGTCGTGCTTTATAAGTCTCTTAAGGCTGTCTCTGGAAATGGCCCTGCTTACATTAGTGATATGCTTTTACCTTATGTCCCTGGACGCCAGTTGAGATATGCTGATGCTGGGCTTCTGGTGACTACAATGATAAAACGCAGCTCTTGTGGTGAAAGAGCCTTCAGTCATTATGCCCCTGTATTATGGAACAATCTTCCAATTGAAATCCGTAAAGCTGACTCAATAAATGTATTTAAATCAAAGTTTAAAACACAGCTTTACGCAGAGGCCTTTTTGAAGATTGGGATGGCCCATTTTAGAATTTTGTTAACATGTATTTTATTTATTTATTTAATTTATTTATTTTTTTCCCCATTTGTTTTTGGATGTTTTTTGATATTTTACTGTATATTATATTATTTTATAGTATATTGTCATGTGAAGCGCTTTGGGATGCCTTGGCATGAAAGGCGCTATACAAAATACATTTGATTGATTGATTGATTGATAAAGAAGAGTTTGATGTGTGATCCGGGGGATTTTAAAAACAGTAACTTTTCATTTTATGTATTAAAGACCAGAACCATGCTTTGATTTTGCACCACAGTATAAGCACGACAGCAGCACACCCTGCCGCTGATGATGGATGTCTCTTGTGTCATCTGGAAAGAGCTGCACGTTCTATGTCTTACCTGATGGTGGCAGTCTGCAGTTGCTTGTGTTGTCTGGTTCCTTTGGCTGCTTGTGTGGGGGTGGGAATGGCGAGTTAGGGTTAAAAACCCTAACGTCACATTTCCTTGCTTTTGTGGTGATGAGTTCAACCGTAACTGCTGCATTACCGTTGTTTTTTGCAATGCATTTCCTTTCTTTTTGAGGAGGTTTTTATTTTCATTATAAACTACACCACTTGTGTGGAGGTGTTCCATACATGACTGCTGCATTTTACCACATTGCATTAGACATGTTAATGAAAAGAGTGCAAACTCAGTAATTCCAGCAAAATTGCAAAACAATTAAGTGCCTCAAGGGGGGTTCACAACGTAAGGGACTTAACATATGTCATAATGTAGTAGCCCCAAATGTCAGTTTAAACAGGATTTAATGGATATGACATAAGGTACATTTCACAAGGTCTCAAAATGCATCATGTTTTGTCCATAAAAACCTCTTTAATTATCATCTATTAATGAAACATTTATACAATTGAGAGCAAGGATTTAACATATTGCTCATTCTTCACTAAAGTTAAAGTGATTCTATTAAATGTAATGTTAAACTATAGTTACAGTGTGATTGTACTGCAGTTCAATGTGCCAGTTACTGTTCCTGCATTTTATTGTTAAACTGCAGGAACAATTGGACTGCCCTGCAGTGGGTGTTAAACTGCACTTACAATGATTATTACAGTCTGGTGTTACACTGCAGTTACAATGATTATTACAGTCTGGTGTTACACTGCAGTTACAATGATTATTACAGTCTGGTGTTAAACTGCACTTACAATGATTATTACACTCTGGTGAGGCAACAGCGTGGGAGAAGTACTAGTGGACAAGTACAACGCAGTTAGAAGCAGTAAGGAGAAATTACATCTTGAATTGCTTTAATCAGAAAACACTGCAGCTTAAAGTCTAACAGCTGCGTGTCTTTTTCTGATAACGAGCTGAAACTCGGAGCAGCTGATTCAAATTCGCAGCCGTTCTGAGACACGGGGGAGGGGCGGAGCCCACAGTACAGAAAACAAACAAAAGGCAGCCAGTGTTCACTGCGACCGCGTGTGAAGCGACATCGTGGGAGAAGTACAGTCATGGACAAGTACAACACAGTTAGAAGCAGTTTGAAAGCAGGTTGACAGCTGCAGAAGCTAAACTAAACTTCCAAAAAATAAATAAATAAATAACATGGTCTTCAAGCCAGTAATCTGTGACAACTGCATATTGTGGGAAATCCGAGAAAACCCAACAGAGCTCAACCATGTGTGTGTAAAGTGCTGCAAAATCCAAGACTTGCTTAAACTAGTAAGTGTGCTAGAAATGGAGCTGGAGGAAATGAGACAGCAACATGAGCAGTTTGGACCCTCTTACTATAACAGTGTGCTGCCTCCCAGGAGCCTCTGTCAAGCACATCACTGAGAACGTGGACAGGCTCCTAGAACGAACAGGAGACGACCCGGTAGTAGTCGTCCACATCGGTACAAACAACATTGGAAGAGACAGGCCAAGATCCCTGCAAAACAAATTCAGAGAGCTAGGAAGGAAATTAAAAGACAAGACCAAAACTGTGGTATTTTCTGGGATACTGCCGGTACCTTGCAAAGGACCATATTGACAGCTGGAAATACAAAATCAAAATGCATGGCTGAAATCGTGGTGCACACAGGAAGGCTTCATCCTTCTTGAACATTGGAGCACATTCTACAACAAGGACTATCTATACAGGTGGGACGGACTGCAATTAAACAAAAAGGGAACCAATCTACTCGGAGAAAGAATCCTTGAGGAGGTCCAGAAGCATTTAAACTAGAAAGGAAGGGGGGACAAAACAAAAAAACAGAAGGGAGACCACATCAAAACAAGGGCAACAACTCAGGTAAGACAGCTATTAAATGTATTTAAGAAAGACATAAGAAATAGTCTTGAAGCTCAGGTGTTAAATCTGGACAAAGAAAACAACGCCGAATCAATATGGGTCAGAATAATGGACAAAAATTCAAAGGGCATAATAATAGGAGCATGCTATAGACTGCCAAATTCAGACGCCGAGCAAAATAATCTGTTATACAATGACATTAGAAATGCGTGTAGAAAAGGAGAAGCCATAATAATGGGGGATTTCAACTTCCCCCGTATAAAATGGGAGAACCTGGTGTGGAGCACGACGGACGAAATTGAAATGGTGGAAATGACAAATGACTGTTTCCTAACGCAATTTGTCAAGGCACCGCCTAGAGGGGAGGCATGCCTTGATTTAGTCTTTTCAAATAACGAAGACAGAATAACTAAAACAGAGGTCAGAGAGCCATTGGCAAACTCAGACCACAACATGGTCTCATTTGAAGTGTTTTTTAAAACCCCAAAAGTAATGACTAATGCTAAGGTTTACAATTTTAGAAAAGCAAACTATGAAGGTATGAAACAGAGACTAATAGAAGTAGATTGGAGTAAAATAGAGAAAACATCCACAGAAAAAGGATGGTTGTTTTTTAAAAATGTAGTACTAGTGGCGCAAAACAATTACATCCCAAAAGTAGACAAATCTAAATCTAAAACAAAATGGCCAAAATGGTTTAATAGATCAATTTAAAAAAAATATTCAGTGAAAAAAGACACTTTTCAGAGCGTTTAAAGGGGACCAAAAACAAAGTACACAGAAAGAATACTTGGAACTGCAAACACAAGTCAAAAAGGGGCTAAAAACAATTCCAAAATGTTTTTCAAATATTATAACAGCAAGAGAACATTCAAAGAGGAGGTTAAATGTCTAAGAGACACAAATGGCAAAATCATAGATGAAGAAAAAAAAGTAGCAAATATATTAAATGATTACTTTTCACAGGTTTTTACAAAGGAGGACACGGACAACATGCCCCACATGTCGACCTGTTCCTATCCAGTTTTAAATAACTTTAGCAAAATAAACAAATCCACTGGGCCCGGATGATATACTCCCAATGGTACTCAAAGAAATGAAAGAAGTTATTTACAAACCGCTAACCAAGATCATGCAACAGTCTCTTGACACAGGGGTTGTACTGACAGACTGGTAAATTGCAAACATAATACCGATCCACAAAAAGGGAGACAAAACCGAACCAGGTAACTACAGACCAATAAGCCTGACTTCTATTATATGTAAACTTATGGAAACTATAATAAGATCTAAAATGGAAAATTACCTATATGGTAACAATATCCTGGGAGATAGTCAGCATGGTTTTAGGAAAGGGAGATCGTGTCTAACTAACCTGCTTGACTTTTTTAAGGATGCAACATCGACAATGGATAATTGCAAAGCATACGACATGGTTTATTTAGATTTCCAGAAAGCTTTTGACAAAGTCCCGCATAAAAGATTAATTCTCAAACTGAACGCAGTAGGGATTCAAGGAAATGCATGCACATGGATTAGGGAGTGGTTAACATGTAGAAAACAGAAAGTACTGATTAGAGGACAAACCTCAAAATGGAGTGAGGTAACCAGTAGTGTACCACAGGGATCAGTATTATGTCCTCTGCTATTCCTAATCTACATTAATGATTTAGATTCTGGTATAGTAAGCAAACTTGTTAAATTTGCAGACGACACAAAAATAGGAGGAGTGGCAAACACTGTTGCAACAGCAAAGGTCATTCATTGTATGGGTAAGTAAGCTGGGCTGAATTGAGTGGGGGACGGAGGGGGGTGATGCTGGGACACCAGAATCACCGTCGAGCCCTCTTGAGGTGTCGTGGGCTAGTCAAAGAAACACCGAGGATGGAAGGTGCCCACTTGAAGACCCCAGAGATGCACCCTACTTCGCTCAATCCAGACGGTTGTCATGCTGATGCGCTGGGGAGACCGCACTGTGGTTGATCCCCGGAGCCAGCATCGCAGCCATTGTATGTGCTGATGCACCAGGGAGGCAAATATGCTGATCCCTGGAGCCAGCATTACACTTCAGCCATCAACACCTGACAGAAGGATATCTACATCATCATATGGAAGGAAGTGCAAATGGACAGAAACACAGATGGATCACATTAGTTTACTGTAAAGCTACATCTTAGTTGGTGCTTATGTTGGCGAGAGCCGAGTTCAAATCAGCATGAAGTTTTAACATCTACTCTCGTGTAATGGAAATCATGAAAAAGACCTAGGAGTTTATGTTGACTCAGAAATGTCTTCATCTAGACAATGTGGGGAAGCTATAAAAAAGGCCAACAAGATGCTTGGATATATTGTGAGAAGTGTTGAATTTAAATCAAGGGAAGTAATGTTAAAAGTTTACAATGCGTTAGTAAGACCTCATCTAGAATATTGTGTTCAGTTCTGGTCACCTTGTTACAAAAAGGATATTGCTGCTCTAGAAAGAGTGCAAAGAAGAGCAACCAGTATTATCCTGGGTTTAAAAGGCATCTCATATACAGACAGGCTAAAAAAATTGAATCTATTCAGTCTTGAACAAAGAAGACTACGCAGCGATCTGATTCAAACATTCAAAATCCTAAAAGGTATAAACAATGTCGACCCAGGGGACTTTTTTGACCTGAAAAAAGAAACAAGGACCAGGGGTCACAAATGGAGATTAGATAAAGGGGCATTCAGAACACAAAATAGGAGGCACTTTTCTACACAGAGAATTGTGAGGGTCTGGAACCAACTCCCCAGTAATTCAAGCTGACAGCCTGGGATCCTTCAAGAAGCTAATTGATGAGATTCTGGGATCAATAAGCTACTAACAACCAAACGAGCAAGATGAGTCAAATGGCCTCCTCTCGTTTGTAAACATTCTTATGTTCTTCTCATTCTTATTGAGTGATGCTGAAGAAGGGTACAGTACGGCACACAGTACACCCTGATGCATCGTGGAGAGGTGTGTTAGAGTGTGGAAATGCAGGCTTTCGATGAACTGCGCCTTTGCCCAGAAAGAGCAGCGAATGTCATCACAGCTACCATCATTCTGCTCAACATGGCCAGAGAGAGTAATGTTCCCGCTACAGAGGAAATAGATGGAGCTGCTCAAGCAGCTAATGAGGGGTCCACTTTAATTATGAGGGCCCTGTTTAATCATGGGATTGCAGCAAGAAGAATCCTACCTCAAACCCATGTTGTGTGAATTGTTAATATTGTAGCATTTACTTCCGTTTTTTTATTGAGATTTGCTTGTCTGAATGTTTAAATGAATTCTATTGTATATCCTGTTTTATCCTGTCACTATTTATATTTAATGTGTCTTAATTGATTGTTGTATTGTTGGTGTTGCTGTTACTGTTCTTGGCTAGGTCTCACTTGTAAACGAGGGTTTCCTCTCATTGTGAGGTATTGCCTAGTAAAATAAAAATAGTAAAACAGACCCCCAGTGTCTTCAGGTTTTCGTTACAACTAAACCCTGAAATGAACTAACAACTTGCTTAACTAAAACAAACTTGAAAATCTGAGTACATTTTATTCATTGTTTAAGTAAAAAATAAAAATAATTTAAAAAATAATTAAAAAATGACCATGTTTACAATTCATTCTGGAATTCCATGCCCGTCTGCCTTAACTCGAACTGTAGTTTTACATTTGCGAGCAGATAATTTTTTTGTCTTGTCTGTTAATTTAGTGATTTCTGCTTGAAGTTTTTTTTTTTTCCTAAATCTAGCACTTCTTGTTGTAGTTCACTTAAACTGTCTCTCCCTCGTTTCCGTGCAGATGGACCCTCTGTACTGAAAGCTGGCGATGTTGGGTGGATACAGGGTCTGGATGTTGAACTCTGGTCCTCAACCAGAGTAACACTGAAAAAGCAAATAGAATCCTTGTATACCAAAGTTTACATTTGACCTATACTTAGGATGAGGTCATTATAGGTTGACTACGAATAGGTTCACTGTGGGTTAAATAAGTACCTAAAACGAATTGGGAAACATATTGATGACACATGTAGAGAATGTGGGGTGGGTGGCAAGAATGATTTGGAAAGGAAAACTATGATTACTCGTCTGAACAAAACAGCAATTTCAAATATAACACTGGAGGAAATATTGGGAACTCAGAAGAATTATTGGGAGATTTATAAGTATTGTTTATCAGATCAATTAACATCGGGGATAAACTATAAATTCGAAGCAGTCATTCAGGTGCAGCAATTCTTACTCCAGTCATGTAGGTGACAGTAACAAACCAAATGGGTTTACAAACAGCCATGAATATAAATAAGAAGTCCCATCTGCTACAGGGTGGCGTTTCCACTGAGAGACAGCAGTAACTGGCAGTTGAGAGAGGGAAACAGCAGTTCGACAGAGAAAGGGAGACGTTGCTATGTGGTAATCATCTATACAGTAATGTTATTCGACAGGGTTGACGGAAATAAAAGTAGACTAATATATTTCCATTGCTGAATTGTTTAATTGATCTCACCTGACAGATTCTGGAAACAATGAACTGTCCCGCCCTTGCGAAATTCCTCCAGATGTTGGCTCGTTTACGCCAAACAGGTCAATAATAAGCCGACATAAATAACCAATCTCAATCGTGTTTTTCCACTTCTTTTTTATTTCGTCAACCGTCCTGTTTAACTCCAGATTAACATAGAATGATGTTTAAAATGAAAGTCAATCAAATAGTAAACAGTACCGAATAGTAGCCTATTTTGAAATCAGAAAGAAAATAACTGAAAAATGCGTGTGTAATGATTCTGTTACTTATTGCTGTTTCTACTGGGGGAAGAAAAATCCAGAAATGTTTAATTGTGTTTGTAGTCATTTACTATCACTTTAAATTTCCTGTTAAAGTCCATCTTAAGTCCAGGTTCAAGTCCGACTAGGTTAAGTCTTTGATATTGCAACCGTTTCTCAAGCCAGACTTACCCTAGCCCGACTTGACACAGAAGTCAGACTTATAAATCCTGCTTGAAGTCAGACTTCAAAACCCACTTTATTGCAACCGGCTCTTGGTGATCAGAGCTTCGAGATATCTGACATGAAAACCACTTAATGATAATAGAATGGGACTCGCACATCACGATGACACATGCAATAATGTGGAAATGTTGTTATGGAAATCTGATGAGAACAACAAATCACATTTCTGTGCCTTATTGGTGGTCTACAATGAGCAGCATTGTGCTTCTATCACGATACATTGTAGAGTGCAACACAGCTTTGTGATTTATTAATGTACAATCTGCACACGTAAAAGCATTTAAATAATCCACAGTATGCTGCATGTGCACGTGGTGCCAGCAGTATGCGGAATCCCTTTTGCAGTAAGCAGCACAGGGCTCGAAATTATTTCACATTGTATTTGGTCAGATTTTTTTGTGGGTTGTAGTAGTATAATGATTTCCATTACACGAGAGTAGATGTTAAAACTTCATGCTGATTTGAACTTGGCTCTTGCCAAGATAAGCACCAACTAAGACGTAGCTTTACAGTAAACTAATGTGATCCATCTGTGTCTCCATCCATTTGCACTTCCTTCCATATGATGATGTAGATATCCTTCTGTCTGGTGTTGATGGCTGAAGTGTAATGCTGGCTCCAGGGATCAGCTTATTTGCCTCCTTGGTGCATCAGCACAGACAACGGCTGCGATGCTGGCTCCGGGTATCAACCACAGTGCGGTCTCTCCAGCGCATCAGCATGACAACCGTCTGGATTGAGCTAAGTAGGGTAAATCTCTGGAGTCTTCACGTGGGCACCTTCCATCCTCTGTGTTTCGTCGACTAGCCCACGACACCTCAAGAGGGCTCGATGGTGATTCTGATGTCCCAGCATCACCCCCCTCCGTCCCCCATTCAACTCAGCCCAGCTTACTTACCCGTACATCAGCGTTTCTTTCTTTCTATTGTGCTTGAGATCCCCAGCCAAAATCTTTCCGTCTCAACCACAGCCAGTTGCTGCTCCTCTCTGCTGCTTCAGATAAGTTCTTCACTGTGCGACACAACCCTTGGCCACTGAATCCGATGTCTCTGAGAAACCTGGGCTGTAGAGTGTGCCACAAATCCTCGACAACCCACCTCCACTGGGTAAACCCGCTCTCCATCCTCGCTGTTCCGCTTCAGTGGCTAGTTGAGCATACCGCAGTTTCTTCCTCTCATACACCTCATCTACAGCATCCTCCCATGGCACTGTTAACTCTACCAGGTAAACAAGGCGTGCTGATCCAGACCACAAGACAATATCTGGTCAAAGGTTAGTGGTGGCAATCTCAGGTGGAAAAATGAGCTGTTGACCAACATCTGCCAGCATTTTCCAGTCTCTAGCAGCTTCCAGTTGTCCTGGGCAAGGATTGATTTTAACACCTTTTCATAGTGGTTGCTCTCCTGGGCGGAGGAATGTTGTCTTTTGTGTGTAATGTTTTGATGGAACAGGTGGCAACTTATTGGTCATGTTACGCTTGTCTTCCAATGCTAAGGCCAAACATCGCAGCACCTGGTCATGGCGCCAAGTAAACCGTCCTTGGCTAAGAGCCACCTTACATCCTGTCAAAATGTGCCTTAATGTTGCAGGTGATGAACACAAAGGACATGAGGGATCCTCTCCTACCCAGAGGTTTAGATTCTGTGGTGATGGGAGAACATCATATGTTGACCTAATGAGGAAACTGATCCTGCTCTGTTCAATTGACCATAGGTCTTGCCAGCCAATCTTGCGTTGTTCCACACTCTCCCATCTCATCCATTCTCCCTGCTTGGCCTGGGAAATGGCCTTTATGCACCTCATCTTCTCCTCCTGCTTTTGCACCTCATTGACTACCAGCTTCCTCCGTTGAGCTGGGGCTGCCTTGTGCCATGTAGGAGGAGCTGAACTGAGACCAAGACCCATGCTGAACTTGCCCCATGATATTACCAATTCGAAGGGCAGACTTTGCATCCTCCACAGCTTTCTTTGCCGCCCACTTTCTTTCAGTTTTCAACACAGGTGCTGCCTCCCTTATGCATTTGTCGTGTGACTCTACTAATGTCATTTCCAGTCTGACCTTGGCGCACTTAAACTCCTTGGTTAGAGCTGAGACTGGTAGCTGCAGTATTCCTTTACCATAAAGTCCCACTCTGCTGAGGCAGCGTGGAACTCCCAACCATTTCCTGATGTATGAACTGATTAAAGCTTCCAGCTTCTCTACTGTTGTCAAAGAAACCTCGTACACAGTCAGTGGCCACAGCAACCTCGGCAGTAGTCCAAACTGAAAGCACCAGAGTTTTAGTTAGCCTGGTAAAGCGTTGCTGTCTATGCTCTTCAACCCTTCCACTGCTTGTTGTCTAACTTCTCCCACACGAACTGTGTCATTTAGATCCCCGTCGTACCATCTCCAAAGACTCCTCATTGGCTTCTCAGACACTGTTGGTATTGCCTCACCATTAATGAAGAACGTTTTATCTACTACTTTACCTTTAATTATAGAGATACTACCCATTTTGATGCCCTAATGATTACTTCCATTGCCATGGTAAAAGCCAGTGGAGAAATGGTGAATCCTGCCATTATTTCAACTTCTAGGCATTGCCATGTAGTGCTGAATTCTGAAGTTGAAAAATTAAATATATATAGAGGGAGTCTGAGAGAAAAAATGACACCAAAGTTTGGTGCTTCTTTCATTTGTTTGGTGTGCAAGGTAATCAAACATGCAATCTTCAGGTGTGAAAAAGTTATTGCCCCCCCTAGTTAACTCAACCCAATTAAAGGGATACTTAGGGTCAGCTGTTTGAGTATTTTGGTTAACAACCAGGCCTGATTTGGGCCAGCCATGCCCAATATAAATCTGACTAACTTTGGCCCTTACCATCAGAGTGAAGTTGTCAGCACACAGGTTCTAAAGGCACATCATGTCACGAACAAAATAAATTCCTGAAGACCTCTGGAAAAATGTTGTTGATGCCTGTCAGTCTGGAAAGGGTTACAAAGCCATTTCTAAGGCTCTGGGGCTCCACCAAACCACAGTCAGATCCATATTGTCCAAATGGAGAAAGTTTGGGACAGTAATGAATCTTCCCAGGAGTGGCCGTCCTGCCAAAATCTCTCCAAGAGCAAGGTGTAAAATCATCCAGGAAGTCACAAAGAACCCTAGAACAACATCCAGGGATCTGCAGACCTCTCTCACCTCGGCTAAGGTCAGTGTTCATGACTCCACCATCAGAAAGACACTGGGCAAAAATGGGATTCACGGCAGAGTAGCAAGGCGGAAACCATTGCTCACTAAGAAGAACATGAATGCTTGTCTCAAGTTTGCCAAAAAGCACCTGGATGATCCTCAAAGGTTCTGGAACAATGTTCTATGGACAGATGAGTCAAAAGTTATGACTGGCGAAAACCAAACACTGCATTCCACAGTAAGAACCTCATACCAACGGTCAAACATGGTGGTGCTAGTGTCATGGTTTGGGGATGCTTTGCTGCATCAGGACCTGGACGCCTTGCCATCATTGAAGGAACCATGAATTCTGCTCTGTATCAGAGAATTCTACAGGAGAATGTCAGGCCATCCGTCCGTGAGCTGAAGCTGAAGCGCAGCTGGGTCATGCAGCAAGACAATGATCCGAAACACACAAGCAAGTCTACATCAGAATGGTTGAAGAACAAGAAATTTAAAGTTTTGGAATGGCCCAGTCAAAGTCCAGACCTAAACCGCATTGAAATGTTGTGGCAGGACCTGAAACGAGCAGTTCATGTTCTAAAACCCACAAATGTCACTGAGTTGAAGCAGTTCTGCATGGAGGAGTGGGTCAAAATTCCTCCACGGCGCTGTGAGAGACTAATCAATAACTACAGGAAGCGTTTGGTTGCAGTTATTGCTGCTAAAGGTGGCATAACCAGTTATTGAGTCTAAGGGGCGATTACTTTTTTTTTCTGGGGCATTGGGTGTTGCATAACTTTCTTTAATAAATAAATGAAATATGTATCAAATTTTTGTGTTATTTGTTCACTCATGGTCCCTTTTATCTAATATTAGGTTTTGGTTGAAGATCTGATAACATTCAGTGTCAAAAATATGCAAAAATGCAGAAAATCAGACAGGGGGCAAATACTTTTTCACAGCACTGTATGTGTACTCATGACTTTTAATTCAGGCACAACTAAATACAAATACAAATCTTCTAAAACTTCACTGCATGTTCACTTTAATTAAATAGTTCTTTGTTTGATGGAATGCATAAAAGTATGACAAAAACAAAGTTAGAGTTACTGCAAACCTCCCTATTTTTATGTAGACTATCATTTTGTTGTAGACAATTTATTTTGTTACAGTTGTGTGTGTGTGGAAATGGAATGCATGACAAAAACAAAGTTTAAGTCCACATTATTAATCACACTGCAAAAGCATCAATGGAGCCAGCATTCATTGTCAATGTTTTGACAACGTTCCAGTGTACAGCTGTCTCGAGTTTAATTAGCATTCATGTAAATGCAGAATGACATAGAGACTGTACTTGTGGGAGGAAGGGGGTTGGCTGAATCTCTGATATTATATAAACTGTATTGTGGACAGTGAAGATGGTTGAAAATTAACCGTACCCATATTGACTTCTATTATTTTAAGAGCACAATGATTCACAGTGGCAGTGCTTCCTGTTGTAACCGTTATCAACAATTTCAGCCACGCTCCCTCAGCTGCTGTTTTCCTCTCTTATTGGCTTCAATCCTCACCTGGAAGAGAACGTTGAATGGTATTGGATAGCGTGTGCATCAATCATTAACAACCAGGCACTTTAACCCGCCTTGAGGCACTCGTTTGTGATTAGCTGGATTGTTCTTTCTTGCCTGAGTGATTGATGTAGCTGCTGATCAGAAGAAACGCTGTATTGTATATATTTTAAATCAAATTTGCAAAACGACCTCAGCGAAAATAATGTTATACACATATCCAGAGAACCGCTTATCACGAAATGTTCTAAGGATACGAACTTGAACACAATTTACAGTGTCTTACAAAACCAAACAAACTTTTTTTTTTGCCTATAGTAAAATCATAGCGATTAAGAAATGCAAAAATAAAGAAAAGAATATAATTAACTTCAATTGATTTTTAACTGTATTTTATATTATTATCTCTAAACCACTGTGCGTACATATTTGAGTGTTGTTTAGCTGCCTGACTATAGATTCAAAATGACCATATAAAGAAAGAACATAAACGAGAGGAGGCCATTCAGCCCATCTTGCTCGTCATATGAATATTACATATTAAGAACATAAGAACATAAGAAAGTTTACAAACGAGAGGAGGCCATTCAGCCCAGCTTGCTCGTTTGGTTGTTAGTAGCTTATTGATCCCAGAATCTCATCAAGCAGCTTCTTGAATGATAGCGTCTTGTTGTAATGACAGAGATAGCGGCTCGTTGAATTTATTTTTGGTGTTTGATACAGTACATTCAGATAAAAAATGGATAGATTTCTTTCTTGCAAAACAACGAAGGAAGAAAACACAGAAGTCTATATAAAGTGCAAAGTGACAGAAAGTTATACCAAGTCCCTTTGGATAATGTTCTGTTGCCTTTAATAAAATGTTTTATAGTTATAAAATTAATTAATTGTTAGTTATTTTAGTTTTATCTTAAGGTTAATGTTGTTGATGAAAAAAAATGTGTATTGGCACATTGTATTATGCTGAGATGGGAAGTAAATGGTAATGTGATAAACATTTACAGTGCAGATCATTTTGGATTATTAGATTAACAAATAGTGGAGTTTAATTCTGTGCATCTGTAAAGGAATGGATCTGTGTACATGACGTTTTGAAAATAATAGAGCAGTTCTGTTGATTGAGTCTGACTAACAGCATTCATTCTGAAATTGATTTGCATGGTCTACTAGCCAATGGGACGTGAAAGGACTGCAGCAGCACTGTTGCTGAACTTTATTAGTAAAAAAATCAAATAAATAAAAAGCCATAAAGTTATATATTTAATACATGGGGGAAATATTTATTAATTTCTGCCTTTAGTTTTATTGCAACTGTGTTATCATGCAGTCGAGCGAAAATTTTAAATGGGTGCTGAGCTGAGACCTCCATACCGAAGGGGTACGGTTGAAAACCCCTGCCCTAAAACAGTTATCAATCTCATTTTACTTGTTAAGCCTGGAATGGAATGGCCCTCCCAGTAAGGTTACCACATCTTAATGTCTGTTTCCCTTTTTTTGGCAACAGTAGGGCCCGAAAGTGGTATGCGTACCAAAACGTGACCCTTGTAATGTCAGAAAATGGTACGTTGTCAAAAAGTGGTACATTTGTATTTCAAGTCTTTAATGCATGTGCCACTTTATGTACCAGTTCTGTTTTCTTTCATTTTTCAATATATACACTTACAGCAGTATAGACTACAGTACAATGTGAAGCAAGAAAGTATCGAATAGGCTACTGATGTATGCTTGCTTTAAATATATATTTAAAGGAATACTACACAATGTTAAAATTGCTTTAAAAATACTTTTAATAGCTGACATTTGATCGATTGAAAATGGTAATTTAATGTGCATCTTATTCAGAAGCAAAAACATAACTATCAGAGCTTTGAAGATTTGTGTGTAGAGATTCTCAACCCTGGTCCTGGAGACCCCTGTGTCTGCTGGTTTTCAACTCAACTGAGGTCTCAATTACTTAATTACTTAATTGAACCCTTAATTGAACTATTAATTAGCTTAATTATCCCTTTTTAATTGTTTTTAGCATTTAAACAGTTGGAGATTTAAAGTTAACTATACCATTTTATAAGTAACTTGAAATAGGCAACTTCTTAGGAGCTGAGAACAATTAAAAAGGTCTAATTAAGCACATTATTATTTAATGAAGGGTCTGATTAAGTAATTGAGAACTCAGTTGGAATGAAAACCAGCACGATTGGGAAAATCTGTTTTAGAGAGTAAAGTTATGCTGTTTTTACAATAGAATCAGCCAGGGGTCAGTTTCATAAAGCACTGTTAGCACTTAGAAGGCTGCTAGCTAGCGCTGAATACTGGAACAGGACCAAAGGGAGCACGCCAAAGTAAATGATGGTAGCAATGTGTTTTGCAAGTCATTTTTCAATAGATATTTTAGTGGGTCAGGATGATGGATTACGCCATGTTGCAGTGACCCAACTTACACAGACACTTGACAAGATACACCTGTTTCCATTTGGACAATGGGCTACATACTGTGGCCTATTAAGAACATAACATAAGAAAGTTTACAAACGAGAGGAGGCCATTCAGCCCATCTTGCTCGTTTGGTTGTTAGTAGCTTATTGATCCCAGAATCTCATCAAGCAGCTTCTTGAAGGATCCCAGGGTGTAAGCTTCAACAACATTACTTGGGAGTTGGTTCCAGACCCTCACAATTCTCTGTGTAAAAAAGTGCCTCCTATTTTCTGTTCTGAATACCCCTTTATCTAATCTCCATTTGTGACCCCTGGTCCTTGTTTCTTTTTAGAGGTCAAAAAAGTCCCCTGGGTCGACATTGTTTATACCTTTTAGGATTTTGAATGCTTGAATCAGATCACCGCGTAGTCTTCTTTGTTCAAGACTGAACAGATTCAAGTTCTTTTAGCCTGTATGCACACGACATGCCTTTTAAACCCGGGATAATTCTAGTCGCTCTTCTTTGCACTCTTTCTAGAGCAGACAAGGTGACCAGAACTGAACACAATATTCTAGATGAGGTCTTACTAATGCATTGTACAGTTTTAACATTATTTCCCTTGATTTAAATTCAACACTTTTCACAATATATCCGAGCATCTTGTTGGCCTTTTTTATAGCTTCCCCACATTGTCTAGATGAAGACATTTCTGAGTCAACATAAACTCCTAGGTCTTTTTCATAGTTCCCTTCTTCAATTTCAGTATCTCCCATATGATATTTCTAATGCACATTTTTATTGCCTGCGTGCAGTACTTTACACTTTTCTCTATTAAATGTCATTTGCCATGTGTCTGCCCAGTTCTGAATGCTGTCTAGATCATTTTGAATGACCTTTGCTGCTGCAACAGTGTTTGCCACTCCTCCTACTTATGTGTCACCTGCAAATTTATCAAATTTGCTTACTATACCAGAATCTAAATCATTAATGTAGATTAGGAATAGCAGAGGACCTAATACTGATCCCTGTGGTACACCACTGGTTACCTCGCTCCATTTTGAGGTTTCTCCTCTAATCAGTACTTTCTGTTTTCTACATGTTAACCACTCCCTAATCCATGTGCATGCATTTCTTTGAATCCCTACTGCGTTCAGTTTGAGAATTAATCTTTCATGCAGGAGTTTCTCAAAAACTTTCTGGAAATCTAAATACACCATTTCGTATGCTTTGCAATTTTCCATTGTCGATGTTGCATCCTCAAAAAAATCAAGCAGGTTAGTTAGACATGATCTCCCTTTCCTAAAACCATGCTGACTGTCTCCCAGGATATTGTTACCATATAGGTAATTTTCCATTTTGAATCTTATTATAGTTTCCATAAGTTTACATATAATAGAAGTCAGGCTTATTGGTCTGTAGTTATTTGGTTGGATTTTGTCTCCTTTTTTGTGGATCAGTATTACGTTTGCAATTTTCGTCTGTCAGTACAACTCATGTCAAGAGACTGTTGCATGATCTTGGTTAGCAGTTTGTAAATAACTTTTTTCATTTCTTTGAGTACTATTGGGAGGATCTCATCCGGCTCTGGGGATTTGTTTATTTTAAGAGCTCCTAGTCCCTTTAACACTTCTGCCTCTGTTATGCTAAAGTTATTTAAAACTGGATAGGAACAGGTTGACATGTGGGGCATGTTGTCTGTGTCCTCCTTTGTAAAAACCTGTGAAAAGTAATCATTTAATATATTTGCTATTTTTTTTTTATCTATGATTTTGCCATTTGTGTCTCTTAGACATTTAACCTCCTCTTTGAATTAATAAGGCCATTCTGTTTGTTTTGTTTACACAGTACAGTAAGGGTAGTTCCATCCAATAGCTTCCTGCACAAACTTCAAATGCATCGTTTTAAATACCTATCTGAAATGAAATAAACAGCACCCACCGCAGGGCACAAATGGAGCACACCATGCTGCAACCCTGTCTGCCAGTGCATGGGTGTCAATAAGGCTTTACATCTCAAATACTGAACAAAAATGCATTCTCACAACATGAGCTATACTATAAAGAAAGGGCACAAAGTAGCAGGCTTATGTCTGTGTGATCAAATGGGCAGGCAAAGATTTTTTTTTTTTTTTTTGTGAAAAATACACGATTTTTGGCAGAATAGTGAGGTTTAATACAGCATTTTACAGACCTTTGATCCAAATTAAACTGCCCATATAACAAGATGCAATGGTTCACATTGAAATATACAAGTTTATTTTTGGATGAAAAATGGCACGCTCACCACCATCCTGCTAAATTTGGATATAATCTCATGGCAATATGGATTGGGTGCACGCTGCTGCATGGTTTCTGGATCGGGTGCACGCTGCTGCATGGCTTCTGGATCGGTGCATGGTTTGCATGGTTTATGGATCGGTGCGCTGCTGCATGGTTTCTGGATGGTGCACGCTGCATGGCTTCTGGATCGGGTGCACGCTGCTGCATGGTTTCTGGATCGGGTGCACGCTGCTGCATGGTTTCTGGATCGGGTGCACGCTGCTGCATGGTTTCTGGATCGGGTGCACGCTGCTGCATGGTTTCTGGATCGGGTGCACGCTGCTGCATGGTTATTGCTCCGAAGAGAATGAAAGAGAAGAATCTGGATTCACCCTATAAACAAGCATGTGTATAGTATATCCTACAAATTCTTTTTTATTTATTACGTAGTTATGAAATTCAAGGTTATCATATCACATGAGCCCGGGGTGCCAATAAAAAGCGAGCATGAGAGAGTGACTGGGAGCTGTATTGTTGTTGCAGCTTGTATTGTTTATCAAGATATTTCTTGTGCTCCTTATCATAAAGAACAGGATATTCTGCACTGCTACCATCCGATGTTCCCCCAGCTTGCCTATGATTTTTGGCACGCAAGTCTGAATAAAAAAAAAAATACCAGTGAATCATCGGGCGTAAAAAAAACAGGGAATAAACGCTATAGTGTGAATAGCCCTTTACAAGCATTCACCTGTCTGTCTGAAGTAGCCCACTGAAAGAGATGTTTTTTTTAGAGCAGGGCTCGATGGTCCATGTGAAGCGTCTAATCAATAAGCAGTGGATTCAGAACAGGAGTCACTAATCACCTCCCAGCTATGCTTTCCATACCGAGTAACGACAGAACCGCTGACCTCCACAGAAAACAGGAGAGCGCTGTCCGGTTGTTGTATAATTGAGGTTTAACCCCACGCCCATACATTGTACTTGTTATGTAATCACAACACTATGAACATAGCGTGCTGTGGTTACTTCAATCATGAGGAAAGCCGTAACCAACCCACTTGAAGCTTTAGTTTGGGTTACCATGACTCCATGTACAACTCACCCAATGCATTCTGGTACGTTTTACCTGGCTCAGCAACCTTTCACAGCAGGACTACACTTACCAGAATGCATTGGGGTGTGAGTTGAAAAGCCTCAACTGCCCCACACTGGTCTAGTGTACAGTAAGTCATATGGTAACCCTTGTCAGGGGCTTATTTGGCCATCCTCATTTGTGGAATTACAGCTGCTCCGTAGTGTCTCTTCTTATGAAACTTATTTATATAAAATAAAATAAAGATTTTCAACCAAAATGCTTCAGCTTAAAATAGTGCAGAGAAAAACATTTGAATATTTCAAACAATACGGCTTGAAATATATTCATATAACACAATTTAAAAATGACTATCAAAATATCATGCAAATAAAACCCACTGCATAAATTACATTTTAAACAAAGAATGCATTCTACGGTATTGTTTCAATTTCTTTAAAAGGGGTCCTGGTCTTTGTTCCAACCCTGTTCTAAATTGTTCAATTGAACCAATTAAACCTCCATCCAGACCCTCACATAGCTGATTATCTCATTTGACCTGTTAAACCTGGAGTGGAATGGCCCTCCAGGACTGTGATTGATTGGACACCCCTGCACTAGACCATGTTAACCAATTTAGAACAGGAAGAAAAACACACTTTTTGTTAACAGATACTCTTGAGCTGTATTATACCCTAAAAAACGTTTATTTTATTTAAAGTACTTTTAAAAAGCAGTAACTGAAGAAATTCTAAGATGCATTTATACAAATGGGGAAGTAATGCGCAGTTTTAAAAAAGATTTTAAAATTTATCTTATATAAATTATTTATATATATATATATATATATATATATATATATATATATATATATATATATATAATGTTTTTTTTTTTTTTTTTTAGGTAGGATTTCTAGAGTGCAAGAGGGTATTACTGATACAGTACAAGCCATTAGAATTCCACGCAGGGTTAAATATACAGAGTAAGAGTAGAAAAACACAAAGTGAGGCAGATGTCAATGTAGGGGCATGTGCCAGGGAAGTGTGGGCACTGGGAGCGCAGAGTTGACCCACATTTCCAATAACACACCGGCATGAAAATGTGACCAGTTTCCAATGAAGAGCCTTTTATATAAATTAGGTAACTATTCCCAAGAAGCACAGTAAAAGAATATTATCGCCCTAATCCCCCAGATTCTTCTTCTTTCTGTTTTAAAAGCCTTCATCACTGCAGCATGCGTTGTGGGGAATGTTTATGAAGTGGTCTTTATGCACTGCGCGAATGCTGCAGGCTCACGTAGCTGTCTTAAACTGCACAAGCTAGGAACAGACAGTACATCACCCAGCAGGGCAGGTCTGGTTAGACACACACAATGAGAACCGTGGCTTTAAAATCCAGTTAGTAAGGATGATTAAAGGCTTCACAAACTTGTGCATGGTTTTGAGGAGGAAATCAAAACCGGTGCACAATTTTGGCTCTTGCTTAATTTCATTGTGAATGTTTTGGACTAACCATAAAAATACATTTACTAAAGTCCTACCAACCAACACTTCCATTTCCGTCTATAAACAGTACAGTATTATATAATCACCATCACCTACCCAGTTCAGTTTAGTGCCTTTAACTGTTTTTCAACCCTGATAGACCAGAGCTGGTGTCACAATTCTGTATCTAATTTCAGGGATGAAAGTAAAGACTTATGAAAGTATAGAGGATTTGGGCATACATAGGAAAGACAGTTTAGAGGCAAACAGAAATATTTCATCACAGCTTACACAGAAACATCAGCTACTTTCATCCCTGTAATTTGACCCTGATATTTTATTTCCAATAATAATAATAATAATTAAACAAGTTGTGAGGGCTACACACTGTCCTATGTCATTGCTCTTACAGTACGGTGTTTGCAATCATTCTGAGCGCTTCTGGGCTGCTACAAAATTGAGTTTTTTCTCTGCCTGGCTTTCGAGTTTGTCTGGAGAATCCTAAGTGCTTTGACTGAACAGCCTTCCTCAGTGCATTCAAATCACGTGTAATTGTGACCTTTCAACTAGCCCCTGCTACTCTCTCTGTCTACTTAGATGTAGAGGAAGTGGCAGCGTTACATGGGGGGACACATGATTTGAATGGAATGAGGAAGGCTGTTCAGTCCTGACACACAGATTTTTCAGACAAGCTAAAGGTAAACTCAAAGCCACGTAAAAGGCAGGTTTGGAGAGTAAAAACGATTATAACAGAATCCAGAACTACTCAAAATCACTGAACACATGTTTAAAAAAAAAAAAATTAAATGAAATTTGAAGCTACTTAAGTATGCTGTATGAAAAGGGTTAGCTAGCACTAAACTCAACCAGAGGGGAGAGGGGATCTGGGGGAGGGCGGTGCTGCATTATAAGAGCCCCTCAAGATGGTATAAAGGCCTGATGTTCAGCACCTCTTTGAGTACGTTTCTGCGCCAGCTCTTTCAATCAGGGTAGCTGGTGAGTGGGGAAGGCGAATGACAGAAGAATGAAGCTGGTACATTTCTGCTGGCTGCTGTTCTTTTCTTCTATAGTAAGAGGCAGCCGTTCTTCCTCCGGCTCTTCTTGGCCTGCAGTGCGGCGCGTGTGGCCATCTCGAACACCTCCCTCACCCCATCCTTTGTCTTGGCAGAGCACTCCAGGTATCCGTACGCGTTGATCCTGTTAGCCATGTCCCGGCCCTCCTCGGGCTTCACTGGCTCCTGAGGGGAGAGAGGCAGGGAGAGGGCTCAGGAGCTGAGGGAAACTGAAGGGGATCTCAGTGCAAACATAGCTTCTCTTGAGAACTACAACACAGCCTGGTACGACGAGAGAAGCACACAGACATCCATTCCCAACTGCTGGAAACAGTGCTCTAGGAAACCCAGCAGGCACAGCTATTCAAATGTTCCTGAATAAGACAATTCTACCCCCATCTGTACTCTGCACTGTTAGACAGGAAGCAGGCTTCATTGTGTTTGATAAATGCTCTCTATTGGTATTTTAAGAGATAAGCAAGGTTTTGAAATCCACTTTCTTACTTCTTATTACCACTAGCAACATCAGTAATGCCCCTCCCTCCCTTTTTCGTGTTGAATTTTTTCTGTTCTATTAGAATATCCAAAAGCTAATAAAATTGGTGCATTGAGAACTTAAGTATTCAAAAGAACCAAGAAAAAGAAAAAAAGTAGATTCTTTACAAAAAAACAACTGAAAACAAGTGCATATTATTATACATAGTAACACACAACATGCATTGAGAAACCAAGGTTTTATCATTAGATTCTTCCGTTTCTCATCAAAACTCATATACAAAACAGGCAAAGAAAAGCATGTGCTTTTGGTTAGCTACTAGGGATGTGCTTTTGGTACATTTTTATGAACGTTTAAATGCTATGCAGGTGTCAGTGTTTAAACCATAGCTACATACACACACACTCTTTATATTAGTGATGTATACTGACAGCCCTGGTTAGTATTTTCTAAGCAAAGAAACCCTACATTAAAAAAAAAAAAAAAAAAAAAAAAACACGTACACACCAAAGTATTATTGAAATTAGTGCTGTCACTCGATTAACATTTTTGATTGGTTAATTTATGGGCATTAGTTGATTAACCAGATTCATCCGTGCACATTTTTAATAAAAGTAACAATCTTATAGCGGCTGTCCTGCATGTAATATTAAAAAATCAATAGAATCTAAAAAAAAAGTGCATTTGCATTATTATTTTTATCTTAGTAAATGTCTCTCTTTGTATCTGTACTGCACTATTGAGATGTACCTGCGCTGACCCTGTGGGCACAAAGTGAAGAAACTACATTATATTATATTCAAAGAACAAAACAAAACCAATAATAATAATAATAATAAAAAAACATAGCTTACATATATTACAGAATCTATCAAATTCACAGCTTCCAATACATTGTTATATTAACTCTACTGTTCAGGGATGGGTGCCACAAACAGGAAATCCATATATATATAAGAACATTTGCAAACGAGAGGAGGCCATTTGGCCCATATTGCTTGTTTGGTTGTTAGTAGCAAGCAGCTTCTTGAAGGATCCCAGGGTGTCAGGGGGTAGAAAGGGGGCTGTCATGGGGGATTCCCCATATGATCTTCATCAGTGTGCAGCAGTGTGGAGTAGTGGTTAGGGCTCTGGACTCTTGACCGGAGGGTCATGGGTTCAATCCCGGGTGAAGGACACTGCTGCTGTACCCTTGAGCAAGGTTCTTTACCTAGATTGCTCCAGTAAAAACCCAACTATATAAATGGGTAAATGTATGTAAAAATAATGTGTTATCTTGTAACAATTGTAAGTCACCCTGGATAAGGGCGGGGCAAACACAACAATGTGTATATTGTACACATGTTTCCTATGCTGTCTGCTGCTGTGAGTGATGCGAGTCTGTTTCGCAGGCTAATCTCTCCCTAGCGGCCTGCCTGCATGTCAGTTGTGTATGTATGAATGCGAGTGGATATCGATGGGCCAATGGGTGATGAGCGGGCGGAGTCAGCATCCATAAAAGGGCATGCTGCGTGCCAATTGATGAAACTGAGTAGAGCAGGGAATGGAGAGAGAGAGAGAGAGAGACCCTTTGAATAAAACAACGCGAAAACGATTTGATAAAAAAAACAGTTTTACTGCTTTCGCTGCACCCTGTTGTCTGTCTCTTCTGTGACCGCCAGAACCCCAGCACATAGCCGACCGCTACAATATATTTCTTGCCACTAAGCAGAAAATTAAGCGTTTTGCAATATTGATTCCAAAGTGCTTGCTGATTGTGGGATAAACAATAGATTTGTATATCAGGTTTTGCATACAATGACATATTGTATTACATTTAAGTCTTGCTATGGTATTGATATCCTCATACACAGGAACGAATAAGAACATTAAAACAAATTAAAAAGTAGCACACATTTTTATTTTAAATTCTTGATTGCGTTTTGTTCATTGCATTTCATTTATGCCTGGCTATGGTATGGAACCTTCAAACACAGGAAAGCAGAATAACTTTTGAAAATGAGAAAATAAGTCTCTTAATAGATGCAGCACAGATGCTATATTATTTTTACTGACATGTATCTGGAGTTTACAAGGGCACACTATCACAATTGTTACTTTTTTTTTTTTTTTATTGATGAGCCGGTTGCCGGTGAAACAATTTAATCTGCATTTTTTTTCCACCATGGAACAGATATCGATACATTGGGTTGTATATGCAGCATTGCTGCTGGGAATGCAGTTAAAGCTCATATAGTCCAGGGTGCATGGAACATCTTAATGTACGCGCATCAAAAAAACAGCAGCAGCCAAAATGTGCCGTGCGACCTGGACAATGATATGAACGATAGGCTGAAATACATCGAAATTGTTCAGTATGTGTTCTCTATGCCATGCACCATACAGCAACACATTTGTAGAGCTCGTTTCTGCGGCGGTGGTGAGTTGAGGATGTAAGTGGCCCACTCTGCGGCTGCCCGCAGGTCATTTGGCCCACCATGAAATTTAATTGCAGACCCGTATAGTGACAGCCTGGAGAGACAGCTGACAGGAGGAAATAGACCCCATTGGGACTGGCAGGGGTTAGCCACTCTAGCTGGCAGTATCCAGCTCTGTGTTTTCAAATGAAACAAGACGCTGGAGACACCCGCCCACGGCTTCTAAGAAATTAAAGAGAAAAATACCCCTAGAGTCTGCGAGAGCGGGGGCGGAAGATGACTCAAAGTCTGACAACACAGTTCACGACTTAGGAAAGGAAACGGATATGAGAACGGAGAGTACTTTGCAAAGGACAAGCTCAAGATCTGCAGTTAGCAAAGACATGGAGCTCCATGTTTGTGTCTGTGGCTGGAGCAAAGTGACAACGGTCAGGGGTTTGAAGATTCATGAAGGGAGAATGAAATGCTTGAGGGAGCAGGGACAAGAGCCTCGCACTGATCAGTACTTCTTACTAAGTCAGTCAAGTCTGTCAAATGAAATCCAGTGACAGGAAGTAAACCACAGTTTGCAGGATATCAGCACCCCTGTCATAGATTGTAATGTCACCGCTATCTACAGGGTATTTGTGTCCCCTAACAAGCTTTTTTTATCTATTTTTTGGCAATCTAATCAGGAACAAGTCAGCTGATTGGCCAGCTTTCATTCTGATGAGATTTCCTTTGTCATGCGTCACAAATCTCTGCCCATTTAGCTTAGTGTTAGTGCGACATGAAAACAGCGGAATTATTTTCTTTAGTGCGGAGAAACTATCTGAATATTCTTACAAATATTGCTGCACTTTAATTCGAGGGCAAAAAAAGTCTGTGTGTAAAATGGCATGTGATGTGTGGTATTAACACAACATCAACAAAGTGATGCTTCAGATTTGGCAAGCGAGTCAGAATTGGGGGACAAAGATGCTGGTAATGCACATCACTCGAAAATGCTTCACACTTTCCAGACACTGGCCAAACTAGCAAGGTAAATGCTACGTACAGTGATCAATGTTTTGTTTTGATCACATTTTCTGTTGAGGAGTGTACTAAACGAAAACCAAAATGGTGTCTTTGTGCAATGCCCCCTTTTCCACATTTATTTCTTGAAGAGCTGAAGTTAAATTTGACAGTTTTCACTTGTGTGCACAGCTTAAAAAAACAAAAAAAAGCACCTCAGTAACACTAATACTTTATGTGAATGTGTCATTTGCCACTTTGTTCTGCGAAGAAACTACAATGACAGGGATAAAACAAAAAAGAAAAAAAGCAATGTCTACTTTTGTACTGTTTCTGCCTGACATACACACATGAAAAAGCGTATAATTAAGTTTTAACATCCTCTGCTTTTATAGTTAATTCAGTGGAGCAAAATAAAGCCTTCACAACCTATTCTGGAATATTACAGCTTTACAGATAGTTTTAGGATAAATAGTATTGGAAATCGCTTTAATTTCGCTAGATTTAGCTGGGAATTGTGCAGCATGTGATTGGAGCGTGAAAGTGAAAGTAGTTTTTGTAGTCATGTAATTTAAATAAGTTAGAAATGTACTTTAGCTTAGGTATTGTATTAAGTTATGTGATTGATTAACCTACTACGTTTGACCTGGTGTCAGAACATTTTTTTTTTTTTAATCTTGTAAAACACCAGATTTGTGTCTCCAGTTTATTATAGAAAGGCTTGGGAAGTTGAGAGGGGCTGCTGTATGTTTGGCTTTATTATAGAATTACATGAAAAACTTAAGTGCATATGTCTAAATTTTCTTTATTTTTCATATGATAAACTAAGTATTTTCAGGACAAAATAACAATGCGAGCACCAGTAAGTGTTCAGGAACAGGAAATTGGTCGAAGAAACAGAGCCTGTCAAAGATCTTTTACTTGGGCTTAAAAAAACCTGTTTGGCAACAGTAAGAAATGCACCTGCAGCACGCCTCTCAATGATGGCACGGTGGATATGCAGTTTATTTTCCCTCTGTTTAATGTCATGCCATGTATTTAATTTAGAAACTTTTCATCTACATTTAAACACACTGGAGTTAGAACATGCATATTTAAACACCGTGCTACACGTTTAACCAGGCGCTTAATAAGATGCTTATACAACACAAATAAAGCGATCACTAATTGACACGCTTTCATTCGTCAACTTGAATGCTGGCTGCACATTTTCAAAACATTTTCTAGTTTTAATAAAATTAAAATGAATAACATGCTGTTTTATGTATAATTATTTGTTTGCAAGATGTCGTTTGAATATTGTGAGAAAAATATCAGGAAAAATTATATTTGATTTCTATTTTTATTATTAAATGACGATCAGACATTGTATCATTGGAAGTAGTTATTTCTGACATGTATTAGTTGATTGGAGTAGTGTAGTGTTGCAAGGTTCTGTTACTGTATGTAAAGTATGATTAGATAGCCAGCTTTTCATGACCATTGAAACAACCCCCCACCTGTACTCACATCTTGAGCGCCCTGTGGCCCCCCATGGTCTGGGCATTGCCTTATCTGGCACACCAGATAATGTAATTGAGTACCCCTCCCATAGGCAGAGAATTATTTATTGTCTTAAAGCTGCAGAAGGACACAAGAAGATTTCCAAGCATCTGAGTACCCCAATTTCAACTATTGTTTCTATTATCAAGAAGTACAAGACTCATGGTACAGTCACAACGCTCCCTCGGTCTGGAAGAAAAAAGGTTCTCTCACCAAGAATAAGTAGAAGAATTGTGAGGAAGGTTAATAACAATCCAGGATTGACTGCCAAAGATATTCAAAGTGAATTTGCTGCAAGTGGGTACCTGGGGATTCCATTTCAACCACAGGTCAAGTATTGCATGGTGAAGGTCTCAATGGTCGCAGGCCAAGGAAAAAGAAACTCTTAGGAAAACGTCACAAGGACAATTGCTTAAAGTTTGTAAAACGGAATTTGAATGATGGATATGCGTTCTGGTCAAAGGTTTTGTGGATGAAAAAAAAAAAATCAATGCTGATAGTTGGTCATGGAGAAAGTCTGATAGGCGGACTCTGATAGTCAGCAAACAATGGAGAAAGTCTGGTGGTTAGGGCTATGGACTCTGACCAGAGGGTTGTGGGTTCAATCCTCAGTGGGGACAAACAATGCAACGTTGAGCAAGGTTTTACCTAAAAGTATACATGGGGTTTCTGATAGTTGAGGAAGTCACCCTGGATAAGTGCTGAAGAAATAATACTGCAACGTGGGGTTTCTGCAAACTGAAAAAAATACAACTGAAACTGAAACACTGACAACACCAGAGCTGGTAGTGTCACGTGAGCTGTTCAGTGTGTTGATACTGTAACGCAGGGGAAGCTGATTTGCAAGACGATGTGGGAATGGACCTGATTATGGACTGGGGAAGGGGAAGGGAGTACTCTGTAAATAATGTGTGTTTTGAAAACGGTGTTATTCTTGTTCAGATCTGTTAGAGTTCTCTGAGTGGGGTGGGAGCAGGTCTAACATGAGCAGTCAGAGACAGGGAGTGTTGGATCAAAGAGTGAGGAAAGGGGAGGGACTGGGGGGTGTGTGTGTGATGAGAGTTTGAAAGAGAGAAGCGGGATCTGGCAGCAGGAGAATTGAGAGAGCGGTTAAGAGAGGTTGAGTTTGTGAGTAAGAGAAGAGGAATGAGAGCCATTGTTCACTAAAAGCTAAAAAAATTATAAATCCAGCGGTTTCCTACTGCTTTGAACCGCAACTGCTGTCTGTCTCATTATATCCTGGGTCTTATCAACTTCAAACTCCGTCTCTATCTCCTGCCTGTCACTCAGTAGCGAATGCATGCATCCACACGGCTACTCTGTCACAAGCATTAATACCCTGCATCTTTCTAAACAAGGGATTTAGGGGAGCTCCCTAATAAAAGCTGAATCTCAAAACAATAATCATATAGTACAGTAATTGTTACAGCTGTGTAAAATGGTATTTAAAACAGGATTCATTTATCTGTCTTTTTACATATCCGCCCTTGTATTTAAGGGGATTCACATCTATAGCTAAAGGTACTAACACATTTTAGGCATGTAAAGGAATTTATATCTGTAGAAAATGGAACTAGCACATCCTTTAACTTTATGTGCCTCTCAGGGGGAAACATTCATTATGTCTTTTAAAAAGGAATGTCAGTTGTAACTTGGACATCATAATAAGATAAGAAACTGGGCGTTGAGACAAATGACCACAAAGGGTTGAGGCACCTGGTACTAATGTAATGAAAGCTATGAAACTCACCTTTAAGCAAAGAGAACACTGTATATGATACTGTCATTGAGAGGCCCCTGCACTCTTTTGTGATAAGCAGCTGGGTATTTAAGTGGAGGGGGTTCTCAGTCTTTGTTTGAGACGCCTTTCATCGTGGAGATTCTGTGTGCTGAATCTGAGGGCCTGTCCCGGGACTCTCCTTATTGATTTATAAGTTTGCGTAACACTTTAATAAAAGTGCGTGCTTTGACTCTACCCTTTGTGTGCCCTTGTCTCGGTTTGAATCCTGGGGTTCCAAGAATCTAAATCTAAATAAAGAGTTTTTCACTCAACAGATGTGCGTACCTGCTTCATCTTGGTGAATGTTTAATAATGTCCCTGTTTCTCTGTGTGTACCTGCTTCATCTTGGTGAATGTTTGTTTAATAATGTCCCTGTTTCTCTGGCTGCGTACCTGCTTCATCTTGGCGAGCTCACGCCTTGTGTGGTCGTCATTGCGCAGGTCCTTCTTGTTCCCAACCAGGATGATGGGCACGTTGGGGCAGAAGTGCTTCACCTCAGGGGTCCACTTCTCAGGGATGTTCTCTGTCAAACACACAGCACAGGGGACAGCGGTTTTGATGTGGTATAAAAAGCAAAGTGAGGGTTCGCTGCAGCAACCAGCTTTGTTTGCAGGAACATAAATATATTAAATATATTTAACATACAGGCTTTATAGACGTTAATTGATCAGAAAAGTATATTTTCAGTTTTTAAACAAGAGGATGGTTTTGAATTGACCAAAACATTCACACTTTTTCACTCCTGCACTGTTTGTGTAACACCCTTGGCCGTACTTTTCTACAAAATAAATTACTCTATATTTTAGCGAATAATTTTTTGCTGACACATGTCATAGTGTTCAGTGTGCTGATCTAGTGCATGCCTACGATTCAAGAACTTTGTGATCTGTGCACCTGCACTACACTACCTGTTGGACGCGATTGTTTAAGGCGCAGTAAATTGCTACTTGAGGAAATACAGTACAGCCCACGAAACATATTTAAATAAGATTAACATACAGGCTTTACAGACATTAATTGAAAACAGCATATTTTCTGTCAGTTGTCTCATTTACTCACAGGGAATCTCCTTCAGCTGCATGAACAACTCCTTATAGCAAACTTCCTAGCCCTGGGGGCTCTGTGTTCAGTGGAAATGCAGTAATACCCTGTTCCTAGCCCTGGGGGCAGTGGAGTGTTCCTGTTCCTAGTGGAGATGGAGGAGCAGTAATACCTGTTCCTAGCACTGGGGGTGCTGTGTTCAGTGGAGGAGCAGTAATACCCTGTTCTTAGCACTGGGGGTGCTGTGTTCAGTGGAGGTGCAGTAATACCCTGTTCCTAGCCCAGGGGGCGCTGTGTTCAGTGGAGGAGCAGCAATATCCTGTTCTTAGCACTGGGGGCGCTGTGTTCAGTGAAGATGCAGTAATACCCTGTTCCTAGCCCTGGGGGCGCTGTGTTCAGTGGAGGTGCAGTAATACCCTGTTCCTAGCCCTGGGGGCACTGTGTTCATTGGAGATGCAGTAATACCCTGTTCCTAGCCCTGGGGGCGCTGTGTCCAGTGGCGGTGCAGTAATACCCACTCACCTAAGCTGTCGGGGCTGTCGATGGAGAAGCACATGAGGATGACGTCGGTGTCGGGGTAGGACAGTGGTCTGAGGCGATCGTAATCTTCTTGCCCAGCCGTGTCCCACAGGGCCAGCTCCACCTGCACAGGAAGCAGATTTATTACAACCTGCCTCTTACAGGACTTAACACCCTCAAAGCACTCCACAGATTATTTAACTACTTCAACACCCAAAAACCCACTTACAGTAGCATGCCGTACCTGCGTCAAGTTTCCCATTCTATTCTATGATCGGTTTCTTAGTCTAGCATTTCAAGTTTCATTCTCTAAGGCAGTGCTACTCCTGTGGAATGTGCAATGAAAGTTGGGGGAGGGTCAGGTGACATTTGTATCCAATTGAGTGTTGTGTAGAGATTCCAATCTACTTGTGGGCGTTTAGAAGACAGATATATTGCGGGAAGCCATTCAACTTTTACAAGTATATATATAGTGTTTTAAATTATTATTTTTTGTTTTATTATTAGTTTTTCTTGTTTAGTTGTAGTTTATATAGTTTTTAGCAAAAGCTAAACATGGCAACGTACGTGGTCTTTCTATAATGAGCAACGGGAGTGAAGTTGGTTCGGAGGATTTCGATACCAGCGACAGTGATGCTGACTTATCACTCAGCGATGATGATGAAGAGGATGTGCAGTGGTTGTGAAGGCAATCCCGGGTTCTGTTGTATTGAACATTTCAATAAAGGCACAGAGCAAGTCGATAAAGGCACACATTTTTATGTTGTTTGATTTTTATTTGATAATTACTGTTTACGGATTATTATTCGCAGCGTTTTTGTTTTCATTGTTTAAAAAAACAAAACGTGTTTTTATCTCTCTATTGACTATGAGTATGTAGTACACAGCAGCATAAAAGGTTAATGAAAAACACAGTTTATGTCATTTATTTGTGTTTTATTTATCATATGTTAACATTTTATAGCAATTACAGATTTGAAAACATTATTATTTTCAAAATCTGATACCTGACAGGGTTTCATTTTTACATCTGGAATTAAAGTGGTTAATGAAAAAAAAACTGGGTAGGTGTATTTGGAATAAACACAGTTTCATTATTTTCAAAAGTATGTTTTTTGCATTTGCCTATAATACCGTACAGAGTTCACAGACTAAATCCAAGTCATCCTGTTTCAGAGGTGGGAAGTGAAAATCGAGTGGAAAGAGCCATCATTAACTAAAGGTACTATGGAGGGAGAGACAAGTGTGTGGCTCAATGGTTTTAAACTATGATGTTATCTGATAAGTTTCTCCAAGGTTTAAACGATTTTCCTAAGCAGCACCTCCCTAGTTTTTTCCAGTGATAATATCATGATATCTGACATATCATACAACTGTTTTATAGTTCCTTACTTTACTGGAGCTTTTTGCTCCCTGTGCAGCGGTTACTGTGACTCTTTATTCTCACCAGAACCCTGCTGTGCTCAACAGCAAAATCCTGAACTTTATTTTCTGTTTAGTTCTGTTGTTGAAGCGAACGCGAATGGAATGTGATAGATCTTTAACAGAGAATGGGAAAGTAAATGTTAGGCTTGAAAGTTCACTACTGTTTTGCTTGCCTTTGTTTTGTGCACATTTCAACTTTTCTCGGATGAATAGCTTATATCTGGCTGATTGAACATTAAAATAATATAACTCCTCCAGCATCCAACCACCCCGATATTCTTACTGCAAACTTTGTTCATTTTTTAAAAACTTGACTTTTTTTACGTGACATAATTTCCTGCTGTACCAAACAGTCCCCTGAAGAGTGTGTTTTTCTCAGAGCCGACGAGGGTCACATGCAGAACTCTTCAAGACCACAACCAGTTTGACAAGAAGCAAAAGCACTGATAACTCACAATGGAGAATAAATTCATATAAAACACACATATACACAAAACAAAATAAACACAGTTTTGACAAAAACACACTAACAGGTATCACACTATCTTTCTTTCTTTCTTTCATTCATTTTAAGGTAATTAATATGGCGGTTATTAGATAGACTTGCAGGCAGATTTTATTTGTAGATTCCTCGCATACCAGCTAAAAAAAATGGTGCATTTTTTAAAATAAATTATCATATATTATGCTCTATGATTTTATGTGGCCTACACAAACAGTTTATAGCTGTTGTTGTTTTTTTTTTTATTATATATATATATATATATATATATATATATATATATAGTGGCGTGCAGTGGGTTTCCCAGTAGATCATGCAGCGAGACTATATGAATGTAACATTGGATAGAGGTCGGCACTGGTACCCGAAAACTAGGCACCCATCAGGTTTTAAATTACCTGACACGACCCGGGTATCGATTTATTAAATTTTAGAAAATATGCCATTGATTATTTATTTATTTATTTCTCTGTAATTTATTAGTATACCACAAGTCAGTATTTTGGGTGGCACTAGGACCCAGTGAAAAAGCTAGCCTGCCTGCCTTGGTTGTTGCACAATGCATTATGGGGCGCTCTAAAGGTGCAAAAAAAATTTAAATCAGTATGAGCTAACGACAGAGCACAGTCGTAGACTGTCGTGCTACTTGAATACAGCATGACTTGACTTAATTAAACAATGAATAATCCTCTCCCTACACTGAAACCCTAGCCTTAAGGTCAGTATCCTATACTACAGTCATACACATCTAAAGTAGTTCATGTTTGGTAGTGAATAAGCGTTTTTTTTAGTGGCCGGAAGTGCTGACTTCCTCAGTTGTCCTCATTTTGTGGTACCTTTGTGGCTGCAACGTCACTCAGAGAGCCTGGTACTGCTTTAAGTGCCAGACTAGTCATGCAGAGCTAACACAGCATGACCCGAACATAGCACAAAGAATGGAGCGGTCCGCGCAATGAACTGGCAGAAAAAAAAGATTATCCAATGTTACATTCGTATAGTCTCGCTGCACGACCTACTGGGAAACCCACTGCGCCTTTGTTTATTTGTTGTTACTGTCTAAGGCTGGACCACACAAATATTAATTGTGTTGTTTTATGTATGAATGTGTCTGTGTATGACCAGGGAAAGAAACATGTTCCCCGTGAGGCTTCTTTTTTTTTATCACAGGCATAAAATCTTTTTTCTGTGCTGATTTCTGGTTGTTTTCAACCGTGTAACAGGGGGTCTTAGTACCTGCTACTTTTGTTGTGGGTGTCCGCTGAATGATAAGAGAGAGATAGAGGGATGCAGTTGACAACACCAGTCAGGCGTCCAGGTTTTACTCAAATAAACAAAGTGTTGCAGTGACAGGTGGCCACCACTATGGTATCAGCAAAACAGGAGGCTGTGTGGTCCAGTGGTTAAAGAAAAGGGCTTACAACCAGGAGGTCCCAGGTTCGAATCCCACCTCAGCCACCGACTGATTGTGTGACCCTGAGCAAGTCACTTAACCTCCTTGTGCTCCGTCTTTCGGGTGAGACGTAGTTGTAAGTGACTCTGCAGCTGATGCATAGTTCACACACCCTAGTCTCTGTAAGTTGCCTTGGATAAAGGCGTCTGCTAAATAAACAAATAATAACAATAATAATGACAGCCCTAGTGCACGAGGACATACACAGACAGAGTGTAATCAAAGTAAGAGCTCCAAAAATGCAAAACAAAATACAGTGAGAAAACAGCTAAAAAAACAAGTTTGCCAAACACTGGCTTAACACTGCTCCCACTAAAAGGGAGGTCCCGCTCCGGAACCTACACTATGACACACTAAAATAAACTGTGGCGGGATCAAAATCCCCTAAATGAATCCTTTACAATTCACTCACCCTGGCTCAACACACAGTAGTGAGGCTGCACACTTGCTGGAACTAGAGCTAAAAAACTGGTTTTCCAGCTCCTTTTTTATACCATGTGGCTGGGCTTAATTGATCATCAATTGGTCTATTAAGCCCCAGCCACATTCCGCACATGGATTTGGCAGAGTTGGATTTAACCCCATCCCTGCCAAACAAATTAAAAACTTTTCATCTTTATTTACTGCAAAAACCCGCCATATCTACTACACACTTGCATTCAATATTTGTTTTAAACTATACATATACACAATACATTATATACACATGCAGGGCTTTTGCCCTGCCACAAACCTCTTAGGAACGATTGCTAGGAGTAACGTCAAAATTACAGGTTTTTGTTTTGTTTTTTTTTACTTTATGGTGAGTCTAATATGTCACAGGTATTTCATGTTGGCCCCACTCAGTCTTCCAATGTTCTGAAGCTGAGAAACAGCAAAAGCAGGCTACTGCATAACCGTTTTACTGTTCAAACTGCAGCCAGAAAGCAATGCAATGCAGAATAAGGGAAAACTAGCATGCAATGATGAGAAACTTTCTTTGTTAATCTTTAAGACCTATTATTCCCTTTAATGATTGTAAACACAACGTGCAACAGCTACGTATCTCATGCTATGGGATACGCCAAACAGGCATTAGAGTCAATTCTGAACATAAAAACATTGCAAATAAAGAGTGAAATACTGGAAGAATAGTAAACCTATACATCACAGGAGCCCATACACAGTCCCCATAGGCATTTAAACAAGGCTGTTTTGCAGGAGTACTGACTTTAGCCCTGGCAGTCCCTCCTGAGTTAACCCTTCATGGTGCCTCACCTGCTTGCTGTCCACCTCAATGTCTGCCACGTAGTTCTCAAAGACAGTGGGCACGTACACCTCTGGGAACTGGTCTTTACTGAACACAATCAGCAGGCAGGTCTTTCCACAAGCACCATCCCCTACGATCACCAGCTTCTTACGAATTGCAGCCATGTCTACAGGAGCAGAGGAGAGGAGAGGCTTCATTAGTGCTGCTGTTACACTTTCAACTTTTTCAGAGTCTGCATGTGAAATACAGTGTGCTCTATATGTAGGGCAGCTAGCTTGCCTTACATTAGTGCTGCTGTTAAACTTTTAACTTGATCAGAGTCTGCATGTAAGGTTGCCAACAGTCCCCTTTTATAAGGGACGTCCCTTATTTAAATATAAAATTGCCTGTCCCGCACTAAATCAGTACGGGATATTTTATCCCATATTTCAACATATTAAAAAAATGATCATTATGCAAAGCCTGTTTTATTATGACCTTATCTTCCAATGATATAGTGTGTGTTTAATTAAACAATGAAGTAATGCAGAATCAGTCCCATACTTTACTAAACCAAATGTACCTATAGCAGAACTAATACTTGGAACTCATATTATTAGCGGCTAACATTAGCTGCAGCACACTTTCACTATGGAAAACGTTAGATGCAATGAGTGAAGCAGCGGGAACACACGACAGGACCTAAAAAGAAAAAAAATGAAGAGACTGTAGATATAAAAGCCAATGGGAAGAAAAATACACCTGGGTCAGTTGCGATTCTGGTAAAGCCTTTTGTAATTTATGCCGGCGTGAATTCACTACAAGATGTCTCCGACGTGCCTATGATATTTTACCGTATCAGACAGCGTTCAGTGCGAGCTGCTCGATTTTTATGAAGACAGTGATGAATCTGCAAAAGGCATTCATCGTGCTGTAATGAACTGCCTAGAGAAATACCAGCTTAACGTTAATTGCATTACTGCATACTCTGCTGACAATGCAAATCTGAACTATGGCAAACAAATTCAGTGTATTAGTTGTTATGTATTGTAAATGACCTCATTTTGAAGGCGAACTGCTCTGCACACATAGCCCACAATACTTGCAAACACACGAGTGATCAGCTATCGGTTAACATAGAAATGATTGTGTTGACAATTTACAACCATTTTTCTGTGTCCGCAAAATGCAGAGAAGAACTCCAAAGTTTTTTTTGAGTTTGCTGACATTGAATGGAAAGAAGTGTGAGTAAAAGACAGCGATCCCTTAACCCAGCAGTTGACCGACTTTTAAGAAACTGGCCAGCAATTACAGCCTACTTCAAATTACTAGGGGATGCTTGTCCAGTAGCATTACAGAACATTCACAGAAGATGGAGAGTATGCTTGCATTGTGGAAACGTACATGTGCTTTTCCACAACGTGGCTTGCTGTGTCTTTGACGAACTTTTGAGAAAGTTGAAGGAATCAAATTGTTTTTTTTGGATTCCAGGCCAAACAACAGATGGAAAAGCTATTACCACAACAAAAAGCAAAGGTAAAGCAAGACTTCATTAGGTTTTATGACTCTGTGCTTTTGTACAACGATAAATGGTTTGATTTCTCTACTGACAATGCAGTGAAACCCATTGGCCTCTATGAGAAGCTTAATTTCTCAAATCTTGACACAGACGCACTCAAAATTAGGAAAATCATTAACATGGACCAGCTCTATGGGGAATTCTGCACCAGTCGAGATGTGATCGAAATATCAAGAAATTACATTTCCAAATTTATCACTAGAAAATAGATGTGTGTTTTTCAGAAGTGTGGAAAAGAAAACTTTAAAAACTTGTTCCAAATTGTGTCGTTTGTACTTAGTGTACCAGGATCAAATGCATTTGTAGAGAAGATTTTCTCATTAATGGGGAATAAATGGTCTGACGTCTGGAACAGATGCAGCGTAGATTTAATTAAACGTGAACTCCAAATTCGCATCAACTTCGAATTATCCTGCAAAGATTTCTTCAACTCTGCACAACAAGATCGGGAGTTGCTGAGTCCTGCTGCAAAAACCCTTTCTGCATGTGAAATACAGTCAGCAAGAAATACCCCTGGTGAATGTAGGTGAGTACTGCTTATTACTATTATTATTATTATTATTATTATTATTATTATTATTATTATTAATAATATCGGGAGGAGGGGTGGGGTGGGGGTACTAGAAAAATAGTCCTGTATTTTTTAAATGCAATGTTGGCAACCCTTTCTGCATGTGAAATACAATGAGCTATACAATGTAGGGCAGCTAGCCTCCCTTTCATTTCATCAACTTTTGCATGTTAGAACATACTGGGAATGTGTGTCACCAGTCAGAAAAATCACTATATGTATTTGTATATAAGACTACCTATAATCAGCATTTAAATAAAATGTATGTGTTACTATTATTATTTTGTTTATTTAGCAGATCAGCAAGCTTTATCCAAGACCATCTCCAAGCAGCTTGACTTACAGAGACTAGGGTGTAAACCTATGCATCAGCTGCAGTCACTTACAACTACGCCAACTCCACGTCTCATCCGAAGAAAGACGGAGCACAAGGAGATTAAGTGACTTGCTCAGGGTCACACAATGAGTCAGTGGCTGAGGTGGGATTTGAACCGGGGACTTCCTGGTTACAAGCCCGGTTCTTTAACCACTGGACCACACAGCCTCCTATAGAAAAGGATACCTTAAATAAAGCTGTCTACCAAATAAATAAATAAATAAATAAATAAATAAATAAATAAATAAATAATTAAATAATTAATTGTACAGCACCTTTAACAGGTGCAGTCACTGTGTGTATACTTGTACAATGTTAAGTTTCCTATCTATATATCTATTTTATAATGCATATATGTTTTGTATATATTTATATATAAAAGTGGTTAAACATTGAGTAAAATCTGTATGTTTTGTTTGTTTGTCTGTTTTTTCAAAGTACACATCAGTACTGTACACATGAATACTGCAGTCATGAGTGGATGCGTGCATTCAAACTCTCTTAGGACAGTGAAATGCAACTACCCTGGTGCTGCTATGAGAGTAATGCCTCATTCTTCCCCTATGCAAAGTCAATCTGAGAAGGCGCTAGATGCAATCATAAGAAATTTGAATACACACTGATCTGAGCTGGTATTGGGTCTTCTTTTACAATGGGAAGGTTGCCCAGACTTTACTGTATCTATGTACCTCTTAAAATGAGGCAAAAATGATCATGCTCGTATAAAAATATATGTGTAAAAAGAAAAAAAACGAAAACATCACACAAGAAAACAAATGGAATTGCTGTTGAAATAAATACAACATTCTGCTAGCGTTTATCTTACAACACCCTTGTCAAACTACGGAAAAGCAACATTATAAAGAAGTTACTGTGTTCACTCTTAAATCAGCCGCAAACCGGAAGTGCAGATGCAGAAACGCGGCCTGACTGGAAAATATATCCTTCCGCACTTCAATTCAAAAGAAAAATACATATATACATGACATAAACATTATATATATATATATATATATATATATATTCTATAATGTATTTAAACGCTATATATCCTGGGTAAAACGGTAGTTTATTTTCTCTGAACAGTAATCCAGCCCACCGCCGAGAGCTCCCTTTCAGAACAAGGCCCACGCGCCGCGCCCAAACCGCTCCGCTCACACGATAACAAAAAAATATATAGAAAATTATCATTTAAAATAAACATACATCTATATCCCTAACTAAAACATATTATAATGTAGTTTAGGATGAGAACTCCCTCGTACAATAGGCACCACCCCTCCCCCACTTCTTTGTGTCGTACATTCATCTTCGCATTTGTTTTTCACCCCGTTTGGTCTCGAAAACTACAGGTGAAAGGAGATAATCAAAAATTAAAACTAATATCAAATGTAATGTTAAGATGAATAAAGTATAAGTCGTAGCTCTGTCGGATGTTTCGTTTCATAGTCATACCTGAAGTTGTTTTTAAATGTGTACCTTTTTTAAGCCCTCAATTGGACGCTTCTATTATATATATATATATATATATATATATATATATATATATATATATATATATATATATTCTACTTGGGTAGTTTTCTGGAATGTAAACGAAATTATATCTATGTCCTCGGTCGGAAAGAGTCATTATAAACCCCGGAACAGGGCTGAAAGTTACATAACTTTTCATTTTAAACTTTTGGGTGTTCTTTTATGTGTTATTTGATAACCCTTCCTTTTCAATACTTAAAACGTTTTTCAATTCAACGAACCACCCCCAGAATATCAGCACTGTAAACACGCTTATTTTCGAGTTAACACATACGGGATAATTTTATTTACCGTATTATTTTCTCGCTGTCAGAATCTTCTTTTTTCCTTTTTCTTTTCCTGTCCGACTCTGAAGCCACGCCTCCAGCTCAATTGCCACTCCAATACCACCCGCCCACTAGGGGGTTAAAGTGACCAATCGAAAGCCAATGTTTTATGAGTGGCAGGGAAACTACCAACGACAGCGTGTCGCTAGTCAATTTTTTTTCTGAAGTGACAGGGTAAAGAGCAACAAGACCATTGGTTTCTTTGATGGCCACGATGTCCAATAAACGGCGAGTTTCTAATACGAGACAACTCTGTTAGCCAATGAATTGTGGTGAATATGAGCGGAGGCGTCCTATGTCGAATTGACCAATCGAGTACCGAACGTCAGTCCGAGAGAGACAAGCAACATCGAAACTGCAGACGGGAAAAGTGACATTGTCGTGTTAGGGTTTTAAAAAAATATATGGTAATAATACTGTTATTATCTCAAAAACCCACTTTGTTAACGTCAGTGTGTTTCCTGAAAAATGTTATCAGTATAATACAAAGATTGCAATAATAATACTAATAATAAAAAAGCCATATATTTTACTGTACAAATCAGGGGTAGCAAAAGTTGGCCTTTCTGCTCCTGGTCTTTGTTCCAACCCTGTTCCAAACTGTTTAATTGAAACAATTAAACCTGCATCCGACAGATGAGCAAACCTGGAGTGGAATAGCCCCAGGACCGGGATTGGACGCGCTTTGTATAGGCTGTGTCACCGTCACTATTTTGATTTGCTGGAAGTCTCATTGACTCAAGTGAACGTTGTTTTTTCCTTAAAGCAAGTACATAAATGGGAATGTATAGGATAAAATGATACAAACATAAATTAAGCTGTATATAAAATAATGTTTCTCACTACAGCAGCTCCCTATTGAATCCACTATTCTACACATACTGTAAAAACTGTGACAGTTGTCTGTATTTGATTGCACAAAGATATGATAGACCTGTCCCCATAATCCTGGGTCACTTTAAAGTAAAACAAAAAATAGTTCTCTACAATTTATCCATCATCCACATATATTCATTATATAGGTCACACGTGCAGTTTTGAAAGAAACACATTTTATAGCAAACATGTATTTAAATTTCAAAACATGATAACTGATGCTACACTAGGTTAAAGAAAACACAAGCCATGCTTTTAGGACTGTCTTACTTCCTAGGTCACCTCCAGGATTATATAATCCTTGGGTCACCTGGGGCCGGTTTTTCACATTTTTTAATCTAGCTCAAAGTGATCCAGATTTTGTAATCGTGATTATTTGTTATCTGGATACATGTAATCCAACAGTGACATTTTCTGAAAAACCGGATCAAAATGATCCACATAAAAGTAATCTCGATCACAAAATATAGGATTACAAAAGTTTTGAAAATTGGCCAATCAATCTAGCACAGAGGGTCTCCCCTAGTAAAGGCACGACTGTGTGGTGTGCAGGGCGAGTCATAGTCAGGGAAGACCAGGTTGCTGGTCTTCCCATGGATTCCACAGGGAGCATTGGGTCTGGGGCTCCTGCAAGGAGAATGAGATTTAAATCGTCAGGGTCCTTAAAGGGACCTGTCACAGACGGTTCTGGCACGTCCCTTTTGTGCTGTAAGTCATTAGATCCTTTTGCATGGAAGGCCTCGGTTGCAAAGGTGTGCGGTTCTTTGATGGACCCAGATTCAGTTGAAATGTGTTTGCCCACTGACGATGGGAATGAGAATGTAGAGATGGGAGCCCAGCTAACAAGACTGAAGTTTTTGCAGGTATCAGGCTTTTAAAGACTGTCACCCACACCTCTGAGCAGAAACTGACCCAACACTGTCACAGCTACTGGAAGCAGGCCAATCTTTGGGAAACAAATTGAACATTTGTGAAACTGCAACACATATTGTAATGACTAATGTGTTTTAGAAAATATTTTTAGCAGATGTGCACAGGCCTGTCGTGTTCGCAGAACCAGTCTGAGCTGAGCCTGGCGCAGAGTTTGAATCCTGTTGGGAACATGCCGAGTTATTAGACATGAATTGGATGATTTAAACTAACATGTGTTGATTGAAACAATATGATATACTCTTTGTCAATAATTATTATACTGTATACAGTGCCTATAGAAAGTCTACACCCCCTTTCAAAATGTTCACCTTTTGTTGCCTTACAGCCTGGAATTAAAATGCATTAAAATATATATATATATATTTTTCATTTATCTACACATCCTACCCCAGGAGAGGAAGGACCTCCATGTGACATTCCTGGACTTGGCTAATGCATATGGTTCAGTGCCACATGAACTTCTTTGGGCAGTATTTGATTTTTTTCAGTGTACCGATGACAATAACAAATTTAGTGAAAGCCTACTTTGGAGATTTGCAATTTAATTTTTCAACTTCAGAATTCAGCACTACATGGCAATGCCTAGAAGTTGGGATAATGGCAGGATGCACAATTTCTCCACTGGCTTTTACCATGGCAATGGAAGTAATCATTAGGGCATCAAAATGGGTAGTGGGAGGAGAGCGCTTGGCTTCTGGAATGCGACTACCACCAATTCGAGCATACATGGATGACATGACAACCATGACTACAACAGTAGCCTGCACTAATCGGTTACTGGGCAAATTAACCAATAATATTGAATGGGCACAAATGCAATTCAAGCCCACTAAATCAAGGAGCATCTCTATAATTCAAAAGGTAAAGTAGTAGATAAAATGTTCTATATAAATGGTGAAGCAATACCAACAGTGTCTGAGAAGCCAGTGAAAAGTCTTGGGAGATGGCACGATGGGGATCTAAAGGACACAGTTCGTGTGGGAGAAGTTAGACAACAAGCAGTGGAAGGGTTGAAGAGCATAGACAGCAGCGCTTTACCAGGCTAACTAAAACTCTGGTGCTTTCAGTTTGGACTACTGCCGAGGTTGCTGTGGCCACTGACTGTGTACGAGGTTTCTTTGACAACAGTAGAGAAGCTGGAAGCTTTAATCAGTTCATACATCAGGAAATGGTTGGGAGTGCCACACTGCATCAGCAGAGTGGGACTTTATGGTAAAGGAATACTGCAGCTACCAGTCTCCTCTCTAACCGAGGAGTTTAAGTGCGCCAAGGTCAGACTGGAAATGACATTAGTAGAGTCACGCGACAAATGCGTAAGGGAGGCAGCACCTGTGTTGAAAACTGGAAGAAAGTGGGTGGCAAAGAAAGCCGTGGAAGATGCAAAGGCTGCCCTTCGAATCAGTGATATCATGGGGCAAGGTCAGCATGGAAGAGGGTGTCTTGGTCTCAGTTCAGCTCCTCCTACATGGCACAAGGCAGCCCCAGCTCAACGGATGAAGCTGGTAGTCAACGAGGAGCAAAAGCAGGAGGAGAGAATGAGGTGCGTAAAAGCCGTTTCCCCGGCCAAGCAGGGAGAATGTGTGAGATGGGAGAGTGTGGAACAACACAAGATCAGCTGGCAAGACCTATGGACAATTGAACAGAGCAGGATCAGTTTCCTCATCAGGTCAACATGTGATGTTCTCCCATCACCACAGAACCTAAACCTCTGGGTAGGAGATGATTCCTCCTGTCCTTTCACCTACAACATTAAGGCACATTTTGACAGGATGTGAGGTGGTTCTTAGCCAAGGACGGTTTACTTGGTGCCATGACCAGGTGCTGCGAGGTTTGGCCTTAGCATTGGAAGACAAGTGTAACATAAGTTGCCACCACTTCCATCAAAACATTACACACAAGAGACAACATTCCTCCGCCCAGGAGAGCAACTGCCAAGAAAAGGTGTTAAAACCAAAACCAATAATGCAAACCAGACTCGGCAAGAAAAATATTGACTCAGGATCACTGAATATGAAAAAGTTAAACAGAATAATGACAGATGTACAATATGATATACAGGTTGTGAATCCATCAGCATTACCTTTCTAAAGGTACATAATGCCATTTGGAAATAGCACATGTACTATTTAAGGTATTTTTTTCCAGTGTAGGTTTGTCTAAAAAGATCCTTATGCTGCAAATAAATATATATTTTGAAATGCAGGTGAAAACAACCACTTCTTAGTTTGCATTGGATCTTACTTGTTGTGAGATCCCACAAATAAAATAAGTTAAATAAAAATTATTTATTATTTTTTATTTATTTATTTCTTAGCAGACGCCCTTATCCAGGGCGACTTACAATCGTAAGCAAATACATTTCAAGTGTTACAATACAAGTAATACAATAAGAGCAAGAAATACAATAACTTTTGTTCAAGCAAAGTACAAGTGTGACAAACCACAATTCAATAATACAGCAGATAATAGATGTTCAAGAGACATTTATTGGGAAGCTATATCTTAACATAGAAAGAAGAAAGTTTGTCTGTCTGTTCCTTTATGCATTCGGACCCTGCAGGAGCCCGTGTAAGCAAACTTTGCATCGCATCCTCTTTCACCCAGAGGAAGGTCGAAGGCTATGTTTGGATCCAAAATGTTAAAAAAGGGAAAGGGGTCCGAGCGCATTGTGCAACACCCAAGATCAGTAACTTATAGGAAACCACAAGGCTACCGTTCCCCAATTTGTCATGCATGAAATATTGAAATACTGAATTTCCCCGGGCAACGCTGGGTACTTCAAAACAGCACAACTTATTTGTTACTAGCTGAATTGTTCATTTCTGCACTATGACTGTGTCTGCAGTTACTCCTCATCTCCTGCAGAGGGCAGGATGATCTTGCTGGGGTCATAGTAATTGCCATCAAGGACGGCGATCCCCTCGGCCTCTCTTTCTTTGATGAGTCTCTCGGCCTCCCGTCTAGCCCACTGCCTCATTCTGAAAAACAAAAGTAAGATTCAGAATGAGAGAAAAAGCAAATGTATTGGAACACCCCATTGCTTCTGTTTTCAATTGTTGTGCATATGAAATCAAACCACTGCAACGGAAAATGTTGGAAAATTTTTAATAGGCAAATTAGTGAGTATAACTGAATTAATGATATTAATAGGCCACACATGCAATCCATTTAAACTTTGTACAAGTTGTTTAAGAGGCCTAATTAAAGCACAAAGTGGGCTAACATTTTCACACACGAGTACCTACTGTTTCTATATCATGGATTACTCAGCGGAAATTGAAATTCTCACAGCGGTTTTCATGCAGGTAAGCAAGTATATAATTGATATAAAATTAGCAATCTTCAGGTGTTCTAATACATCATACTGTGATGAGAAGTGCAATCAGCTCATTCAGAGCAGATTTACCACTAGCTTCATGGCATTTCAAGAATATACCTAAACAAGGGGAGTTCTGAAACCCAGGACTGGGTGCAGGGATAGTGGGTTTGTAACTCTGAATAACAAGGGATCAGTGCATTCTGGTGTTAATGTTACTGCCATTACAGTGGTTGTAGCTAGCACATTACTCTCATACATGTTACCTGCCCAATCAGCACTGTATACAGGTCTCGCATGAAAGAAACGTTACATTGCAAAAACACACTTTGATTTTAATGCATGCCTGGCAGGTAGCGTGTTACGCTTGCACTGCCTAGGCCACTCAGTTTCAGGGTCAAGCAGTCATTAGGGGAGGCAGCTGATTGCTGCTCCAATGTCCTCTCCAGGTGTCCAGAAAGTCCCTGGAGATTTCACTAACCAAGCGTAGTGCCGGAGCACAGCATTACTGTAATCTGATTACATTTTACAGTATCTTGTAATTAATGACTCCTTTTTCAGTCAGGTAACAATAAAATAACAGTTAATTTTAGTTACATTTAAAAAATAAGTTCTGGCTAATGCATAAAGCGCTTCCACAGTGCAAGTTAAACCTTACATGTCACATGAACACAATGTCTTGTTTCCAAGTAAAAGGTTGCTGTAACTAGTTAATTGAACTGAATCAGATTCTTTTTAAAAGCAACTTTGGAAACATTGGATATCATGTTTGAAAATGACAATAAATGTTTGCTGAAACATCAAAACTACATATTTAAGCCACGTATAGTAAATATGTGCATTGCATGTTAAATTAAATATAGCTACAATCTTTTGAAAGATTCACATACCCGTGGTCTGGTAGATAGTGCACAAAAGTGCCTCCGATCACTACAGCAACAGAGATTCCAAAGAAGAAGGCTACTTTCATGTTCCACATGTCCACTTGGGGGTCCTTGTGAAACCCATGGAAATCCCTGTTCTGAGAGGAGGAGGGGGGGGGAACTTGAATCAGTTATTAAAGCCGATTCACTTTTAAATCACTTGAAATTGCCTCCCCCAAAAAATGAAGTTCCCAATAAGTGTCACCAGCTATACTTATGTAATTTGATTCACTACATTTAGACTTTTGTGCTTAATTTTAGTAAGTTATCATAACAATATAGTTAGAGAAAATTCAAACAGGTTAAAAAAAAAAAAACATACAAAAGTAGCCTGTCCTCAAATGGGGACAATAGCACTTAATGGTTTAAACTCCCTGCCTGATAAAACACAGCCTTATTACAGCACAAAGGTGTAAAAGATTGGACTACTTCCCATGGGAGCCGTTTCATCTTCACTGGAACTACCATTGGGGTACATTTGCAGAAAGGAACTTCTCTATCGGGCCCCTTTCTCAGGATGTGCTCATTTTAAGGTAATCTGTCCTACTTTGCAGCAGGGTTTGCTGATTTAAATAACATGATTTAAAAATAATCACTGATTTAAATCATTTTTTCATTTACTACCTATTTTATATAGTTTCTTAAGGAAAATACTTAATGAAAAGTATGTTTTAAAAAACTTTTATTACCACAAACATCTTAAACTCTTGCTGTCTAAGCTAAAACTCTTAGTGCTGTATTCTGATCACAGCACAAATGTGAGTGCAAGTGTGAACGACGCTTGCCCCCGATTCTGTGGAGCATAAATGTGTGAAGACGTAAAAAAAAAAATAATACTGCACTGAAATGGTATTCTGAAGACATGTCTTGATCCGTTATAGAGCGCCTGCCCCATCATTAACATATTCACAGAAGCGATTCTGAGGACAGTGCAATGGTCCCAAATAGACAATTGTCAGACCCGCTGAAACCAGGTTTATTTAGTGGTGCAATCAGGAACTTTAACAATTGAATACACTATAAAAAGCAAAGCAGTCCTAAGCAACAACTGTGTGTGTTTGGACAGACACAGAAAAAGGAAATCAAACAAAGAAAAATAAAGAGAAAAGAATGACTGGGATGAGTGAGAGGTGGTTTTCTCTGGTGTACTCCAATCGCTAAATTCTTGTAGTTCACATTTAGAGGATGCCACAATGATAAATCATTTGCTTTGTTTATGTATTCATTTAAGATTGAGCAATTTAGTTTGGTATGTAACCATTCACAAACCACTATTTCCAACATCTTTATTTTTATAGTTTGAAGGTACTGTAGAGCTACAATTAGGGTACTACAAAAATAAATTCTATAATTAAAAAAATGTAATTTAAATCAATTCAAATAAAAAAAAATCTGACAAATAAAATCGCCAACTCTGCTTTGCAGCCATTATTATTATGAGTGTCACCATTAGCATTATGAGATATAGTCAATATTAAAAATGAGTGTTTAGAGATGGTGCTCACTTAAAGAACGAATGCAGGAAAAACTACTTAAAAGAGCAACAATTCACTTTATTTCAATACCCCCATTAAGAATGGTTGCAAAACATAAAACAATGATCTAGGAAGTGTCCCACACAGTTCTAAACATACCGTCTGCTCTGTACTGTATCACATGACATGCACCTGCCTCTGTGCTGTCAATGTGCACTGGAACATTGAAAACATTGAAAATAGTGATGACGTCCCCGGCTCACCTTCTCGTACACGCTGACCTCCACATGCCCGTGGTCGTCACTGTGCTCGGCGGGGCTCAGGTCGGACACGGTGGCGCTGCCCGCAGCTCCAGGAGACGGCGTCTGAGACACAAACCGGGCCCCGGGCACCGAGCCGAGTCGAACCCGGGACCAAACGGGCAAAATCCGCATTAACCAAGCGGCCATCTCTCCTGCAAACAAACACACACACTCACGACCCGGAAACGGAAACAGTCGGCGGGGTTTAAGTGTCGGTGTTAATGTTAAAGGGAACGGCACTAATTATTGTCGGCTGCAAATTATTAACAGCAAATTCCAAAATCATTTGAACTCTACACGTTAGTTAAATAAAAATAAAGTAAATAAATAAATAAATATATTCAAGTAAACAAAACGTTAAACGTAAATATCAGCATTAAACAACAACTATAAGTATTATACTAACATTAGAAAGCAAAAAAAAGGTTAATGTACTTTAATTTATATATATATATATATATATATATATATATATATATATATATATATATATATATATACTGTATTTCCCTGCAGTATTTACAGGGAGAAATGTTGTTCTAATTTGAATGCTTGTTAAAATAGTTTTCAATAATAATAATTAAAAAAAAATCTAAAATAATTAAAATCAATAGAAAATAATAATAATAAGTCGCACTGGCCGGTTTTGTGAAATATCCCTTCGTGTCTCTTCAGAATGGACACCTCCTTGCTTTCTTTCAGTTCACATGCACGCTAAGTTACGGAAGAGCTATAGGGCCATGAGAGAAATTTCGCTATTCTACATACTAGCTGGGTCTGGAAAAGGCAGAACGGGCAGCGCTCAGAACTTGTTTACAGCACTGCTGTCTGAGCCTCAAATTCACTATCGTAGAGCTTTTATGAAGTCTGAAAACGGACTTTTCTAGTATACATTGCCTTTTCCGCATATATTATTAGATCAGATCTGTTTGAAAAAAACAGCTGAAGTTTGGAGTAAGCATGTTTTACATGATCAATAATAAATCTACGTTTCTCTTTAGACAATATACAGTTTTTTAATTAAGGTTGTTTTATCAATAAAAAGAGTCTTGACCCACCATAATTGATCATTTGTAGACAGCATAGACAAATGTATCTTCAAAAAATGCATATAAGTTTGGTGCAATGCAAATTGTTTATAGCTGTTAATTATTATAATGACATCACCAAAGGTGTCAATAGGGTGTCATTCCTATATGAAGAGCGTATTGCCCCAAGGTAATTTCATAAGAACATAAGGACATAAGAAATTTTACAAATGAGAGGAGGCCATTCGGCCCATCTTGCTCGTTTGGTTGTTAGTAGCTTATTGATCCCAGAATCTCATCAAGCAGCTTCTTGAAGGATCCCAGGGGGTCAGATTCAACAACATTACTGGGGAGTTACCGAACCAGGTAACTACAGACCAATAAAACTGACTTCTATTATATGTAAACTTATGGAAACTATAATAAGATCCAAAATGGATAATTACCTATATGGTAGCAGTATCCTGGGAGACAGTCAGCATGGTTTTAGGAAAGGGAGATCGTGTCTAACTAACCTGCTTGATTTTTTTGAGGATGCAACATCGACAATGGATAATTGCAAAGCATACGACATGGTTTATTTAGATTTCCAGAAAGCTTTTTTTGACAAAGTCCCGCATAAAAGATTAATTCTCAAACTGAACGCAGTAGGGATTCAAGGAAATGCATGCACATGGATTAGGGACTGGTTAACATGTAGAAAACAGAAAGTACTGATTAGAGGAGAAACCTCAAAATGGAGCGAGGTAACCAGTGGTGTACCACAGGGATCAGTATTAGGTCCTCTGCTATTCCTAATCTACATTAATGATTTAGATTCTGGTATAGCAAGCAAACTTGTTAAATTTGCAGACAGCACTTCAATTGTTTTTCAAATGGAGATGAATTTTGAACAGAGCCACACGTGGCCATTGTGATTTTTCCTTTCTCCACTAGATGTCACTGTTCTCTCAATCCTAAATAAAGAAACGGATCCTAGTCTCATTTTTTTCTGAATTGCTGAATCTCAATTGGCAGTGCTGTAAGTTAATGCACCATGTAGGGTAGGGTGTCCAAACTTGTATCTAGTCGACCAGAGAAAATGTTAAAAAATGCATGCGGTGTAAACTTATTTTGCCAATTCACAGCGTGGATATATTATAAAAGGCATGTCTTATGCAGACAGGCTAAAAGAATTGAATCTATTCAGTCTTGAACAAAGAAGACTACGCGGCGATCTGATTCAAACATTCAAAATCCTTAAAGGTATAGACAATGTCGACCCAGGGGACTTTTTTTGACCTGAAAAAAGAAACAAGGACCAGGGGTCACAAATGGTGATTAGATAAAGTGGCATTCAGAACAGAAAATAGGAGGCACTTTTTTACACAGAGAATTGTGAGGGTCTGGAACCAACTCCCCAGTAATGTTGTTGAAGTTGACACCCTGGGATCCTTCAAGAAGCTGCTTGATGAGATTCTGGGATCAATAAGCTACTAACAACCAAACGAGCAAGATAGGCTGAATGGCCTCCTCTCGTTTGTAAACTTTCTTACGTTCTTATGTTAACCCCTTCCCGGGATTCAGGTCTCGTGGTTACTGTTCAATAATCACACAAGGTGGCGCAGCTTAACTCTTAACTTTATTAACTGGTTTTGTATGTATAGTAGCTAATGCTATCAGTTGCTATTTCCTCGCAGTTTCACGTTTAAATCACACACGTACATTTCCAGCAGTCTGGCTGTACAGTGCGGTGTCGGTCTAAGCAGGAAGCGCTGCTGCCGAGCTCATGTGGAAGTTATTTGAAGAAGGGTAAATCAGCACCCGGCAATAACACAGAGCTGTATGTTGCTGTCGGTATTAAAACTGTTAACTTCTCTATGCTTTTAAATAATAAACCGTGAAAAATGAAAGTGACCCTGTGTATAGTATACCCTGTTACTCACGCACCAGTGGTTTGTGAGAAGTGTTCCTTCTGGTCTGAATGCATGCTTTATACATGTGATCAACATCATTTGTTATAAAGGAAGTCCAAATGAATATGGATGATTAAATCTCCATGAATTCACATGGCTGAATTGAAAATGAAGCACATCAGAAGTCAGAAGAAGTGCATGACATATTCACCTGTTATTCATGTGTTATTCATCCGGAATGGAGTGGTTTATAGTATTTTAGAATAATAGTTTTTAAAGAGTTGGAAGTTATTATTGTCGCTGAGGGCGCTGTTTTCTGGTTTATTCGGTATTATTACAGATAATACCTACTTGTGTCAGAATGTGGTACTAATGCTTACCTCTTTACAGTTAATACTTGCCAGTAGAGGCAGTTTCAGCATAAACTGTATTTAGCTTTAAATTGTGATTGATTCATTATGATTGCTTGATAGACTTATAGAGATGTGTTAGTATTGTATAGCATTTTGACTTGCTATGCCTGTCAAATGATTTGAAGTGCCATGCGTATGTCTAATGAGAAAATAAGAACATAAGAAAGTTACCAAACGAGAGGAGGCCATTCGGCCAGTCTTGCTCATTTGGTTGTTAGTAGTTTATTGATCCCAGAATCTCATCAAGCAGCTTCTTGAAGGATACCAGGGTGTCGGCTTCAACAACATTACTGGGGAGTTGGTTCCAGATTAACTGCAATTCTGTGTGTAAAAAAGTGCCTCCTATTTTCTGTTCTGAATGCCCCTTTATCTAATCACAATTTGTGACCCGTGGTTTCTTTTTTCAGGTCGAAAAGGTCCTCTGGGTTGTTATTGTCAATACCTTTTAGAATTGTGAATGTTTGAATCAAATATTTTAATTTGGTTTGTGGCTCCTGTTCATTCATCCTGGGAGTCAGAGGTGGTGACTGAGAATCCAAAGTTCCTGTGCAGACAGAGAAGGACAAGGTTTAAATTAAGCTGTTAAGTTGCAAAACCTATAGTCAACTTGTTGTCTCTCGACCAGCGGGTGTGGTAAAGGCAGGGCCTAATTGTGGAGTATTGAGAGTGTCACTGTTTTGCATGCATTATTTTGAATCTCTATTGTATGTGGTTGTATGTATATAACATATTGATGTCTATTTATTCCTGTTCTTTGTACAAATTATGTATGTATTTATTTAATATGTAATTGTACACTGCAGTTTAGCATACAGAAGATATATGTAGCAGCGAATCTTGTAAACTGGGATAATGGCCATTTTCGAATTGAAACAACAGATTGTTAAAAAAAAATGTGTATCCCTTTCAATAATCTATTAGTTTTCAGATCAGAACTGAAAACTGCGAGTGACTTCTGTGCTAATGGGCATGTTACATTTACAGTATTTTCTATTGTACACAATCTATTTAATATCAGGAAATGGCTTAGATCTGTTTAAATTAAACTTACATTTTTTTGATATTTCTGAATTGTTATTAAGGCAGACAAAGTTTTTTTTATTTATGAATGTATCAATCCTATATTTCAACTAAATACATGTAAATGTTGTAATACAAAGTTAGTTTATGGGTAACAAATCACAAATATCCCAATGTATAATTTCAGTGTGTTTTCTGTATTACTACTGAAGGGGTGCAGAAACATTACTAGTAGGGCAGCAGTGTGGAGTAGTGGTTAGGGCTCTGGACTCTTGACCGGAGGGTCGTGGGTTCAATCCCCGGTGGGGACACTGCTGCTGTACCCTTGAGCAAGGTACTTTACCTAGATTGCTCCAGTAAAAACCCAACTGTATAAATGGGTAATTGTATGTAAAAATAATGTGATATCTTGTAACAATTGTAAGTCACCCTGGATAAGGGTGTCGGCTAAGAAATAAATAAAAAAATAAAATGTTGTAGGGTTAACATGGAGCGGATGGGTGATTAGCAGCTCTAATTCTTACACATTTTAAACCAAACACGTTACTTAACATGGCAGGGCTATGAAGTACAGATAATACTTACTTACAATTTCAGCTATTTGTTCTTTTGACAGAAGACAGGTAGCATTTCCTATGAAATACATCATCAGTAAAATATTTAAACTACTGAGAGAATGCTGTGGTGATGCCAGGGTAATTAAATTGTTGCAACAAGTGTGGCTCACGGATAATGAGAAATAAAAAATTCAACAAAGAAATTCTCCTAATCCATTACAATGGGATGTGCCGACAGTGTGTTAACCACACCTAAGAGAAAGGCGATTAAATGTCCAGTTTTACAAATCTCACTCTTCAAACTTATTAAGTTGTGTTTGACTAGCCGTCTCGTTTGTGAAATGAATTATAGAGTTACTTTAAACAGTACATTCATCATTTTATACAAGACAAATACAGCAAAGTATTGAGAGAGCAGTTCGGTTTCACTGGAAGATAGTGGCGTTTTGGTCACCTCAATTTAACATGCAGTACATTTCCTGGTTAAAGAATAAGCTATATTGTAAATGCAACCCTTCTCTTTTGCTACCATCGGTTGTTTGTGTTTATTTGCTCGTATTTCACTATCAAATTGTATATTTTGTGCAGGTAGAAAACACAAGACATGACGTTTTCAAAATGAGTGTGTTACCTGCGGCCCAGTTGAGTCTATACGGCTCTCAACACGTTTATAAATTCCGCTCTCTGCCTTTCTGCTCACATTCTCTGACAGACAACACTTTAGTATTGTGCGTCGGCATTATTGATATTAAAAATCTTAGCAATGGCAGAAACTGTTCCAGCACCAGCCGCTCCTGCTCCGGCAAAAGCTTCCAAGAAGAAGACCGCAGCAAAGCCCAAGAAATCGGGTCCTAGCGTGTCGGAGCTGATCGTCAAGGCTGTGTCTGCCTCCAAGGAGCGCAGCGGGCTGTCCGCGGCGGCGCTCAAGAAGATCCTGCAGGCCGGCGGCTACGATGTGGAGAAGAACAACTCCCACGTAAATAGAGCCCTCAAGAGCCTGGTGACCAAGGAGACCCTGCTACAGACCAAGGGCACCGGCGCCTCGGGCTCCTTCAAACTCAACAAAAAGGCGGCTGAAGCCAAGGAGAAAGCGGCCAAGGCGGCGGCAGCTCCCAAGAAACCAGCGGCAAAGAAAGCGGTTGTCAAGAAAACAACGAAAAAGGTTTCGGTAAAGAAAGCAGCGACACCCAAGAAGTCTCCGAAGAAAGTGAAGAAACCAAAAGCTGTAAAGAAGGCGCCCAAGAGCCCGAAGAAAGCGGCTGCCAAGCCTAAAAAGGTCGTAAAGAAGAGCCCGAAGAAAGCAAAGGCGGCGCCTAAACCTAAAAGAGTAACCAAGCCAGCTAAACCCGCAGCGAAGAAGGCGGCTCAGAAAAAGAAGTGAACAGTTAAAGCGACGATGCGACAATGAACCCAAAGGCTCTTTTCAGAGCCGACACATCTTTCTAGGAAGAGCAGATTTTCCTTTCAAACTTGGCACTGCTGTAATGTTTTAGCAGTTTTTAATCGTCTAATATAAAAGTAAATCAGCCGATACACACTTATGTGTAATCACAATAAAATTGACTCGGCATATGAACTTTTCTCGGCTTATGTAATAATAATATCTTGATTTTTATAGAGCGCCTTTTATAGTGGACCACCATCACAAAGCGCTTTACAGAGGCAGGCTGTGAACTGCATTATATGCAGTCAATTAAAATAGGATATTGATTAAACATCTCATCAACAGGACGGAGCCCAGAGAGGTTAAATGACTTGCTCAGGATCAGTGAGTCAGTGGCAGGATTAGAACCGGTGATCTGGTGGTTACAAGTCCTGGACTTTAACCACTGGACCACATTGCCTCAATGTGGCCTTTCTTTTCATCTATGTAACAACCATTATATTCGGTAGTTGTATAAACAAACCTACTTCCATTGTATATAGACAACATTTCAATTGCTAAATATTAGACAATTAAAAACAATAGTTATTGGAATATAACACTTTCAGAGAAATGGGTAGCTCTGAAAAGAGCTTTTGGATTATACTTTTTTTTGTTTTTTTCAAGGGTTAAGCGGTTTACGCGCGTTCTCCACGGATGCGGCGAGCCAGCTGGATGTCTTTGGGCATGATGGTGACTCTCTTGGCGTGAATGGCACACAGGTTGGTGTCCTCAAAGAGCCCGACCAGGTAAGCCTCGCTAGCCTCCTGCAGCGCCATGACAGCGGAGCTCTGGAAGCGCAGGTCGGTCTTGAAATCCTGAGCGATTTCGCGGACCAGCCGCTGGAAGGGCAGCTTACGGATCAGCAGCTCGGTGGATTTTTGATAGCGGCGGATCTCCCGGAGAGCCACAGTCCCGGGCCTATAACGGTGAGGTTTCTTCACGCCGCCGGTAGCGGGGGCGCTCTTTCGGGCAGCCTTGGTAGCGAGCTGCTTTCTGGGCGCCTTTCCTCCGGTAGACTTACGAGCGGTTTGCTTGGTTCGTGCCATTTTTAAACTCTTCTACACAGTATCACAGACACTGAAAACTATAATATAGCACACACAAGCCGATACCAAAGAATTTATTGTGTAACTCAGCTGCTCTGATAGGATACGAGTCATTTAGGGCGGGTTTAAGTACGTCATTGGTTATATTCCACAGACTCAATAATTGATTGGATCATTTAAATTTTGCGCGCATTCTATGACACGCCCTCTGTCCCCGCCCGGTTTGTGCTCTTTCTCTTACGGTTCTCATTGTGTGCTTTGTTATTCAGTGTCACAATAAGCTATTCTATTGAAAGATACATGTCATTGAAAGAAAGCAATCGAAGACAATACAATATCGATTCAGATTTATAAAGAACCCGTAGCTCACGTCTCACTTTACATATGTTTGCAATGAAACAAGACATTTGATTGTGTTTAATTGTATTGTACAGCAAAAACATCCCAAAATAGACACCCTTCGTGGCAAAGAGGGAAAAAATCAATTGAGTAAACAGAAGGATAAAAAACAACAGTTCTTTTAAAGGCGTGACTGGGGACAACATTATGATCCCGAGCGGTTCTCTCAGTCGAGTTCTGCGTCTCTCGGCTGCGGTGAGTCTTCAGAGACGCTGCCTTCATGCCGGAGACACAGAGATGACTGCGCGCTGAGAAAGAGCGGGGCTCAGACAACACAGGGCAGGGGGATATATAATACATCCAGCAACTAGATCAGGGGAGGCGTGAAAAAACATTTATTTCAAAATACTGAACATATTTAACTGCAATAAACGAAGCAGATTATAAACGCAATGTGTCGATCAGTTCACCCGCTACAGTGTGGCAACTAATGTAGGTGTGTGATACTGCGACATATACATTGTGACGTTTCACCATTTACAACAATAGTTCAGGGTTTCAATTTGAACTAATTCCTTATTTTAGATGCAATGGAGTGGAAAGTTTGGGGCAGTGGAAGCTCCCGCCCTCGGTGAGGTCATTGTGACCCGTAATGAAGCTAACCCCCACGATGGTGACATCACTGCCCCGTACCCGTCCAGCCACAGAGAAAGGAGCCACTATCCTGGTGACCACGAAAACAGCCCAATTCTGCAGCTGCGCCCTAGACAGCACTGGGGGAACAGTGCTGGGTGTGTGGGGGTCCATCTTTACAGCCTGAGTGGGTAACGTGAAACTATGGACTGTAAGACAATCACGACAAAGGGCCGTTTGCACCAATTTTAGTGAGAGAAAATAAAACTACTAACAACAATAAACTAAGAATGAAAGGAATCAAATGTGGACCACGGTTATTTGTTTAAAATTAACAGTTTTATTTTAATTTCACCTTTGCTTGCTTTTTATATTACCGGAAGCTCTATCCACATGTATTTCTTATACAGTAATCCAGTCTTTGTGTAAGCATCAGGGAAAAACAACACATTTTGTTACTGTTATTTGTACTTATAAACTCAGAAACATGGTGTGCTTAAAATAAAATAAAAATTGCCATTGTTGCTACTGTATTATATTGGTTTCCTTTGGAAATAATGGATCATCTTCACAAAATCGACTGCCTCAAGAAATGTTTTAAGTGCTGTTTCATGGTTTGTTTTCTCTTAGGGTTGAACCGTTCTTTGAAAACTGAGAAAACCCGTCTAATTTTCCCGAAAGAGTTTTAAAAAAGTGCATATGAATCAAAATGAGCTTTTATATAAAATCCTTAACAAAACAATCCTTAAAACAGTGCTAAAGCTTTGTTAATAGGGCCCAGTAGAGCAAATGACCTAGTACACCCTGTACTAGGTCATATGGTTCACAATGCTATCACTGTTGCATTTTGAGCTAAAGAAGTCAGAATTGAACATATTTAACTCTGCAATAAACGAAACAGATTATAAACGCAATGTGTCGATCTGTTCACCCGCTACAGTGTGGCACCTACTGTAGGTGTGTGATATTACGACATATACATTGTGAGGCTTCACCATTTACAAAAATAGTACAGGGTTTCAATTTGAACTAATTGCTTATTTTATATATAATGAAGTGGATTGTTAAACATGAACAGATTCAATGCTCTCACTGAAAAAAGTGGTTGGTTCTTGAAAGAGCCTTTTGGGTTGTATAGATCTTAAAAGCGGCGTCGGAATGATTTATTTCTTGGCGGGTTTCTTGGTCAGCAGCACGGCCTGAATGTTGGGCAGCACTCCGCCCTGAGCGATGGTGACGCCTCCCATCAGCTTGTTGAGCTCCTCGTCGTTGCGGACAGCGAGCTGCAGGTGACGCGGGATGATTCTGGTTTTCTTGTTGTCCTGGGAGGCGTTCCCGGCCAGTTCCAGGATTTCAGCAGTCAGGTACTCGAGCACAGCTTGCATTTTGATATACACTGGATCGTTGTTGATTGGACAAAACGGTTCAATGCTATTAGAATTTTAAGAACGTCACAGAGTAGGAGGGCGGGCATTATTTCATTTGCATGCCTCTGATTGGTTATATCATTCCCAGACCGCTGTTTCTAGTTTGGCGCTGTGCTGCAGCTGTTTGTCTTTTGTTCTCTCTTGGCGCTCATTTTTTGAATTTTAACCCAGTTGGAACAAAATGCAACATTTCAGGGGCGTAGCTAGGATTAGATTTTTAACAAACCTCTTGCAGATCCTGTTCATGTTACAAAGGTAAAAGTTATCATTTTATAAAACCTGGAGATTTTTTTGTAAACTGCAAAGCAATATTAAGTCCCTTGGATGATGATGTTAATGTTAAAATTTGATGACCCATATTATTTCAAAGATTAAAACTAATTGTCTCCCAGTTAACAAAGGCTGGGAAGATAACGTTCCATTTCTAAACGCAGGGAGCTGTAGATTCTTGTTTTTCATATTAATGTATGGAATGTATTAAAGTGAACCTTTGTGTTAAGAGTATGATACAACAATACACCAGTGTCACCAGTCAACCTGCTATGAAAGAATCGCATTTGGTGAAGAAGCAAGAAGTATAAAAAATATATTTTCTGTTTCAACGTGTAACTTGTTATTAATGAATATTGAATTGTTGGTGCGTTTAATACATGAAAAAACATAAGACTTAAACAAATCGTTCTAGATAAAGGCGCTGAACTCGATAAAAAAAACTTCCGACGGGACAGACCCTCCCCCCTCCCCCCTATTGCGTTTCCAACCAATCACATCGAACTACTCGTCACCCCGGAGCGCTGCTTGGTTCATAGCTGAATATTCTCAATGTGAAGGATTGTTGGGTAATAATTTGCATACAGGATGTATAAATACAGGGGCTCGTAGGCTGCTTATTCATTTGTCTTTAATTGCATCAGAGAAGGAAAATGCCAGAACCGAAAGCTGCACCCGCGCCGAAGAAAGGCTCTAAGAAGGCTGTTGCCAAGACCCAGCCTAAGGGAGGAAAGAAGCGCAGAAAGACCAGGAAGGAGAGCTACGCCATCTACGTGTACAAAGTGCTGAAGCAGGTCCACCCCGACACCGGCATCTCTTCCAAAGCGATGGGCATAATGAACTCCTTTGTCAACGACATTTTCGAGCGCATCGCCGGTGAGTCGTGCCGCCTGGCTCACTACAACAAGCGCTCCACCATCACTTCCCGGGAGATCCAGACAGCCGTGCGGCTCCTGCTGCCCGGAGAGCTGGCCAAGCACGCCGTGTCTGAGGGCACCAAGGCCGTCACCAAGTACACCAGCTCCAAGTAAACCGAGACCGTCCCCGCTCCGTCCTTACAACAACACAAAGGCTCTTCTAAGAGCCACCCAAAATATCAAACAAAGAGTTTCATTCCTATTTCTGTTGTACCCTGTATATTAAAGAATCGTCTTGACGGTACGGACTTTGTTTCTCGTTTCTTTAATTTGAGAGAATGTGCGTTGTTGGAGAAATGACATTTCAAATGCATACACTAGAATATCTGCAGACATTTATTTGTAGTAATGTTTCTTACAGCGTATACCTAGTTATTAGTTAGGTAATGATTATAATTTGTTTTCATTGTAAACTCTGTTTAAACAGCATGTTTTAATAGCACTGGCGAGTGCAAACAAACTCCGCATTCATACTCCCAGAGTTACAGTATAACTGGTAGTTACTCATTTCATGGACTTTACTGCCCCTTAGTGGCACACATTCTTCATGACATTTCACATTATTTTTTAGTTTAATGTTTTATGTTTTTTCAGGACCGGTATTACTGTGGCATATTTGGTTCAGGTTGTTATTCATAGAACAGTTGTTTAACATTGATGTACATGTTAGAACCAATCATTGCGATGCATTTCAGAGGATTATAGGCAGAGTGGCTGTGCTTGACGTGGTTCAGTTGTTAACCCAACAGCAAATAAATATGCGGAGACACTAAAAACGTTCTCTGATCTGTTTTAGAAATGTATCATGTTTTTACATTCTGATTTTTGAAGTTTTATATAGCCTGTTTTTTTAACTTTGCATACCACAGCACAGTTACATCATAAAGCAGATTACATGCATTTTGATGAAGTATCTGAAAAGCACACCTATTATTTTTGCAAACAGAATCACATGTGTTAAAGTTTTCTGACCAAGAAAAACCCGAATTTGCCTCTAAATATTCCACTAGGAGTTGTTGAGTTATACAGCGTTTTACCCCGCTTTCCCGGTATGTGTTCACGTTTCAAAGTATGGTCAGATACAGTTGTATTACTCGGTTAATTCGTTTAAACTGCATAGACGGTTGCTATGGGCCAGGTGAGATATGGCTGTTAGTGGGTTTCGAATCACCTTTCTCGTTTAGAACCTCCTTTTAATCTGGAGCCGGTCCGGCAATAAGGGACATTACTCTTTTTCAAAATTACCTGGAAATGGCGCAGAAAGAAACAAAAGCTTTGAGGATAAAGCGCTCCACTTAACAAACCGGTCTCAACTGGATCGAGCAGAGCAGTCCACCTGCAGCGTGATAATAGCATCTACATCAGCACGTGAGGTGCAAGGCAGGATGATGTTTTAAAATGACACGCTTCTCACAGCAAACAGTCTCCAGGGCATACTCCGGGTCGTTATAAGCACACCCAAGCCAGAAGAAACCCCCATACATCAAATACAATGTATTATATGAATATTTTGTTTTTTGTGTGTGCAATGAATGTGTTTTAAGATTGTGCAAAAATTAATACATTTAAATCGGAGTCGAAATTAACCGGTTACCATGACACTCACAGACAGACGAGTGAGTTCATTGAGGGCGTGTCTGTGGTAAAGGCGCTCATTCCAGGACTGGGAATTTCAATCAGGTCCGCTTAGTATTCATAACACCGCGACTCGCGTTGATAGTCCCCATTTCAACTTGAAATTTCGATCTGGTATTCTGAAGATGTCTGGTCGTGGAAAAGGAGGAAAGGGACTCGGGAAAGGAGGCGCTAAGCGTCATCGCAAAGTGCTCCGTGATAATATCCAGGGCATCACCAAGCCCGCTATCCGCCGCCTGGCTCGCCGCGGAGGAGTGAAGCGAATCTCCGGGCTGATCTATGAAGAGACCCGCGGGGTGCTGAAGGTTTTCCTGGAGAATGTGATCCGGGATGCCGTCACTTACACTGAGCACGCTAAGAGAAAGACCGTCACCGCTATGGATGTGGTGTACGCTCTGAAGCGCCAGGGTCGCACTCTGTACGGATTCGGAGGGTAGAGAATTGGACACAAGGACATGAACACAAAGGCTCTTTTAAGAGCCGCCCACCCTTTCATTTAAGGAGCTTTGAATTATAAAATAAACTACGTATAGGAAACCAGTAAAATGAACACCACGTATTTCTGAATGTTTTACGATGACTACAAAGATTTGTTTCAGTGTATTTAGTCATCGGTAAGGGGTGTTTTAGTATTTAGACTTTTCAGGCTGTTTCTGGATCATTTTTCGTTGAAACTAGTTGTGCACAATCATTGTTAATATAAAGGTTTACAACGTAAAGCCCGATAACATATTTTTTAATCTTACCCAATTTTGTTTTCCTAAACCAGTAAAATAAAAGCAGTAAATCCTGACCCAAAGCCTACTGAATCCACATCATCGTCTTTTCTGAATTTGAGGCGAAGTATCACCATTCAAGCTGCTATGAAACAATTGGTGTCTTAAATTGAAAAGTCAAAAAGCATTAATATTGATATTGTGTTTCAACATTTAAACTTGTTTAATGAGCACAAAAAAGTGACTTGGGTTTCAAAATATATATGTATTTGTCGTATATTTAAGACGCACCGGGAGTGGGTTTTAGTATTTCTGTTGATTGAATTATTGATGCATTTTAAAGAAAACAAAAGATCTGAACTAACCGTTGTAAAAAAGGCGCCGCGTTCAAATCTGAACTCGAAAGAAAAAAACACTCAGCTCGCGGCAAAGTTACCACCCCTTCTTCCACTGCGTTTGCTTTACACAACCAATCACATCAAACACTTTGTCACCCGGGAGCGTTCATTGGTTCGTAGTTGAACAGTCTAAATCTAAAGGATAGTTGAGTAAGAATTTGCATACAGGCTGTATAAATACTCGGGCTGTGGCGCTGGTTATTCATTAATTTTTGAATTTCATCAGAGAAAGAAAATGCTAGAACCTAAAGCGGCACTCGTGCCGAAGAAAGGCTCCAAGAAGGCTGTTGCCAAAACCCAGCCTAAAGGAGGAAAGAAGCGCAGAAAGACCAGGAAGGAGAGCTACGCGATCTACGTGTACAAAGTGCTGAAACAGGTCCACCCCGACACCGGCATCTCTTCCAAAGCGATGGGCATCATGAACTCGTTTGTCAACGACATTTTCGAGCGCATCGCCGGCGAGTCGTCCCGCCTGGCTCACTACAACAAGCGCTCCACCATCACTTCCCGGGAGATCCAGACAGCCGTGCGGCTCCTGCTGCCCGGAGAGCTGGCCAAACACGCCGTGTCTGAGGGTACCAAGGCCGTCACCAAGTACACCAGCTCCAAGTAAACCGAGACCGTCCCCGCTCCGTCCTTACAACAACACAAAGGCTCTTCTAAGAGCCACCCAAAATATCAAACTAAGAGTTTCATTCCTGTTTTAAATTGTCCCTTTTATATTAAAACAATAATCGTATTGATGGTAAGGACGTGTTTTCTTTCTTTTTGAAAGAGATATGTAGTGTGTTGCAGAGTTGACATTTCAAATATATACACTTTTATGTTTGCGGCGATATTTCTTCCAGTTAATAGCTAACCATAAAGTTCTAACTATTTGAGATTTCATTATAAACGCTTTTTTAACTTCTTATTTTTAATAGAACTGGCCACCCAAATACCCCACAAAGGCTACAGTTATTTCAGTTACAAATTCATCGTGTTTTATTATACAGTTATATTTTTCCCTGTAATATCGACCCGGTCTATTTATTTTCTGCGGGAATAATTTAATTTAGATGTGGTTCAACAAAACTTCAAATATTACAAGAAACTAACTTTCATGTATGTATTCTAATAAACGTTCTTCATAATTGAACAATTGGCTCAAGTTGGTATCTCATTTATTTCATGTATATCGCTGCCTCCACTAGCATACATTCTGTTGTACTTGCAATTCCGGGGTTTCTTTCTGTAATGTTCTAAATTGAGACTAGAAACGAGGCATTTTGATTTGCATTTAATTTACAATCATTTCTTTGTTTGTTTTAATCCAGTGAAATACACTGCCCAGGTGGACTCCTGCAGCATGTTTAATTTGCCAGGTTGCACACACCTCAGTACTTGTGTCCCCTTTATATTATAATCATGTATTCATAGACCTTGATAATGTTGGTTGTCCAGTTTGTTTACATGCTTTATATTTGCAAGTAGCAGCGCTTGCTGGAGCACCTTGACAGGAAGTGCAGCATGTGTTTCAGTGTGTTAGAGAGGTCTCAAGACATGACACGTGATCTTTATTCGGTTTGCAGTGAGATCACCTCGAGCAACGAAAAGGACATGGATCAATAGAGAGATAGAGATTCTCATAGAATGGAATTCCCATAGGCTATAATTGCAAAACCTGTCTATTACTACACTCTTATTTAGTTTCCATGGGTATCGAATATGTAGGCCCACATGTCCAGTCTTGTTTTTTCTCATTTTAAGGTATTTTTTATCCTGCTTTAATGTGAGCACCATCATCAAACTATATAATTTTTATATGAATCACATCTCAATTCTAAACACCATACAGGAGACTGATGTTGTTTAAAGACGGCCGTCACATTAAACATGGAGGAAAAGTGGCTCAAGTGGCGATTCACAAGCAGTTCATTTCTGCTGATATACCCTATAGCAGTGCCATTAAAGGTGAATATTTCATTTTCATTTTTGGCTTGTATGCAGAATCCTCTTGGGCTTTTTTTTTAAAAATAATAAAAAAAACTTGGATCAGTGTAGTCAAGGTCGTCTTCAGAGCTGGTATTTACTCGTTTGAAAGCACTTCAATTGTTTTTCAAATGGAGATGAACTTTGCACTGAGCCACACAGGTGCCATTGTGCTTTTTCTCCACTAGATGTCACTGTTCTCTCATTTCTAAATAAAGAAACGGTCATAGTCTCATTTTTTCTGAATTGCTGAATCACAGTTGCTAGTGCTGTAAGTTAATGCATCATGTAAGGCAGGGGTGCACATGACGTCGATCGTGGTCGATCCCGAACATGTTTCTAGTCGACCACAGAAAATGTTAAAAAATGTATGCGGTGTAAACTTATTTTGCCAATCACAGCGTGGATATATTATAACCCCTTCCCGGGATTCAGGTCTCGTGGTTACTGTTCAATAATCACACAAGGTGGCGCAGCTTAACCCTTAACTTTATTAAATGGTTTTGTATGTATAGTAGCTAATGCTATCAGTTGCTATTTCCTCGCTGTTTCACGTTTAAATCACATACGTACATTTCCAGCAGTCTGGCTGCGCACTGCGGTGTCGGTCTAAGCAGGAGGTGCTGCTGCCGAGCTCGTGTGGAAGTTATTTGAAGAAGGGTAAATCAGCATCGGCAATAACACAGAGCTGTATGTTGCTGTCGGTATTAAAACTGTTAACTTCTCTATGCTTTTAAATAATAAACCGTGAAAAATGAAAGTGACCCTGTGTATAGTATACCCTGTTACTCGCTCACCAGTGGTTTGTGAGAAGTGTTCCTTCATGTCTGAATGCATGCTTTATACATGTGATCAACATCATTGCTATTTTCCGGTTTATTCAGTATTATTACAGATACCTACTTGTGTCAGAATGTGATACTAATGCTTACCTCTAACAGTTAATACTTGCCTGTAGAGGCTATTTCAGCATAAACTGTATTCAGCTGTAAATAGTGATTCTGATTCATTGTGTTTGCTTGATAGACTTATAGAAATGTGTTAGTATTGTATATACTTACCTGCAGGGGATAATTCAGTATCGCTTACATCAAATTGTTAAATGTTGGTTTTGACTTGCTATGCCTGTCAAATGATTCGAAGTGCCGTGTGTATGTCTAATGAGAACATAAGAACATAAGAAAGGTTACAAACGAGAGGAGGCCATTCAGCCCATCTTGCTCGTTTGGTTGTTAGTAACAATTGATCCCAGAATCTCATCAAGCAGCTTCTTGAAGGATCCCAGGGTGTCAGCTTCAACAACATTACTGGGGAGTTGGTTCCAGACCCTCACAATTCTCTGTGTAAAAAGTGCCTCCTATTTTCTGTTCTGAATGTCCCTTTATCTAATCTCCATTTGTGACCCTGGTCCTTGTTTCTTTCAGGCCAAAAAGTCCCTGGGTCGACATTGTCTATACCTTTTAGGATTTTGAATGCTTGAATCAGATCACCGCGTAGTCTTCTTTGTTCAAGACTGAATAGATTCAATTCTTTTAGCCTGTCTGCATACAACATGCCTTTTAAACCGGGATAATTCTGGTTGCTCTTCTTTGCACTCTTTCTAGAGCAGCAATATCCTTTTGTAACGAGGTGACCAGAACTGAACACAATATTCTTGGTGAGGTCTTACTAATGCATTGTAAAGTTTTAACATTACTTCCCTTGATTTAAATTCAACACTTCTCACAATATATCCAAGCATCTCGTTGGCCTTTTTTATAGCTTCCCCACATTGTCTAGATGAAGACATTTCTGAGTCAACATAAACTCCTAGGTCTTTTTCATAGATTCCTTCTTCAATTTCCCATATGATATTTATAATGCACATTTTTATTGCCTGCGTGCAGTACTTTACACTTTTGTCTATTAAATGTAATTTGCCATGTGTCTGCCCAGTTCTGAATGCTGTCTACATCATTTTGAATGACCTTCTCTGCTGCAACAGTGTTTGCCACTCCTCCTATTTTTGTGTCATCTGCAAATTTAACAAGTTTGCTTACTATACCAGAATCTAAATCATTAATGTAGATTAGGAATAGCAGAGGACCTAATACTGATCCCTGTGGTACACCACTGGTTACCTCACTCCATTTTGAGGTTTCTCCTATAATCAGTACTTTCTGTTTTCTACATGTTAACCACTCCCTAATCCATGTGCATGCATTTCCTTGAATCCCTACTGCATTCAGTTTGAGAATTAATCTTTTATGCAGGACTTTGTCAAAAGCTTTCTGGAAATCTAAATAAACCATGTCGTATGCTTTGCAATTATCCATTGTCGATGTTGCATCCTCAAAAAAATCAAACAGGTTAGTTAGACATGATCTCCCTTTCCTAAAACAATGCTGATTGTCTCCCAGGATATTGTTCCCATAAAGGTAAGCATAAAGGTTGATTTCACCCATTCTCTGCTTAAACTGAAAAATAAAGATAAAAAAAATTCTGAATTCTTTCTAAAATAAATGTTGATATTAATCTTTGATTTGGCAAAAAAAAAAAAAAAAAGAAATCGAATAGTAGCAAGCCTAATTATAATAGAAGGTTTTAGGTATTAATAGTATAACATTGAGATTTGTATTCATAGTTTTAAGAATAATAGCGGCTTTTTAAGGTATTAAATATAAGTTAGTTTTATATTGTCCTTTTTATTACATAGTTAGTGCCCTGGCCCCCTTGAGGCTTTTAGTCAAAATTGATTTCTGCTGTGCTGTTGTTTGTGCAGTATTGTGTGTTGGAAAATAAAAACATCTGATTCTTACTTGCTGTGGTCCCTCCGCTCTCATACCCCTTCTCCACTGGCACATCCGACCTGTGAGGGTTCGGTACGGTACAGGTACTGGTGGTTCTCCATTGGCTACTTGTCGAGCCGAGCAAGAACCAGACCGTAAAACTCTAGCCTCACAGGACATCAGAATCCGGCTGCGAGCTGAGCCGAGCCAGGGGCGGGGTTAAGAATTTTCATCATTACGTTGCATCAGCCAGTACTCTCCAGAAAGAAAAACAAACCTGGCAGGCAACGAGTGTGATGAGAGAAAAGTCCAGCTTGGGACACTGCGGAAGTGCAGGCTCTAGTTTCTCTGTGGGCAGAGAGAAGTGTTCAGGAAGATCTGGAGTCAGGTGTCAAAAATGAGAAAGCAAATGGACATAAACCGTGGGTACGGTACACTCAAAAACACGCAATTCTATTAAATTTTTCATCCTTGACCTTTATTATATTAATATAAAGATATAAGTACAAATACGGCTCTCGTTGTGCTCGCACTGCTTCTTTTTCTTTAAGCACCCAAACAAAAAACTACTAGAAAAAACTTTAGGTATCTTTGGCAAATCATATTTTTAAAACCTTCTTATTTTCCCTTCAACAGAACTAATCTAACTTTAGTAAGTCGATCTAATCAGTAAAATTTGTGGATTATAAAAATTCCTAAATATATTTACAAAATATAGCAATACAAGATACAGCTGTACCAGTGATCTATTCATTTTTGAACCCCATTTGTTTGCACATCTTTTGGCAAACTGAGTTAATTAATAACAATAATTAATAACTGTCTTGTTGTGTGTGACGTCAGTAGCACGGCTCGGCTCTGCAGTGGAAAAACAACCCAGGCTCTCCTTAACCGCACGTGAGGGCTCGGTACGGTCCTGGTGCGGCTCTGCTGACCAGTGGAAAAGAGGCATCATTGTCCAGTGGTCTGGATGGGAAACTCGAAATCCAAAGAAACTATAAAGGGGGAAAAGAGAAACATTGTTATTTATTAAATACTACTTATCATAAGAACATAAGAACATAAGAAAGTTTACAAACGAGAGGAGGCCATTCAGCCCATCTTGCTCGTTTGGTTGTTAGTAGCTTATTGATCCCAGAATCTCATCAAGCAGCTTCTTGAAGGATCCCAGGTGTCAGCTTCAACAACATTACTGGGGAGTTGGTTCCAGACCCTCACAATTCTCTGTGTAAAAAGTGCCTCCTATTTTCTGTTCTGAATGCCCCTTTATCTAATCTCCATTTATGACCCCTGGTCCTTTTTTTTTTTTTTTTTCAAGTCAAAGAAGTCCCCGGGTTGACATTGTCTATACCTTTTAGGATTTTGAATGTTTGAATCAGATCGCCCGTAGTCTTCTTTGTTCAAGACTGAATAGATTCAATTCTTTTAGCCTGTCTGCATACAACATGCCTTTTAAACCCGGGATAATTCTGGTTGCTCTTCTTTGCACTCTTTCTAGAGCAGCAATATTCTTTTTGTAATGAGGTGACCAGAACTGAACACAATATTCTTGGTGAGGTCTAACTAATGCATTGTAAAGTTTTATCATTACTTCCCTTCATTTAAATTCAACACTTCTTACAATATATCCGAGCATCTTGTTGGCCTTTTTTATAGCTTCCCCAAATTGTCTAGATGAAGACATTTCTGAGTCAACATAAACTCCTAGGGCTTTTTCATAAATTCCTTCTTCAATTTCAATATCTCCCATATGATATTTATAATGCACATTTTTATTGCCTGCGTGCAGTACTTTACACTTCTCTCTATTAAATGTAATTTGCCATGTGTCGGCCCAGTTCTGAATGCTGTCTAGATCATTTTGAATGACCTTTGCTGCTGCTGCCACTCCTATTTTTGTGTCATCTGCAAATTTAGCAAGTTTGCTTACTGTACCAGAATCTAAATCATTAATGTAGATTAGGAATAGCAGAGGACCTAATACTGATCCCTGTGGTACACCACTGGTTACCTCGCTCCATTTTGAGGTTTCTCCTATAATCAGTACTTCCTGTTTTCTACATGTTAACCACTCCCTAATCCATGTGCATGCATTTCCTTGAATCCCTACTGCGTTTAGTTTGAGAATTAATCTTTTATGCAGGACTTTGTCAAAAGCTTTCTGGAAATCTAAATAAACCATGTCATATGCTTTGCAATTATCCATTTTCGATGTTGCATCCTCAAAAAAATCAAGCAGGTTAGTTAGACACGATCTCCCTTATTAGGAGTTGACCGCACAGATTTCAGATTTTTCCATCACTTTTTCTAACTTTGTGCCGATTTTTATACTAATCGGAGACGTTTGGTGACATTGACTGTTTGAATGGACACGGAATGACCCAACTATAATCTGTGACAAATTGGCTGTGTAATAAAATACCTTGACTTTGATTCTCGTCTCCTCTCCATTGTGTTGACCAAACCGACCACCACCCTCTAAGTCAATTAACCTGGTATTAAGAATTCTGGGGTAAAGTTAAAATCTATAAATACTATTCTGGGCATGGCCCCCTCCCAGTGCAATAGTCGGTGTAACAGGGCGAGGTGCCCTGTACATTGTTTTGTTTATTTATTTTTAGAACGGGGTCCCCCTCCGCCCCTGGGTTATTTTGTATTTGATTATTATTATTATGATTTAGTATTGTAATTTAAAAGGCTATAGTCCAGCCTGATCGCGTTGTTTCGTGTTCGTGATTTTGTTTTGTTTAACCTTTTTATTTTGCTCTGCGAGCACATGGTGTGTTTTTGTTTAAATATTTATTTTATTTTTGTTATTAATAAAAACGGCAAACGCAGCCTTTACCTGCAGTACTTCCCTGGTGTCAGTGTTTTCCCGTCCCTGCTTCTGCCGTGACGTCACCGCTCAGTCACCCTGTCACAGTCGGTTACTGGTTTGTCATGTTAAAGGCGGTCAGATTGGATTGGGGGGTTAATTTGGTAAAATTTATCTTTCCTGGGGTATTTATTATATCCTGTGTAACTTACCTAATTAGTTTATTGTTTAGTCTTGTCAAAAATAAATGCACCCAGTCTAACTGGTTTCACAGCCTAGTAGAGGAATGTGGAACAATGTGCTGCATAATGTGACCCTACCTCCCTCCCTCTTACCTAACTGGTGCTGCATAATGTAACCCTTCCTACCTCCCTCTTACTTAAATGGTGCCACATAATATCTGGAGAGAGTTTTGGTGACCTGCTGCTTTCCTATTGCTGCCTCTTCTCCTGTTGCTTTGTTTCTCAATGCAGATACATTAGTGTACGATCAGGACCAGATTAACCCCTCTTCAGAGGACTGGACATGGCTGCAGCAGAAATCACCCTCAACAGGAAACCTCTCTCGTCTTCTAATAAGAAGAAGATTTTATTTCTGCTTCTCTTGCCTTGTGTCATCTTGACATCCTGGCTGCAGGTAAGATTGTCTTTTACTCTGTCCAGTAAATCAAAGCTCCCCCTGTATTTTTATCATTGAAGAGGATCTAGTGGAGATGGTCGTATGTATGTATATCACACGTTATATTTCTCCATAGACCTGGAGAATCGCTTATCCAATTGTCATGAAACTTGGCATTACAATTATTTAGCAGTTTAAGAGTATCAGATTCTGGGGATATTGGGGGGGTGTCTGTCCGTACATTCATCCATTTGTATGTCACACATTTTTGCTGACTTTTTAAAATAGTATACATTTTTTAAGGAGGCTCCCCTCTGATGTATTTTAATAAAATTTTTAACAAAGTTTAGACACAGATAACACATTGTTCTAAGAAACCTAGAACTCTGAAAGTACTTGCTGTTTATGCATCTGTTGTATGAATGGGTATGGCTTTAGAATTAAATGCTCAGATTTAAAGTAAATAAACCTTTTAAATATTTCAGCTGTGGTTTGTCAAATTATGTTTGTATACATTCATCTTTCATTTGGCAAGAACTGGACTGCTTGTCTAAACAAACAGATAAAGACATCAATGGAAAAAACTGCTGAAATACAGAAACACCAAAATAATTAAACAGAGAAACCCGTAGACACAATAGGACACATTTTTGTTAGTTTTTTTGTTCTAGCACAGACATTTTTAAATTAATCCTAGATTATTATTTATTTCTTAGCAGACGCCCTTATCCAGGGCGACTTACAATCGCAAGCAAATACAAATACATTCAAGTGTTAGATAAATGCAAGTATCAAATTGAAATGAAATTTACCTGCAACTTCATGTTAAAACCTGACTTTCTATCATGTACAGGTAGTGAACAAAAAAATGAAAACACCTCGGTAAATGAGGGACACCAAGTATATTGAAAGCAAGGGCTTCCACACAGGTGTGGCTCATGCGTTAATTAAGCAAGTAACATCCCAGCATGCTTAGGGTCATGTATAAAAATGCTGGACAGGCCTTGTTGCCTATAATTATGGCTAGCATGGCTGCAAGAGGAGACCTCAGTGGCATTGAAAGGGGTGATTGTTGGTGCGCGTTTGGCAGGAGCTTCAGTGACCAAACCAGCTCAACTTGCTGATGTTTCACAAGCAACGGTGTCTAAGGTGTGGCATGGAACTGTGATGGAATGACATCATCAGCAAAGGGCAACAGTGGGCGGATGCGCATCCTCCAGGATCGTGATATCCGTGCATTAATTTGAAGTGCAAGGCAAAGCAAGGGCTTCCACACAGGTGTGGCTCATGCGTTAATTAAGCAAGTAATATCCCAGCATGCTTAGGGTCATGTATAAAAATGCTGGACAGGCCTTGTTGCCTATAATTATGGCTAGCATGGCTGCAAGAGGAGACCTCAGTGGCATTGAAAGGGGTGATTGTTGGGGCGCGTTTGGCAGGAGCTTCAGTGACCAAACCAGCTCAACTTGCTGATGTTTCACAAGCAACGGTGTCTAAGGTGTGGCATGGAACTGTGATGGAATGACATCATCAGCAAAGGGCAACAGTGGGCGGATGCGCATACTCCAGGATTGTGATAACCGTGCATTAATTTGAAGTGCAAGGCAAAACAGGCGAGCAACTGCAGATCAGTTGATTTCAAATTTCAACCTGGGGCGCGAGCATCCAGTTTCATCAAAAACGGTCCACCGAGAACTCCGCAGAGCGGGATACCATAGCGGCCCAACACCCTATTAAGTGACTTTACATTGGGGTTTCCATTTTTTTGTTCACTACCTGTATGTGCATTAATGTGAAAAATGTAACGAAAGTATTTTAGTTAAAATGAAAATAATGAAATATGATAGAATCCCCCATTGCAACTCCAATAATGAAGAATGACTCATATCATTTCACTCTTGCAGCTTGGTAAGTGGTTTGACAGACCACACCTGTTAACTTCCAACCCAGGATTACATGATACAGCCAGACCTACTGAAGTAAAAGTCAATGAAATATTGCAAGTGCTCAAAAAACTTGTACCTAAAGTAAATCAAACTCAAGTGGAACTCACCAGCAGTGGCGCACACAGCCTGGTCACCTTAATGAACCCAAAGGAGAATTACTGTGTGGGAGAGATCGTCAGTGTCCGAGTGGAAATGAACGACTACCGGGGCAAACCCAAGACATACGGAGGAGACTTCATTCTGGCTCGAATCCATTCTCCAGAGCTGAAAGCAGGAGCGGCCGGCGTGCCTGAGGATTTCAACAACGGGACCTACCGCGTCAACTTCACCTTGTTTTGGCCAGGCAGCGTGAAAGTTTCGGTGCTTCTGATGCATTCAAGCGAGGTGCTCTCGACATTATGGCAAGCTAAAGAGTATTGCAATGACAAATTTATTTTCACAGGCACCTTTCGTAACAGCACGCTAGAGGAGACATCAATATGTGACATTCATCTGAGCACAAATGAACCTGTCTGCGAATTCAAAGACGAAAGGAACCAGGAGTCGTTTTCCTGTTTCAAACCTAAAACACTGCCGTGTGAGACCCTGCATTACACAAGATCAAGGAACATCGAAGCGTCCTGTCTAACCCAAGCTGAGAAACAGCTTCTGAAGAGGTTTGGTTTCTCTTTACTGTATATTCTGTATTTGTAATTTATATTTCTAAAACAATGTACGTGGGGACGTAATGATGTAGATCTGTGCCCTTTCCCTGGTTGGCATATTTGTTTTTGTTTTTGTTTTTTTTTTACAGTGAGTTCCATGGGCTCAGCGTTATTTGTTCATGTAACATGAAACTTGCAATGAGATTACAGGAGTTAAGGAAGTGTATTTCTGCCTCAGTAAGTGATCGTTCTTCAGGTTGTCCCGTGAATTTGATGTATTTCAACCACTGGAACAATGTTAGTCATACCAAACTGGCACTGGCCTCCCTCCAGACGTTCCACACTTGGAAAGCACATTTCCAAAATCTGGAAAAGCCTAGTGCATTGACAGTGTAAGAAAACAAAGGCCTAATGTTTTCGTAATATCTATTAAAACCTGAGAGTAAAAATGACCAGACACGACAAAGAATTTCAAATCACGGTAATCAGGTTTTATTATTAACATAGAGGTAGAATTATACAGAGAAATTGACTACTGCTAGAGTTTATGAATTAACCCTGATAAAAAGTAACATAAAATACTAATCTGTTAGCTCTGAACAATTGGCAGTGTTTCTCCTCTCCTGCATTTTACAACTGTGAGTTTAACATTGTAACAATACATAAATCCGAAACTCCACCCCAGCCCAAAATAGATACATTCTACAATGCCCACACTCTGCTGCACATTCCTCAGATGGGGTAGGTGATGAGAGAGAGAGAGAGATGCCCACGCACACAGGGATGGAAATAACTCCTATTGTATAGCATTTTCATCCATTCGCCCCATAGCAACCATTACACGTATTACTAAAATGGTTAAAAGTACTAGATGTTCCAACAGTATGATGAAATCAAAAGTCTAAAAAAATAAGGCTCCATTTTGGGTGCCAAAATACTGAACAAAAACTGCAAATCAGTGCTCTAAAGGTCCCTGTAAAGATGTCAGTGTTGAAAATGGTGTAAGGAAACTAATATAATATCTGTAAACAAGTGTGTACAATACAAATTGATGTGTTAGTAAGTTACCTTTAGTGATACCAATAATGTAAAGTTACACACACATAGCTTGAACATTATCATTATACACAACAATGTAGCACCTATTCATAACAGAAATCAAATAGTGATCAGTTACCTTATTCAAGGAGAAGCCTTCAGGAACAGTGATGGTCTGCCGTCAGGAGACCCACACTGGCCAACCTTCAATTACAGGTACTATCCATGCAAATACTGCAATATACATGGTCTCTGTGTGTTTATTCATGCCTCTTTAAAACATAAAACTATACAAATGTAATGAAGAGGTTTTCTTTTTTTCTGAAGGTCTAAGGCTGGTGTGACAATCCAGAATGAGTTCCGAGACATTACAGTTGTTACCTGTAAAGGTAAGTTTACTTTGTGATTCATTATGTAAGTGATTTGAATTCTTAAATTAAAATAGCACGACTTGACACTGACATCAACAGCTATTTTGGTATGGGGCGTAAACCACTGGGCTAATTAACTGAATTATTTTAGAAAAAACAGCAACATAAAGGTTTGTTTGGTGAGTATTTTTTACATGCAATGAATATGTTTTTGTTGTATCCAAATGCTCACAAACAAGACTGGACGTTTGTACCACATACCTGTTTAATTAGGTCAATAAAACAAAACCTTTTTTTTCACAAAACCCAGTAAGTCAAGATGTATTATAAAATGTACAGTAAGTATAACACAGCAATGAAATGTTCTTATCGTGTGCTGAATAGAAAGGAGTGAAATGCAGCGAATTATAAAGAAATGTCAAGTGTTTACTAGCATGAGCAAAATAAAAGGTTTTGTTAATTTGAAACACAGTGAATGCTTTATATATTGAAAGCTTTGATAGAACTAGAAGTCAGAAATATGAACCACAAAAATACCAATGAATTTGTATGAAACACCATAATAACAAACAATTGTTAAGATCTTGATACACAACAGAATTGTGTTGATCTTGTGATCTTGGCATGACATACCAGTGTGAAATATCTGGATGGAGAGATAATCTATCTTGTGATCTCGACATAACAAATCTGTAATTATTTTCTCCCTGTCCTTAATGAGCCACCATAGTTTTGGTCTTTTTTCTAAATCTAGAAACATTTTAATAATACTGTCAGGCTCTGTAAATATAATGTTTTCTGTTTTAGATCGTGTTCCACAAGCTGTTGGGAAGTGTGAGCTGGGAATGAGCTCTCCTACCCCCAGTGGATTTTTCCATTCAGACAGGTGGAGTTCTTCCTATTGCAGAATGAGAAGCTTCCAAAATGTGAGCGACATGAACCAGTGCCTTCAGGGGAAACAGGTTTACCTGCTGGGGGACTCTACAATACGCCAGTGGATTGAATATTCCACATACAAACTAAACGGTAAAAAGATTTAGCTTTGACTAACTTGAATGACAGAAATGTCTTGATAAGCAGATGCAGAGCTTGATATTTCATCTGTTTAGTTTTGCTTTGCATTTATTTGACTACACATTATACTTTTTATTTAAACAGTAGATTACCTATAGTATGTGTTTATTTCACACAGTGAATGGAGCATCCTCTAGTTCAGCAATGGGAAGTCTCTTCTCAATAGAATTAATTGTACCAGAATTATTCTCACCTTGTTAATTCAACATTTGAAAGACAGGCAAAAGAAGGGGCACTTGCATGGAATTTAAAAAGGGGAAAATGTGTAGCTGTCTTGATAGACTATGCTCAAACCAGACATATAAACAAAGCAGACAGAAACCTTTGAAAAAGCATTTTCAGGTTAAAAAAAATCATCCTTACAAACTCAATGTAAACCCACTTACCGTCTTCTGAAACCCATAAGTGTATTTAACAGACCTCCCTATGAAATAGCAAATCAGATTAAACTGTTTAAATGTAAATTACAAATAGACTATTGTAAGGGGGATAGATAGCTTGATGTATATGACTAGATGTTTATTTTAGTTATTAAGGAATTTAACAATTGGTATTCATTACAGTATATAAGTCCTTTGTGATGACATCCTCTGAAAATAACATCAGATTTATATGTAGGGCTTCTGATTTTCAGTTTTAACTGATACAATCTGATAAAACACCCCGCAATGAAATCGGTGGATAGCCAATAAACACCGGGAAAACACAGGAAAAACTGTGGAAATGTTGACTTTACCCTTTTCCCATTAAAAAATAAAACCTACTACAAAAATAATAATAAATGCATGTCCCAGTGCTGCTGGGCAATGTCCCACCTTCCTGACTTGTATCTATCAGTGATTCGTTCTGAATACTTTAAACCCGTCCGACTACTGAGTGACACCACATTCCTATATGTCTATTGGAGACTGTAATCTCGTTTTAAATCTCACAAGCGCAATCAGGAATGGAGGCTTGTTAGCATGATTTAAAGCTGTATTACAGTTAAGATACGGAAACATAATTGTGGCAAAATGTACAAAAATGCCTACACACAAAAACCCCAGAAGAACGTGCCCATGACAGAAGGAAAGAAGGTACAACTTAAGTGTGCAAGTACTGTCGAGTTACTACTATACATATTTTTACAGAAACAAAAAACGCTCAAGCATTTTGGAAAGTAACCGAAAACACTAATTTCATACAGTATATCAAAAACGAAAGCCTCGAAAAAACACGATTGACACAAAACTCAAAAACAGCTAAAAAAATAAGCACCGAAAAATACAATTAATAAAAACAGAAAAACAGAAGCCCTATTAATATGCTATAACAAATATTAGAAAATGGGTCCTAAAATGTAGGACCTTGTGGTAACTTAAATACTGAAATGTACACAAATACATGAAGCTGCACTCAAATCTTAATTACAAAATACAAAGTTATCAGTACTTTCATTCTTTTACATGTTTTGCAAACAGTTCACAAACCATTGAAGAGCAGCTCCATGTAAGTAGAAGGTTTTTTTTAGTATTCTGGTACAGTAGTCTGTGTATAGGAACACGTCCTAAGAGAACACTTCACCTAAAGGATCACCCTTGTGGTGTAACAGATTTTCCCCTTTGTAAATGCTCCAGCTAAAGGAACAGTAACTTCACAAGAACACCTTCTTGGCACTGATAGTGATTCGTTCACAATGGATACTGCACTGTTTTGTAAAATAGAGATTTGTCATCGCGAGAGTGTCTTGAGGGACACTGGTTAGTTTATTATTTTGTATTCTGATTTCCACGAGTGCACCTCATCGCTACAAAATGGCATGTAAACAAACAGCAAAATGCGCCGCTGTTTCTCTCTCTACACAAAGTTGGAAATTGTTCGAGCTCTTGAAAAAAAACCTGAATCAGACACAAGTCGCCGAGCTATCATCACCATTCTGTTAAATAATGTGCATGTCTTGTATATTGCTGTTGCATTTTGTAACGTGTGTAGGGGTGGGGTGTTCATTTAGTTTGACAGTTATTAAGTTAAGCCTAAGTAACAGCCATTATTTTTGCCTCTGCCATTGTGATAGAAACACACCCGCCACTTAATTTAATGTACATAGCGATTTAAGCTTTTTGACAGTGTTGTTTTGCTTTAATTTTATTAACGTTAGTTTGTCTGTTACTTTATTATTATAGTTTATTAACATACACTTGCCTGTTTTGCTTTTACTTATTCAGTTAATTTCATATGTTGATGCACGTGCGTCATGACGAGTAATACATAGACATGCTCAAATTTGTTGGTACCCCTCCACAAAAAACGAAGAATGCACAATTTTCTCTGAAATAACTTGAAACTGACAAAAGTAATTGGCATCCACCATTGTATTCCATATTTAATAGAAATCAGACTTTGCTTTTGATTTTTTATTCAACATAATATTGTAAATAAGAAAACAAATGAAAATAGCATGGACAAAAATGATGGGACCGCTAACCTAATATTTTGTTGCACAACCTTTAGTGGCAATCACTGCAATCAAACGTTTTCTGTAGCTCTTAATGAGACTTCTGCACCTGTTAACAGGTAGTTTGGCCCACTCTTCCTGAGCAAACTGCTCCAGCTGTCTCAGGTTTGATGGGTGCCTTCTCCAGACTGCAAGTTTCAGCTCTTTCCATAGATGTTCGATAGGATTCAGATCAGGACTCACAGAAGGCCACTTCAGATAATGTTTTGTTCTTATCCATTCTTGGGTGCTTTTAGCTGTGTGTTTTGGGTCATTATCCTGTTGGAGGACCCATGACCTGCGACTGAGACAGAGCTTTCTGACACTGGGCAGTACGTTTCGCTCCAGAATGCCTTGATAGTCTTGAGATTTCATTGTGCCCTGCACAGATTCAAGGCACCCTGTGCCAGGCGCAGCAAAGCAGCCCCAAAACATAACCGAGCCTCCTCCACGTTTCACTGTAGGTATGGTGTTCTTTTCTTTGAAAGCTTCATTTTTTCGTCTGTGAACATAGAGCTGATGTGACTTGCCAAAAGCTCCAGTTTTGACTCATCTGTCCAAAGGACATTCTCCCAGAAGGATTGTGGCTTGTCAATATGCATTTTAGCAAATTCCAGTCTGGCTTTTTTTATGTTTTCTTTCAAAAGTGGAGTCCTCCTGGGTCTTGTTCCATGGAGCCCACTTTAAGCTCAAAAAGCGACGGATGGTGCGATCAGAAACTGACGTACCTTCACCTTGGAATTCAGCTTGTATCTCTTTGGCAGTTATCCTTGGTTCTTTTTCTACCATTCGCACTATCCTTCTGTTCACTCTGGGGTCGATTTTCCTCTTGCGGCTGCGCCCAGGGAGGTTGGCTACAGTTCCATGGACCTTAAACTTCTTAATAATATTTGCAACTGTTGTCATAGGAACATCAAGCTGCTTGGAGATGGTCTTGTAGCCTTTACCTTTACCATGCTTGTCTATTATTTTCTTTCTGATCTCCTCAGACAACTCTCTCCTTTGCTTTCTGTGGTCCATGTTCAGTGTGGTGCACACAATGAAACCAAACAGCACAGTGACTACTTTTCTCCATTTAAATAGGCTGAATGACTGATTACAAGATTGGAGACATGTGAGATACTAATTAAAGAAACTAATTAGTTTGAAATATCACTATAATCCAATTATTTATTATCTTTTCTAAGGGGTACCAACAAATGTGTCCAGGCCATTTTAGAATATCTTTGTAGAATAAGCAATAATTCATCTCTTTTCACAGCTTCTTTGCTTTATTCTATGACATACCAAAGGCATGCAAGTATACATGATAAAATAGCTTTTAATTTCATCACTTTTCAGGAGGAATGAAGCATTATTTCAATGAGCTGTAAGGGTACCAACAAATTTGAGCACGTCTGTATATATTTATTTATTGATTTATTGATTCATATTGTGTCTGGTGGCTAACTTGGTCTTAGAGAACACCTCGGCTATAAGAACACTTTGCTTGCTTCCCGATGGGCGTTCTCTTAGCGGGAGACTAGTCTTTTATTTAGGCTATTGGAAATATCCACAAAGCAACATTCCATCGCTAGGATAATGAAGCCTGAGGGCTACCAGACCACAGATGGAATTATGAGAAAACCACATTACTTGTTGAAATATTAAGGAACATTTTTATTTTGACGTACCCATTTTCTAATGGCAACAGAACCCTCATAAGAGGGCATTTAACATGGTGAGAAGGGCCTTATCATATGACAATGCAATGTATACTCCAGTATATGGCAGTGTTGCATATGATTACGTGCTGTGTGTGTACATGAGGAGATGAGACTAAGGTGGCGCTTAAGTAAAAGTTAATTGTACTGTTGCCTGATTCTGTATTTTATTATCCTGTTCTCTGGCTAAATACCACAAATTAGCAACGAGGAGGTCCATGGCTGTGTGTCCCTACGTGCTCCCTTTCTGCCTTGCCTGGGAGACCCTACAATTCCTTTCAGAGCATGGATGAAAATGCTTGAAAACGACTTAATTGCTGTAGATTCTATAGAGGATGCGTGGCCTGAAGCCTGAAAGTGTGCTCCTTTTCTCCATTGAAAGATGTGATCAGGTTTTCATGTGGGTCTCCACGACTCCAGCTGCAGGATGCAGTTCAAAGCCTTTTGGCGGTGCCTGTGGTCTCAGTCAAAATAATCAAATTCATAAAATAATAGCTTTAATTACATTTATGAACAGTACTCCAAAGCCTTATTAATTTTATTTATTTATTTTTATAATGACTCTGTAACAGGGTGAAGTGTTACATGTGTGGGTAGTCACTGGAAAATACTCACAGACACAGAGCATTGGTGTTGCTACGCTGCTCAGGCGCGCAGATTTAATGTTAACACCGAACTGACACTAGGGTACCAACGATGGTAGACCTAGTGTCACATTTAATAAAGCAATAAAAACAAAAGTTAAAAATAAAAGTTGCCACACAAAATGACGAGCGCTAGTGGAACCTACTCGGTAACCCTCTTTATACTGTTTTGGGATCCACAAACCCTAAGCTGACCTACTTCTGTTGTGTTATTTCGAGGTATGACACAGGCCCGGTTTTTGGGATGGAACCACATGACAGTCTCGCGTTTTGATTGGTCCATGTCTGTCACATGAATATGTCGTCACACGAGTGGAAAAGCTTGCAGGCATTTTTAACATTGTGATCAGAGAGAGAGAGAGCAAGAGATTTGCTTTTCACAACCTTTCAATTAAAATATAATGTGGTATTTTGCTGTACTAATATAACAAACTATGGGTGATTACTTTATATGAATTATCTTGTTATGCACAGATGTAAGAATTGGCTTTCTGTGGTGGTGTACTTTTTTCTTTCAAGTAGCATATATCTATAATTGTTTTTGTGATATATTTTAATATAAAATGTATACACTATTGCAGTTTTGTTAGAGGATACATTAGTTTATCTCTAATGTAATCACAGTTTTACATTTAGACTGCCCCTTTTTTCATTTACGTCGCAAATTCTGGGCCGCTTTGCTTTTCAGATAACATCCCAAATTCTGGGCCGCTTTGGTTTTTAGATAACGTCCCAAATTCTGGGCCGCCTTGGTTTTTCGAATTCAGCCCAGTTTTGGGGACTCAGCTGACAGCCGAGTTTCTAAGTCATCCATGCACAGTTTACCATAAACTGGATCGTGAATTCATTTGAGAGTAACCCTTAGTACATGAATCAAAGTTAATGTATGTTTTACTCTCCCCAGAAATCTTTTTTTTATGAAAAAACAGAAATAAAATGTAAATGTTAAAAAGAAATGTATTTCTTATTACGTGAAGAAACTACATTGCACTGAAATAGATACATGAAAATTAATTAAAGCAGTCGTTTTCCTTTATTAAAGGATAATATTAAAACACATTTTTGGGAAGGAACATGGTATTCCGAAAAAAGGACATCTCATTTTCTTATGTAACGTCCATCAATATATTGTAGTGTTTCAGGTTCTTTTTGGACAGAAATGAGACTGCAACTGTGAGTAGATGAAGGCCATTTATTTTGACAATAATTAAATAATCACAAAATAAAATCATAAAGTGAGGGAAAGGAGACTGGGAGTCGAAAGTAAAAATAAATGATAGCAGTAATTTTTCAGTCTTTTGCGCAAAACCTGAACTCCAAATCCCCTCCACACACATGTACCACCATGCAACCCCTGCACGCACACACCACCATGCAACCCCTACACGCACACACCACCATGCAACCCCTGCACGCACACACCACCATGCAACCCCTGCACGCACACACCACCATGCAACCCCTGCACGCACACACCACCATGCAACCCCTGCACGCACACACCACCATGCAACCCCTGCACGCACACACCACCATGCAACCCCTGCACGTATACACCCACCGTAGCAATTCTTTGCAAAATATATTTTCAGGTATTCAGCCCCATTCATGTCTATGGCAGTGTTATAAAACACATTTTCAGTCATATTGCTCGAACCACAGCACCTACAACCACCGTTCGAAGGGTTCTAGACCAGCCTGAATGTAACATGCCCAGTTTCGTAACAATTCTTTGCAAAAAATATTTTCAGGGCGTTCAGGGTGTTCAGCCTCACTCATGTCTATGGCAGGGTTGAAAAACACATTTCAAGCATATCTCTCGAACCCGAGCACGTAGAACCACCATTCAAAGTGATATAGACGCAGGGGAGCACCCCAAACCAACCCCTAAAACGGTGTGGTGGTTCACCCAAAAACTCATGTCATGACGAAAAAATTCACTTTGCCAAGTTGTCCTGGCATCTGAACCATGAAAATGGTGACTCCTTGTGCGGGGCCCCATGGGGCCCCACCGCAAAAAAAAAATCAAGTTCCTAACCCCACAGAACCCGAGATACGCCCTGTAAAAATGTCCAAAAACTACCCTTTTTCGGGTCATATCTCCATGACCCCAGGGCCTAGAAACCGGGTTGAACTTCCTAGGGTCATGTCTGGGGGCCCTCTTTCACAGGGAGCCACCCATTTTCAAATGCTACATTTTCAACAAATTTACACATTTTCAGCATGATGGCATGTCAAGGTTGCATTTCAATAGCTTTGAGCTCCAGGTTGGCAAAAAGTCTAAACTGGTGTCCTTTCTAACTGGGGACACGTCGCTTGGAGGGATCGACAGGGGCCCCGAGGTGGACCTCCGTACCGATTTAAGTCTCAGGGACCCCCAGAACCCGAGATACAGCACCCTGAAAAATGTCTATGGGAAATCCCATTATAAAACCCCTTTGGGGCAACGCCCACCATCTGGCGGTGGGGTGGCGTTTCAACCCGTGGCCGATGTCTTTCTTTAGCTAAGACTCTTGTGCACGCAAAGAGTGCCCTTCTGAGTTCGTTGGCCCAGGGGTCGTGGAGATACGGGTATGATAAGGGACCACCCCCTTCCCTATGGCAAATCCCATTATAAAAACAACATCGGGGTAAGGCTCGGCCAATGGTGGTCGTGGTCGTACGAACTCAAAGGAGCCCATTTTCTTTAGCTAAGACTGTTGTGCATCTAAAGAGAGTACTAGCGAGTTTGTTGGCCCAGGATTTGTGGACTCATGGGGTACAACAGTAGGACCCCACCCCCGACTGCGATTTCCTATAGCAAAATACATACAAAAAATGTCCATTATATACAAGACCTGAAATGTGCACATTTTGTAGTGTATTTATGCAACAGAAGCACCAATTTAAGTCCATTCCAAGTGTTTTGTGATCACAGTATCAGCTTGAGTGTATCGGAGCATAGTTTTGCACCAAAAGCGAGCAGAGGCGAAAAAAAGCACTATATACCCTATTCTTTAAGATATCACTTTGCAGTGCAAATTTGAGGAACACAACCACTTAGCAACTTGCAAATTGGTACTGCAATTCAAAGGCCTGTAGTGTCAGACTGGTAGTCCCTAACTGATTCAAGTGTTTTTGGAATGATTCCTGCAAAGACTGATTTATAAGAAAAAAGAGAGATTGACAAACAGCATTTTGCTTTATATGCAGAAACGGGCAACTACAAGGAGGGTGTCAAACAAGCTGTGAATACTTGTCTTTTTAATTCTGTGCATCCAAATACTTGTAGTTAAAAGTTTTAAGAATTAAGCCTACTGTTTGTTGTTCTGTCCTAAACCAGCAATTTCTCACCCAAATTTATTAAATAAACAGGAGGGAGGGGGGTCCTCAGATTATTCTTTAGTATTAAAAGGATATATTTTCTAACACTTTAGTATTATTTGTTTATTTAGCAGACGCCTTTATCCAAGGCGACTTACAGAGACTTGGGTGTGTGAACAGTGCAACAGCTGCAGAGTCACTTACAATTACATTTCACCCGAAAGACGGAGCACAAGGAGGTTAAGTGACTTGCTCAGGGTCACACAATGAGTCAGTGGCTGAGGTGGGATTTGAACCGCGGACCTCCTGGTTACAAGCCCTTTTCTTTAACCACTGGACCACACAGCCTCCTAAATTCTCCATTTTATTGCAACTGAGGTACCGTTCAGTTGAGCGAAAATTGTAAAGGGGTACTCGAGCTGAAACCTCCAGATAGAAGGGGTACAGTTTCAAAAAAAGGTTGAAAACCCCTGACCTACAGTATAAACTATCAGGAATAGATAAGGGAAATGTTGACAAATACAATAGGATTTATTTGAAGTTGTTGAAGGACACTGGTCTCTTAAACCCAGAAGTTCTGATAAACCCCTACGCCTCACTATATATTGATGGACATTACATAAGCAAATCAGATGTCCTTTTATTTTTGGTATACCATGTTCCTAAATGTTTTCTGGGAGAGTAAAAAAAATACATTAACTTTGATTCATGTACTAAGGGTTACTCTTAAATGAATTAACGGTCCAGTTTATGGTAAACTGCGCATGCACGACTTAGAAACTCGGCTGTCAACTACGCAGAATCTCTCAAAAACTGGCCTGAATTCGAAAATGCAGAATTTGGGACGTTATCTAAAAACCAGAGCAGCCCAGAAATTGGGATGTTATCAGAGCGGCCCAGAATTTGGGACGTTATCTAAAAACCAAAGCGGCCCAGAATTTGGGACGTTGTCTGCAAACCAAATCGGCCCAGAATTTGGGACGTTATCTAAAAACCAAAGCGGCCCAGAATTTGGGACGTTATCTGAAAAGCAAAGCGGGCCAGAATTTGGGACGTGAATGAAAACATGGGCAGTCTATATGTACAACTGTGATTACATTAGATCTAAACTAATACATCCTCTAACAAAACAGTAATAGTGTGGAAGACATATATTTGTTATTAAAATATATCGCGTAAACGATTATAGATATATGCTAAAAAGTACGCCATTACAGAAAGCCAATTCTTACATTCGTGCATAACATAATAATTCATATAAAGTAATCACCCATAGTTTGTTATATCAGTACAGCGTAATACCACATTATATTTTAATGGAAAGGTTGTGGAAAGCAGATCACTCTCTCGCTCTGATCACAATGTTAAAAATGCCTGCAAGCTTTTCTACTCGTGTGATGACATATTCCTGTGACAGACATGGACCAATCAAAACGCGAGACTGTTATGCGGTTCCATCCCAAAAACCGGGCCTGTGTCATACCTCGTTATTTCTGAAGTCCTGGCCTCCCAGCGACTCCGGGCCATGCCGACGGTCCTGGCTGGGCAGTCGCCTTCACAGGCCCCGTCTTGTTGTTAAAGGGCTCCGTAGTAGTCGTTCCCGCAGAGCAGACGCTTCCCTCCTGGATGTAAACAAACTCTCACACCGCGCCCGTCTGTACAGCAATGGCCTTGCAGCAGCCCCGAGCTGTAGCGCAGCCGCTTTTTGAGCTCTGCGCAGCATCCCCCCAGGCACGCCCCCCAGCCAATCCAGACCTCCCGATCACTTTAGCTCAGTACAAGCCTGCCACTCAACTGGTTGCTTAGCAACGCGTCTCCAACTGCGCGTCGCATCTTATTTTCTACAGGCACACACTTGCGCAGGAACCAGCGACCCGGTTCGCTGTCACAGACTCCCATATACACATTGACCTTGTCGGTTACCGTGTATGGACTGTCATTTTGGGGTGAGGGGTCTCTTTGGTATAAATACCCTGGTCGGTATGCTATTTCCTACTTTAATTTCAGATTAGCGTATTTTTCAGTTTGCATCATTTTTTTTTTGTTCAATACCAGCTTCAATTTTGAACTGTGCTAACCTGTTCTGCACCTCTGTCAAGTTTTCAATTAGACTTTTTATTTGAGCGCTTACCATTGGATTAGGAAATTTTGGTAGCCTCATTATTCTCCCTGCCATCATTTCATGCGTGCTGGTCCCTGTTGATCTGGAGGGTGTGGCCCCTATTTTGGCCAAAATTACTGAAATGGTTTGAGACCACTTGTTTCCTTCTTTTTGAAATATTCGACCTCTCTTTAATGCAATCTTAAAAGTTCATGTAGCTTGTTCTGTCGCTCCTAAGCTCTGAAAATGATAGTCTTATATGAAGTTGATGTTAGATTTACAAATGTTAATTTCTGATATTATTCTTATAAAAATGACAACCTTTTATCAATTTCTATATTTATCAGGTATCTCCAACCTGTATCAAATCAATCCCCATAATATTCTTGCTCGGTTCTAAATCAGAAAAAAACAACAACATCCAGCATCATCAACACACACCCATCACTTTCCTTGAATATACATTCGATATGTATATTCCCCTTTAATTGTAAACCTGATATAAAATATCATTCCACATCTCTCTCTCTCTCTCTCTCTCTCTCTCTCTCTCTCTCTCTCTCTGTGTGTTACAGTTTATCTGTCTATAGCAAATATGTTGTCCGTTTTTAAATCAAGTTCTAAAACCTTTTTAAAAACATGTTAGTATGATTAGATACTACTGCATTTTGAAAAGTTAACAAATTAATTTGTTAACTGGTGAAAAATAGAAAGTTTCTAAAACTTTACTGCTCCGTTTATTTCATACAAATAAAAGAAAGATAGTTTTGGGTTTAAATTTAAATTTTACTTTAACCACGGAATTTAACCGTCAAAATAATCAAATTCATAAAATAATAGCTTTAATTAAATTTATGAACTACTCCAAAGCCTTATTAATGTTATTTGCCATAATCCACACCACGTCTGGTTTGCACCATAGCAACAACACAATAACACTTGAATATAAAGTCTTATTTATGATATTTGCAATACATTAAACCACGTCTGGGTTACAATATTGCCAGAACACAATAATACTTGTACGTAGAGTTTAACAACTGCGTGTAATCACGACAATATTTTTTAATAAAAAATACTCGCGGTATCTTAGTTTGTGACAGATTTAACAATCTCCAAGAGTTGTTTTCCCCCTAAGTTATCCACAAGCAGTTTTAAAACCACGCGCTCTCGCTCATTTTTTATTTTTCATGCAGCCTGCGCTTGCTCCTGGCTCCACCCACCTCTGTCTGTAAAACAGTATTCAGCTAAGAATCGCACGTACACAGACAATAGCTGTTTTTCTTCGTATTTTGCGGAAGCTTATAACATATATTAAACATGTTTTTCAAAGCCTTTTAAATTACCATTTGTGAAATCAGACAGTACTCAAATTTAACTCTGTTATCTGCAATATATTTTAATGCCATCTTTGCGGCGTCAGTAATAAATTGGCTGATAAACTGAGTATTGTTTATTGTTTTTTTTTTATTTATTCCTAAACAGAAAGTGGCTTCCATTCTCAAAGTGTAAACAGTCTGTCTCTATCTCAGAGTCTAATTGCTGCCAAACGCTCTGCTAATTCGTAAACACCGTTTACGCATTCACGCACACATATAGGCGTACTCAAGATTCACACACACAGTTAAACACACAAAGACAAACAAACAAAACGACATACTTCAACATAAAGGCAGTTCGATGCTAGTAACATAACTCGGTACTTTATAGTACTGAGTTTCTGTTTCATTATTATTTTTTATTATTATTTGTTTTCCATTCAAAGAAAATGTGATCTCCTTGCTCAGCTCAATCTGTAGTGGAAATTAAATATCTGACAAATGGTTTTTGATTCAAAAACACTTTATGTACAAGAAAGGTATACCTCCAATACAATCAAATAAGCACAAGATTTAAACTGACTTTGGACAAGGCCTCAGTACAGCTCAGTGCATATGTTTGTATTAGAAAGCACGGATATCCATGGATTCAATTCGAAAGAGATGAAAAGACTGACAAAACTTTACAATGTTTGGCATTTATACCTTTGTAAACAATTGTTGACTCCACTCCCATTTGTCTTACTTCTGTCCAATGATAGGGGTTTCCACTCTATCATTGCACATTCCCGCTGCGGGGGAAAAGGGGGGTTGCATACCACATGGTACCTAGCAGGGCGCATCCATCTTTTCTTTCAGCTCCCCTCCCCCCTATCTCACACTATCTCTGCTAATATCCTGCCTTTTGGCGTTTAGCTCAGACACTTATCTGTGACTTTCAGTCATGTTAGGCTATGCAAAACTGCATGTAGCTGGTTTTGCCGATGGGAAATGAAAGAACTCGAAACTTACACAATACTGTACAGAAACTTAATATAAAAGCATATTAAAGCAACTGAATTAGTAAAATTTATAATTAATAACATAATTAATACCTCATGCAGAAAGCCATCACTACAATATCAAGCTCATTGTTAGCACAGGCTCCTCAGTTTCTATTCTCCCTGAATGCCTATATCTGCAATACTTTGCTGACTTTCCTTTAATTCAGTCTAATGTGAGACTAGTTACTTACTCAAAATATGACTTGCTCGTACTTGGATGCCTTGCTACTTGTGAAGTGGAAAAGCCTACAACCTGCTCTCCACCACAATCACATCACCCGGATGCTGGAAACCATTGGAGACTCGGACATTGGTATTATCAGTTGATAAATAGAATTTTTATTCTGTAGCACAGGATACAAACAGTTCGTAGCACAGCTTCACAGGATACAAAACCGTTCAGGCACAAACGATCAGTCTCACTTTCCTCTCCCCTAGTACTTCTATTGCCACCCTTATCTACTGTGACACACTTGCTTCAGAACTTGTAAGCTCTTACTAAATGATCGTACTTGGTAAGACATTTGAACTGTGTAAGTCACCGCTCCTGATGAGCCGACAAACTGAGCAGCTTATACAACTGAATACGGACAAGTATACATTTAATCTAGGACTGTCAGTTAAGCCTCCATATAGCAATCAATTAATCGGGAACAGAAAATATAATTGTTCGAATAAATATTGATGATTATACCGCCCACATACATTTTCGCTCCACCGCCCCCTCCTTCTTGGGTCTTACAGCTTGATATTGGACATTTGTGCCTGATTATGCCACAGTAGAAGAGCCGCTGTGCTCCTTGCTGAGGTCTGACACTGCGTTTGCATGGACAGCCCCAACTCAAGAAAGTTTCAAAACAATCAAGAAACTGATTGTTAAGAGCCCTACACTTGCTATATTTGACCCCACACTTCCAACAAACGTGTCAACCAACACATCCAACTACAGACTGGGGGGAGTACTGACCCAGGTGCATCCTGATTACACTGAAATCACTATTGCCTTTGCATCCCGTACACTGTTTCCTGCTGAAAGAAAATATTCAGCAGTTTAGATAGAAGCTCTGTCCTGCATTTAGGCTGTAGAAAAGTGGAGAACATAATTCTGTCGATATCCCTTTATACTTTGAACTGACCACCAAGCACTGACAATACTATTGGCTATTAACACTAGAAGACCGCTGCAGTCATTTTGGCGTTTTTTTAGTTTTAAAATTTAATTTTCTCCACTTGTGTAACACATAAGAACATAAGAAAGTTTACAAACGAGAGGAGGCCCCATTCAGCCCATCTTGCTCGTTTGGTTGTTAGTAGCTTATTGATCCCAGAATCTCATCAAGCAGCTTCTTGAAGGATCCCAGGGTGTCCACTTCAACAACATTACTGGGGAGTTGGTTCCAGACCCTCACAATTCTCTGTGTAAAAAAGTGCCTCCTATTTTCTGTTCTGAATGCCCCTTTATCTAATCTCCATTTGTGACCCCTGGTCCTTGTTTCTTTTTTCAGGCCAAAAAAGTCACCTGGGTCGACATTGTCTATACCTTTTAGGATTTTGAATGTTTGAATCAGATCGCCGCGTAGTCTTCTTTGTTCAAGACTGAATAGATTCAATTCCTTTAGCCTGTCTGCATACGACATGCGTTTAAACCCGGGATAATTCTGGTTGCTCTTCTTTGCACTCTTTCTAGAGCAGCAATATCTTTTTTGTAACGAGGTGACCAGAACTGAACACAATATTCTAGGTGAGGTCTTATTATTATTATTATTATTTATTTCTTAGTAGACGCCCTTATCCAGGGTGACTTACAGTCGTAAACAAAAATACATTTCAAGAATCACGGTACAAGTAATAATACAATTAAGATAAAAATACAATTACTTTGGTTCTAGCAAGTACAAGCATATGACAAAATAGCAGATAAGTGTCAGTTACATCAGGATATAATTAAATACAAGGTACTACAGATTAAATAACACTTGTGACAGATTACAGTACTCTAAAATAGAGGATTTGTGTTGGAGAAGCGAGGCAAAGAGAACACCAGGCGAGCAGCAGAGTTCTGGATGAGCTGGAGCGGACGGGTTGCGGACGCAGGGAGGCCAGCCAGGATGGAGTTGCAGTAGTCTAGGCGGGAGAATACCAGGGCCTGGACCAGGAGCTGGGTGGCGTAGTTGGTGAGGAAGGGTCGGATTCTTCGTATGTTGCTCAGGAAGAATCGGCAAGTGCGTGCCAGAGTGGAGATGTGCTGGGAATAAGAGAGGCAGGGGTCCAGGGTAACTCTGAGGTTCTTAGCTGAGGAAGAGGGAGAGAGTGTGGTACATCCCAGAGGAATGGAGATGGAGAGATCAGAGGAGAGGGAGGAGGAGGAGGGAAAGAAAAGGAGGTCAGATTTAGAGAGGTTGAGTTTGAGTTGATGTGAGTGCATCCAGGAGGAGATAGCAGACAGACAGGTAGAGATACAGGAGGGGATGGTGGAGTCAGAGGTGGGGAAGGAGAGGAAAATCTGAGCATCATCAGCATAGAAGTGGTATGAGAAACCATAGGATGCGATGAGGGGGCCCAGGGAGCAGGTGTAGAGAGAGAACAGGAGAGGACCCAAGACTGACCCTTGGGGGACTGTTGAGAGAGGGCGAGGTGTGGAGGTTGCTCCATGTAAGGTTACCTGGTAAATTCAGTTGGAGAGGTAGGAGGAGAACCAGGCCAGAGCAGTGCCAGAGATTCCCTGGTCAGCGAGAGATGATAGTAGAATAGAGTGATCAACAGTGTCAAAGGCAGCAGAAAGGTCGAGGAGAATTAGGACAGAGGAGAGAGGCAGCTTGGGTAGAGTTTAGTGAGTTAGTGACAGACAGGAGGGCGGTTTCAGTGGAGTGAGCAGAGCGGAAGCCAGATTGGAGAGGGTCGAGCAGAGAGTGGTTGGACAGGAAAGCAGAGAGCTGGCAGTGTACTGCCTGCTCAAGGGTTTTGGAGAGGAAGGGTAGGAGGGAGACAGGACGGTAGCTCTGGAGGGAGGTGGGCTCGAGGGTAGGTTTTTTGAGGAGGGGAGTGATAGAGGCTTGTTTTGAAGGCAGAGGAAAAGAGACCAGAAAGGAGAGAGGTGTTGAGAAGGGAGGAGATGAAGGGAAGTATAGCAGGAGCAGCAGCTTGAAAGAGGCGAGTGGGGAGGGGGTCCAGGGCACATGTGGTGGGTTTGTGACCCTGGAGCAGGGAGGAGAGGTCAGAGTGAGGGGGGAGAGAAGGTGGAGAAGGAGGGTGAGTTAGTAGGGGACGCAGTGGGTGTAGGGGTTGGAGCGGTGTTAAAGAGTTTGCGGATATCTGAGATTTTAGAAGAGAAAAAGAGGCAAAGTCATCAGAGGAGATAGAGGAGGGAGGAAGAGGTAGAGAATAGTTTATGTGGGTTGTTAGTGGAGGCTTGGATTATAGATTGGAAATAAGAACATTTAGCAGAGGAGAGAGTAGAGGAGAAGGTGGAGAGGAGGGAGCGGTAGAGGTCTAGGGCAGCAGGGAGTTTGGTTCTCTTCTATTTCTTTTCAGCAGATCGCAGTGTGGTTCTTGCTGAGTGGAGCACAGAGGAGAGCCAGGGTTGGGGAGGGGAGGGGCGAGCAGGTTGGGAGGTGAGGGGACAAAGGGAGTCAACTGAGGAGAAGAGGGTGTAGGTAGCAGAGTCTACAGAGAGTTGGGAGAAGGAGTCAATAGGAGGGAGGTGAGAGAGAGCAGTGGAGGCAAGGACAGAGGGGGAGAGAGAGTGGAGCTTACAGCGAGAGCTGACAGTGGGGGTAGGAGGAGCAGGGAGAGATGGGAGAGACAGAGAAGAAGAAATGAAATAGTGATCAGAGAGGTCCAGGGGGTGACAGAGAGGGTGGATGGGCAGCAGGCTGTGGAGAAGGTGAGGTCCAGTTGATGGCCAGCTTTGTGGGTAGGAGGGGATGGAGAGAGAAAAAGTTGAAGGAGTGAAGGAGAGGGAATCCGGCAGAGTGGCTGGGGTTGGAGAGATGGATATTGAAATCACCTAATAGGACAGTTGGGGTAGACAGAGGGGAGGGAGGAGAGTAGATAGTCAAATTCATCGAGAAAGTGAGTGAGAGGTCCAGGGGGACGGTACAGTACAATTAGCAGGGGTTGACAGGGAGAGGTTAGTTGGACAGCATGAAATTCAAAGGTGTTAACAGAGAGTGAGGAGAGGTCGGAGGGGACAGAAAAGAGTAAGGAGGGAGAGAGGAGAAGACGTGGAGTATAGGACAGGACGTCAAGAGAGGACGGGGCGGCAGGAGTTACAGTGTTATCAGGGGACAGCCAGATTTCAGTGAGAGCAAGGGAATCAAGAGAGAGGTGGGAGACAAAGGCAGAGATGAAGTCAGTGTTATCAGAGGGAGAGAGGGAATCCGGAGAGACAGAGGGGAGGGAGGAGAATAGTCAAATTCATCGAGAAAGGGGGGACAGCCAATTAGCAGGGGGGTTGATTTCAGTGAGAGAGGGGAATCAAGAGAGGGAATCAAGAGAGAGGTGGGAGACAAAGGCAGAGATGAAGTCAGCTTTGTTAGCAGAAGAGTGACAGTTCCAGAGTACACCAGAGAGAGTGCGAGGGGGAGAAGGTGAGAAGGGGGGAGAGGCAGAGGGATGAGGTTAGAGGGGTTGGAGGAGCAGCGGCAGAGAGAGGGCAGAGGACGAGAGTGAAAGGACAGAATAACAGGGATGTGAGAGGCAGTCATAGCAGGACAGGCGAGACAAATAGGCACAGTGGGAGTGGGAGGGGTGACTAGTAGATGGCATCTTCCAGAGCGCTGCTAGGTTCGGATCTTTTCCAACAAGGTCTCCGCGCAGGCCTCCCCTTGCTGGACTCCCATAGCTAGACTCCCGGCTCTTTTGTTGTGAGGCTCTTCGGTTGGCTGGCGCACAAATAGCCTAACTGACTAATATAACAACTAGGTGGATAAAAGCAATCTGCCTCAGACTCTGGTTATCTGTAGACTGACCACTAGTAGATTCACTCAGCTTAAGTAGGCTCTAGGAACTGGTAACAGCTGATAACTGCACTAAAGACAGTACTTCAGCAATACAATACTTTCAACACACTTCAATGGGATCACACAATTACAGAATGCTGTGTGGAAGCCAACCTTAGCTTTAGTCATTACTTTTGGGGTTTTAAAAATCACTTCAAATGAGACCATGTTGTGGTCTGAGTTTGCCAATGGCTCTCTGACCTCTGTTTTAGTTATTCTGTCTTCGTTATTTGAAAAGACTAAATCAAGGCATGCCTCCCCTCTAGGCGGTGCCTTGACAAATTGCGTTAGGAAGCAGTCATTTGTCATTTCCACCATTTCAATTTCGTCCATCGTGCTCCCCACAGGGTTTTCCCATTTTATATGGGGGAAGTTGAAATCTCCCATAAGTATGGCTTCTCCTTTTCTACACACATTTCTAATGTCATTGTAAAACAGATTATTTTTCGGCGTCTGAATTTGGCGGTCTATAGCATGCTCCTATTATTATGCCCTTTGAATTTTTGTCCATTATTCTGACCCATATTGATTCGGTGTTGTTTTCTTTGTCCAGATTTAACACCTAGGCTTCAAGATTATTTCTTATGTATTGCACTACCCGTGTCAACTGATCTAAGAGCTATGAGGAAAAAATGACAGTGAGTGACCTGAATCTCCCTGTGAAATAAAACCCACGTTGATTTAAATGCACCATGTGTGTAACACCTATCAAATAGGCTATGAAATAGTTTTAAAATAATTAATAAAACACAGCAGTTCCCAAATGGTTTAACATGTTGTAGCAGGGCGGTAGAAAGCCCTGCTGTTTAAATGTATTATTTATTTTTAGAACGGGGTACCCCTCCGCCCCTGTGCAGTGTATTGTATTGTTTTGCATTTGTTTGTTTTAGTTGTTGCAGTAGTAGTCGTATTATTATTGTATTTGTTATTTAAAAGTATACATGACGGTGAAGCGCCGTGGGTTGTGTTATTGTTTTGTTTAGTGACGGCGTAGCCGAATGTCTGTTTTTGATTCATACTGTTTGGTAGTGTGGATGTGAAGCCCCATCCACTATTATAAAAACCTTGTGCAGAAGGTGGCCATCTCCTGGATTAAGTGATTAATTTGTTGCTAAATCGTGAAATGGTCACCTGCATAAAAGCCTGCAGCTCTCTACCCTCGGTGTGGGTGTTTGAGAGGAGGAATGAGAGAGCAAGGAGAGAGAGAGAAAACGAAACTTAAATTAAACCCAGGATCAGTGAAGGCTACTGCCCAGCCTGACCTGGATCATTTATTATTTATTTTGTGTGCGTGAGTTTTTGTTTAAACCTATTATTTTCTCTCTGTGAGCAAGTGTTTTGTGTTTGAACTTTTTATTCATTTTTGTGTTTAAATAAATCAGCGCCGCTGCGTCTCTGTTTTGAATCTGCAGTATATGGTGTCAGTGTTTTTCAGTTCCTGCTTCTGACCTGACGTCACTATACAGCCACCCTGTCACACATGTATTGGCACATTACAATAGTGTAAAATGTCATTTACTAAAGCATATTGTTCAACAACGTCTTGCATATCTGCCAGTTGTAAAGTTACAAAAAATATATATTTCTATGCACCGAGGTTTTTTTTTTTTTTTTAATCTCTGTATGAACACGTTTCACAGACAAAGCAACAAGGCACAAAAGTCTACAACAGTTTGCCGTTACTGTATATTACAGGTTTACTGGGTAATTTTACTCCATGAAAAGTGTGATGTGACTGTGCTGTGTTACATACGGGGGTATGTTTACATTCAGCAGGTACGTGACGTGTTTAGTGTGTGCCCCACCAGTAATTTAGGGAGTTGAGAGCTGCGACAGAGTTCATCATACGTGTTCTTGTTCTTGAATACCTGTGTCACACGGCTGGCTGAGTGGTGACGTCAGAACCAGGAAATGAATACACAGACAGATGAAATGGAATGATGAAGGCGTTTGCTTGCGCCGGTTTATTATTTACGGGAAAATAAAAGGTTTTAACAAACACAAAACACAGGACGCGGCACTTGCGGCCAAAATAAACAGACAAACAAAAACGAACAGACACTAACAAACAGGGACGAACACTAAACAAACACGTACTGTGCTGTTCCTCCAGCACCACGTAGCAATTGCTCACTTTCTCTTTCTCTTTCTCTTTCTCTTTTCTCCTCACTCTCTCCCGTTCTTTCGCCCTGAACACACAAACGCACACAGGGGCGGGGCACATTGCCACAACCTGTTATTAAATACAACAGTTACGTTCATTACCAGATTCATCTCTTTTATTTAAAGAAGAACTGCACACATTGGATGAATGTATTCAAATTGGTGTGTATTTGGGCAGATTTAGGATTTAAGTATTCGGCCGAATCCGAACCCTGCTCAAAAAGTAGGTATTTGGGCCGAATCCGAAACCGAATCCTGGATTCGGTGAATCCCTAAAACTGACGGGTTTCATTTGTTGTTCTGTTATTGCTGCCTTTGCCATTCTGTTTGAATTCCTCCCCTAAACTGTGTGGTTGCTGACAGTGATGAATCTATTACAACACCAAGGTCTTTCTCTTGGTGGCCTATTCTAGTTCTATACCACCCATTCACTAGTTGAGTCCTACATGTTTTGTAACTGGTATGCAAACTCCATATCAAAGATAAATAAACTGAGGACAACTGTATGTTTTAGATAATTAAGTTAGCCATCAATCTCTTTTCTTCCTTCACAGACCTGAAGTACACAAGTAAAACAGAGCCCAAGGCACCCAAGCTTGCTATTGACAAGAGGAGAAACATAACCATATCCTGGAAGATGCACGGATTCCCTTGCATTTCATTCTCTCCATGCTTCATCAGTGGTGGCATATATATTGTTCAAGAACTGGACAGACTCGCTGGTGGGGAGAACACTGTTGTAGTTATCTCTGTTGGTCTGCACATTCGTCCTTTCCCCTTGAAGTTCTACATTACAAGAATGGTGACCATCAAGCAGGCTGTCACAAGACTTCTTCAGAGAAGCCCTTTAACCAGGGTGTTTGTTAAATCAGAGAACACCAGAGAACTCAACTCTGAGAAGATCCGGATGAGTAACTGGCACGGTCACCTCCAAAACCTGGCTCTGAGGGAGGTGTTTAGCGGGGTGAAAGTGGGGTTCATTGATGCTTGGGACATGACTCTAGCTGCAAACACATTTGAATTTCACCCGAATAGGAATATTGTTCATAATCAAATTGCTTTGTTTTTGTCCTACCTGTGTGGTCCAAATTCTTAGTGGGGAATGTCTGTGTAATTCGGTGCATTGATGTAACTTCATATTAGCATACACCTTGTAATACACCCTATATTCCACACAGTATGGGCTAAACGGAGTGCCAGTTCACAACAAGGTGCCTCTGTATGAGATATCCAACTTGTAGAACAGGATTCTATTGTATTTCATTTAATAGGGATCCACTGAATCCAGGATTCGGTTTTGGATTTGGCCCGAATACCTACTTTTTTGAGCAGGGTTTGGATTTTTTTATGTGTTCTTCAGATTTTCGGTGAACCGAACCTTTTATCCTACATCCGCCCAGACACACGTCCATTTTAATACATCCCTCCAATGTGTGGAGGTCTTCTTTAAATAAAAGACACGAATTCGGTATAGAACGTAACTCTTGTATTTAATAACAGGTTGTGGCAATGTGCCCCGCCCCTGTGTGTATTTTTGTGGTGTTTTGTTGAATGTTTTTGGTTAAAGTATCTGGTAATGATTTATATATATGTTTAAATGAACAGGAGTTATTTATAATATGTAAAATGATATATAATGTGGGTAATGAGCACGAGTGTTTAAAATGTATAATTGTATTTAGACACAAGGGTGACACAAATCACTTTACTTGCAAATTAAAAGTGTAGTGATATGTGAGCACGGGAGTGCTCAGATTAGTTCACGTGCTGGGATTCAAGAGAATAATTAATTGGTAATTGAAACCCAGCACAATTGTATATATAGATGCACGAAGCACTAACTCGGGGTTGTGTGTTCAGTAAGTGGAGAACGGGTGAGAGAGAGAGAGAAAAATAAATTAAAAAATATAAAAAACTGCTACTCTACTATTGGTTCGTCCACTTTGTTTGTTTGTCTGTCTATCTATGTTGGCCAACGCTGCGTTTTTATGTGTTCAGTCAGTGTTTTCTGGTTTGTTCAACCTTTTTATTTTGCAATAAACCAGCGCAAGCTGTCTGTGTTGTTCATTTCCTGGTTCTGACGTCACCACTCAGCCAGACTGCCACACAGGTATTCAAGAACAAAAACATGTTTGAACTCTGTCGCAGCTCTCAACTCCCTAAATTACTGGTGGTGCAGGAAACGAACAGGAAGTTATTTAAAGATATCTTCAAATGATTTACAGATATCTTTAAATGAACAGGAAGTTATTTATAGATATCTCTAAATGATTTAGAGATATCTCTAAATGAACAGGAAGTTATTTATAGATATCTCTAAATGAACAGGAAGTTATTTGAAGATATCTTCAAATGATTTACAGATATCTTTAAATGAACAGGACATTATTTGAAGATATCTTTAAAGTATTTAAAGATATCTTTAAAACCCTCATTTTAAGATATCTCTAAATGACAGTTTGGCATGCCATGCTAACACAATCCATATGGTTTCCATAGTATTTAAAGATATCAATTTGAGATATTGAAAAATGAAATAAAGATATCTCAATTTGATATTGATTAGATATCTTAAAAACTACATATCTTAAAAATTGGAATTTTTTCAACATTGACCAAAATTGAGTTTAATAACTAACGTTCGGAAGGAAGGACGGCCCCTACGCATTGCGTCATCTAATCATAACCAATTAAAAACATAAATCATCCCAGTTCCAGTCACTCCTGCAATGACGTCACCTCAAAACCACCCTACTCTTGCAGTGATACTATCCTGTCCCAGATTATCTCAATCTCTCAATTCCACTGCAGGCCACAGCGCCCCCCGCATCTTACACTGCTCAGTCTCTCAATTCCACTGGGCCCCCGCAGTTTACACTGCTCAGTCTCTCAATTCCACTGGGCCCCCGCAGTTTACACTGCTCAGTCTCTCAATTCCACTGCGGCCCCCGCAGCTTACACTGCTCAGTCTCTCAATTCCACTGGGCCCCCGCAGTTTACACTGCTCAGTCTCTCAATTCCACTGGGCCCCCGCAGTTTACACTGCTCAGTCTCTCAATTCCACTGCGGACCCCGCAGTTTACACTGCTCAGTCTCTCAATTCCACTGCGGCCCCCGCAGTTTACACTGCTCAGTCTCTCAATTCCACTGCGGCCCCGCAGTTTACACTGCTCAGTCTCTCTCAATCCACTGCGGCCCCGCAGTTTACACTGCTCAGTCTCTCAATTCCACTGCGGACCCCAAATAGTTTACACTGCTCAGTCTCTCAATTCCACTGCGGACCCCGCAGTTTACACTGCTCAGTCTCTCAATTCCACTGCGGCCCCGCAGTTTACACTGCTCAGTCTCTCAATTCCACTGCGGCCCCCGCAGCTTACACTGCTCAGTCTCTCAATTCCACTGGGCCCCCGCAGCTTACACTGCTCAGTCTCTCAATTCCACTGCAGCCCCCGCAGTTTTCACTGCTCAGTCTCTCAATTCCACTGCGGCCCCCGCAGCTTACACTGCTCAGTCTCTCAATTCCACTGGGCCCCGCAGTTTACACTGCTCAGTCTCTCAATTCCACTGGGCCCCCGCAGTTTACACTGCTCAGTCTCTCAATTCCACTGCGGCCCCCGCAGTTTACACTGCTCAGTCTCTCAATTCCACTGGGCCCCGCAGTTTACACTGCTCAGTCTCTCAATTCCACTGCGGCCCCGCAGTTTACACTGCTCAGTCTCTCAATTCCACTGCATTTTTGGGGCTGGTATCTGCAGCTTACACTGCTCAGTCTCTCAATTCCACTGCGGCCCCCGCAGTTTACACTGCTCAGTCTCTCAATTCCACTGCGGCCCCCGCAGTTTACACTGCTCAGTCTCTTAATTCCACTGCGGCCCCCGCAGTTTACACTGCTCAGTCTCTCAATTCCACTGCGGCCCCCGCAGTTTACACTGCTCAGTCTCTCAATTCCACTGCGGCCCCCGCAGCTTACACTGCTCAGTCTCTCAATTCCACTGGGCCCCCGCAGTTTACACTGCTCAGTCTCTCAATTCCACTGCAGCCCTCGCAGTTTACACTGCTCAGTCTCTCAATTCCTCTGTGAGTGTCCATCTCTGCAGTTCTCCAGTCGCTTTCCTATCAGACTTGAGACAAATATATGTATATTTGAGATGCAATTTATAAATATCAGCATTTGAAAATATTTACATATTTTGTCTCTAAACAGATAATTATTATAACATTATTTAAATATTGGGCAAACTTTTCAAATAGTGTTCACATTTTATATAAATAACACATAAAAAGTGAAACTGTGTCTTGAGAAACAGGGCAGACTGCTGTGTCTTGAGAAGAGGGCCTCTCTCTTGCAGACATACTGAACTATGTGACCTTCTGAACAAGCTGACAGGGGCTAGGTGGCGCCTGAACTGGATTAGGCTGAAAGGATGGTTGAATTACGTACAGATATTTCACACGTGCAACAACAATCGTTTTGATGCAAGGAAGACATAAACTAGTGATGTTGCGTGTGAAATAACTTTTAGTGAAACTTGAAGTAAATAAGTAATCTACCAAGTAAGCTTGCCATATCCTTAATCTATATACCATTAATAAGTTAAATGTGATTGTGACAAGGTAAAGCGATCCCGTGCTGTATTCCACCCTCCCAGCCGCCAGGGGGCTGTGAGCCAGCCTAGAAGGCCCCAACAGAGATGGTGTGATGTGGCAGTTCCACCTTTGGGGCGGAAGTCCCGAAAGGACGGTCGCCATCTTTGTTGAGGACAACAAGACGGGATGTGTTGGAAAGTCCCAGAATTGGGAGGCGATTAAAATGCTGATCGCTGATTGGTGTTTGTGACAGTCTGGCTCGCAGTGGTGACGTCACGGACCAGGAAGTAGAAACCAAAACAATGGATGGGCGGTTGAAGCTGAGTGCAACGGCACTCAGCGTATTTATTAACAAACAAAACAAAAGATTTAAACAAAACAACAAAACAAAAGGGCACGAGGGCCAAACGAATAAACAAACAAACAAGTAAGTGTCGTGCTGGATAATCCAGCACGTTTTAGCAATTGTTTTTTTAAATGTTAATCGCTCTCTCCGCTCCCCGTACTCTCCTCTGTACACCCAACCTCGAGTGCAGAGAGCTGCAGGTTTATATACTCTGGCCGAGGGATTAACTAGTTGTTAATTATCTTATTATCCCTCGGCCGGAGTCTGCACGCGTTTGGTAAGGATGCATGACTGTCAGCTAGTTAAATAATCAGTAGCTGATCAGCCATGCATCCTCACGGGGTTTTTAAATATAATAATAAAAGACGCAGCGCTTTTACCCGCGCCGCAAACAAAAATACAAATAATAATACATAGGGGTGGGACACTCCGCCACAGTGTTCCGCTGATTAGGGGGCGTTCTGTGGCACATAAAAGGGGGCAGTGTAGTAGCAGTTGGGGCTGGTATCTGAAAGCATGAAGGAGTGTGGAAGAGGTACTGAGGGTTATATAAAAAACAAACAAATGCTAACTGTGATTCTTTGGCAGACCTAAACAAACTACTTTAATAAAGGAGAGACCACCAACCAGGAGGGCGGACACCAGAACGGCCAGAAGGGTGAGGATGGCCACCCAGAGCCTGGATAATATTACTTTGTTGTTTATTTGTTTTTTTTGTCTCCACATTTCAGTTAGCATTTCTCCTTTGTTTGGACATTTTCTTTGTTTATTTTCCTGTCCTGATTACCACTGTTAGTGGACAAGAATAAAGGAGAAGAAAATAACTAGTGGAATATCACACCATTGTCTGGATTTTATTATTTTTACACCTCCACCCAACTCAGCTATCTGTGACGGTGATATATTCTAAGATTGTCTGCATTGTTTCAGTTGAGGCTGTGATGTATGAGGAGCGTGTGCGTGTGAGGAATTTACTATATATGTCCCAGATTGCTTGATCTGTTGCAGTGGCTGCTTTGTGTGTAAGGAGACAGGCGGTATCATATTTCAATTGCCTGCTAGCCAGCATGAGTGCAGTGAGAGTTGAATTGTGTTTTGTGCTTAGATACTAAGATTTACTTTCTGACTTTTCTGATTTCTAATATTTAGTGTAAATATTAACGTGATAATACTAAATAGATCTTCATATAAAACTTAATGTGTTATGTTTCATGCTATTGTAACACACACACACATACATATATATATACAGTACTGTACAAAAGTTTTAGGCAGGTGTGAAAAAATGCTGTAAAGTAAGAATGCTTTCAAAAATAGACATGTTAATAGATTATATTTATCAATTAACTAAATGCAAAGTGAGTGAACAGAAGAAAAATCTAAATCAAATCCATATTTGGTGTGACCACCCTTTGCCTTCAAAACAGCATCAATTCTTCTAGGTACACTTGCACAAAGTCAGGGATTTTGTAGGCATATAGTCAGGTGTATGATTAAACAATTATACCCAACAGGTGCTAATGATCATCAATTCAATATGTAGGTTGAAACACAATCATTAACTGAAACAGAAACAGCTGTGTAGGAGGAATAAAACTGGGTGAGGAACAGCCAAACTCAGCTAACAAGGTGAGGTTGCTGAAGACAGTTTACTGTCAAAAGTCATACACCATGGCAAGACTGAGCACAGCAACAAGACACAAGGTAGTTATACTGCATCAGCAAGGTCTCTCCCAGGCAGAAATTTCAAGGTAGACAGGGGTTTCCAGATGTGCTGTCCAAGCTCTTTTGAAGAAGCACAAAGAAAAGGGCAACGTTGAGGACCGTAGACGCAGTGGTCGGTCAAGGAAACTTACTGCAGCAGATGAAAGACACATCATGCTTACTTCCCTTCGCAATCGGAAGATGTCCAGCAGTGCCATCAGCTCAGAATCTTAGGCTGGAAGGGCTTATGCGGCCACATCTTCGCCATCTTCTGAGATGCCTCCCGGGCTTTAGCAGAGCGTTGTAGCATCTCCTCAACCGCTGGGCCAAACGTGTGCCCCAGTGTAATGGCAGCATCTAATAATGGGGCCTTGTCAGGCTCTTGAACTCTCGCCTGCAAGAGCCTTCTGGCGACTACCAGGGATGCAATACTCCTGCCTTGAGCCCGTGCATTTAGCTGGGCTATCTTGACTAGGAGTTGAGCGACCAACGCCAATTCCGCCCTCAGAGACACCGATAGGTGCTGCGGGAGATCTTTCACCAGCGATGCCTGGTAAACTGAAAGGAGGCTGGCCACGTTGGATAACCTAACTGCCTCTGTAGCCGCTGAATAGCCTTTCTTTAAATGAACCTCCGTGGTCCTGCACTGTCTGTTAGGACATGCAGGGTCTTTAGCTAGACCCGAGAGCGTCGGCGTTCTAACCAGGGCTGCAAAGGCAGCATCAACTGGTGGGAAGGACGCCAGCTTCTCAAGCTCAAGGCTGACGAGTACAATCAGTGATGTAAATCTCTCAGAGAGAAAACTTACCAGCTCAATGTCCTACATAGGCTGAAGGCAAAAGAGGAAGAGAGTCTCTGCGCGCTGCGTATAGTAAGCTCCCAAGGGGGCGGGTTTATGCGGCAGCTCACGCAGAGCCCTATCGGCAGCTTTGCTATAAAAGCTCAGCCAATCCCTACTGCCTGACGGCAATATCCCATACCTTGATGGTTATTTTCTCATTCAGGGAACCGGGGTTGCATCCGCAACCTAGCGTAGATTCAGGGCTGTTGAATAGTATGAGGAATTTTGTTTTGTAAAATTGGACAGTCATATGCGCAGGCTATAGAAGCCGTGCATTCTGAGATACTAAGTATTTTGAATGAAATAGCGCCGCTTATAGGACCTAATGACTTTGTGCAGCTAAGATTGAGTTCTGGTTCTTTAAACAATCTGATGTATTCAGTAAGAAGACACCCCGGCGAGCTAAACGCCGCAGAGTTTTTAGATCACATTTCTGCTATGTTGCAAAGTAACACAGAGGTTCTAACAAACGATAGTCTAAGACTGGTTGTTACCGTGATTAGGGCTATGGACGGTGGCGCTCACAGAACACTTAAAAGCATAGTGTATAGCAAAATAATTGAAAAGAAGAGCTGTGTTGATCGATTTAAACAACGCAGGCAACCATTTGTGTTTTGCAGGCAGTGTTTTTGGGTTACTACAAGAACTTGTTTGTCGTGACTCTGAATTGTTAGAGGGGGCTAAACAATTGCACAGAGACCTAGGCTTTTCTGAACAGAAAAATATAAGTTTATCGGATGTCAAAGCATTTGAAAACCAACTGAGTGTTACCATTAAAGTGCTTTACAACAAGGGGGAATGGAAGTATTTTGTAATGGGGCCACCTGCTCATTTGAAAATTGTGTTTGTGCTGCTACATGATGACCACTATTATGGCGTTTAAACATTAAAGCGTTGAGGTATGACACAGGCCCGGTTTTTGGGATGGAACCGCATAACAGTCTCGCGTTTTGATTGGTCCATGTCTGTCACATGATTATGTCGTCACACGACCCAAAAACCGGGCCTGTGTCATACCTCGCAGCTTTACCTCGCAAGAAAGAGAGGGAGAGAAAACAAGGCTCATTCACAGCTTCAACCATCTTGTTTATCTTTCCATACCAGTGGTTCTCAACTCCGCTCCTGCAGTATCCCTGTGACTGCTGGTTTTTGTTCAGCTGAGCTCTCAATTACATGCTTTTATAAGGACTCAAGTTGTTGTGTAGTGTGCTTGCTCTTATTACTATTATTTATTTATTTAGACGCCCTTATCCAGGGCGATATACACTTGACACAAAAAAATACACATTTCAAGAATCACAGAACAGTAAGATCAAGTACAATACTGTAAACATAACTTCAGTCCTAATAGAGCAACTACAAAACACAGAACATGGTTCCATTTCAGGGCACTTAAAGTTAGAGCAGATAACCATATGACAATAGAGAGTTACATCAGAGTTAGATACCAGGGCAGTAGAGTAAAAACAGGTGATTACAAAACAGTACAGCTAAAGTTAACAATTGTGGCAAATTAAAGTCCTGGATTAAATACAGTAAAATAGGAAGCAGATAAGTGCAAGTTAACCTTGCTGCTGCCCCTATATTTTGGCAATTTCCATGTCAAAAATGCCTTTTTTTTGTTTTTCTTATTTTTAATTCTTAGCCACCAAGTAAACATTTTAGACAGTTAAAAAAAAAAAAACCCTTTGTTTTCTTTTACTGCTGCACGTTTTTGTTGTTGATATGATAAATGCGTATATCTGCTTTCAGGTACTGTGTTTTTTTCCAGGTTAAACGATTGACTGTGTTCCACAGAACACACACGCCAAAGTCAAATATACATAGAATGTATTTTGTTGGTTTTGTTGATCAAGTGCTATATTTTAACATACGCTAATGTATAATGATATTATTCTGAAAATGCTACTTACTGTACCAAAACAATGACTGCACGTGAATTGTGTTGCATAATAAGTTCCTTTATTCTGATTCCAAACGTAGTGCTTTCTCAATGTAAGTTGTAGGCATACAGTGCTGTATAAAATCCCATGTACTTGTGATGATCCCTGTGTATTAGGTAGGGGCATTGTACCTTTAAGAAATAGCAATGTAATATGCAACTCTCGCAATACTCTGTAAGTTTGGGGGTATATAAGTTGTTAAGATATCCTATTGAGGAGAGGTTAGAGGAGGTGGAGAGGAGGACAGAAGCTGGTCATGTGTGACCCAAGAAAATAAAAATGAGATTCCTGAGTTGTGTCGTTTTCCATTTGTACCACCCCAACTAACTAGTCCTGCCCCACGGGAGAATGTTAGGTTACTTACGGTAACCCTGGTTCCCTGAAAGAGAAGACGACCACCAACATTATGTATGGGATATTCCTGCCCTTGAGGAAGGTAATACTGAGCTCTCTATATCAGAGCTGCCGAAGGCCTCTTTCTGGGATGATGCTCTCGGTCCTGCCCACCGAGGGTATAAAACCGTTACTCATCGGAAGATCTCCCTCTTTTTCCATCGAACCCGTGAGGGCGACTGAAGCGACCTAGTGGTTGGTGGTCGTCTTCTCTTTCAGGAAACCAGGGTTACAGTAGGTAACCTAACGTTCCCTTTCAATTCGAAGACGACCACCAACATTATGTATGGGATAATGTATACCAGAGTCGTCGCGAGGGAGAAGGAATGGCAGCATATGAGGGATGCACAAGCACTGCCTAACCTAGAGGTTAGTGGTGTGAACTTACACCCTCAGGACTCTTGTGCCTACAGAAGGCAAGGCAGGGTCTACCACATTAATGCAGTACAAATATCAGACATTGAGGCACCTTTAAAAAGGGGCCAAGATGTAGCCAACCCTCTAGTTGAGTGTGCAGCTACCCTACCAGGTGGGGGTAAGCCATCACCATTATACGCAGCCGACACTGTATCCACAATACAGTGTGACAGACGCTGCTTAGAGAGGGGCTGTCCTAGAGTCCGTGTTCCGTGACAGACAAAGAGCTGGTCAGATTGACGGAAAGCTTTTCTCCTAAGTACGTAACATTTCAATGCCCGCACTGGGCAGAGGAAATTCAATCTCTCATCCTCCATTGAAGCAAACAGAGGTGGATGAAAAGACTCCAGTTTCACAGACTGGTTAATGTGGAAAACTGTAATCGCCTTGGGGAGGAAAGCGGGGTTGGTGCGCAGCGACACCCTGCTGCCATCCTCCCAAATACGCACGCAGGAGCTGTGCACAGACAGCGCCTTCAACTCACTGATCTGCTTAATGGAGATGATAGCTAAAAGGAAGGCTGTCTTCATAGACAGGTACTTCCGCTCTATGGAGTGTAAGGGCTCAAACGGGCCTTCGTGAGAGCCTCTAGTACAATATTAAGGCTCCATTCGGGGAGAACAGTCCTCCTAGGAGGGCGTAATCACCGTGCACCTTTAAGGAAATGGGTAACCAAAAATGCGCACCCGGAGACATAGAATCTACAGGGGGCATGGCAAGCAGAGATAGCCGCTGAATACACCTTCAAGGTGGAAGGTGACCTTCCAGCACCAAGCAGTTCCTGCAGGAACTGCAATATGACTGGCCTAGGGCAAGTGATGGGGTCATGGTTTCTAGCCAGACACCAAGCTTGAAAATACTTCCACTTATAGGTATACAAAGACCTAGTGGAGTCCGCCCTAGCGCTCTGCATCATACCCACAACCGTGTCCGATAGCCCTAGGGCTAGGCAGCGGTCCCTTACAGGGGCCAGACCCATAGCTGGAACCTGCCTGGTTCCGGGTGCCAAAGAGAGCCTTCCGCCTGACTGAGGAGATCCAAACGAAGTGGAATCTCCCAGGGCTGGCTATGCAACAGCTGGCACAGGGTCGAAAACCTAATTTTCCTGGGCCACTTGGAGAACTGACGCTTTATCTAACCCAACTTTTCCTAGAAAGCAGCGGTATAAGCGGGAAAGCGTACAAAAAACGCTTTGGACCACTCATGGGCTGCTCTCAGCTCCCACGCATTATGTGCAGGGATGTCCAGCGATCCGACCAGGGTCGGCAAACTTCCCAGACCACCCCCTGAAACCAGAGTTGGGTGCGTCTGTCATCACCAATTGACAGTTGTGTAACACTCCTATCTTTGCGCCTGCGCTCAGATGAGAGGCTTGCCTCCTCCAGCGTAGGGCTTCCCAGCATAGGCGAGACACAGTCAACTGACGGTGTCTGTCGCGCTTGGGGTGCAGCCGAAGGCACTGAGCCACACTTGGATCGGGCGCTTTTGGAGTAACCCTAGTTGGGTGGGTGATGAAGCCGTGGCCATCAGACCCAATAGTTTTGAACACAACACCAATTATACTGCGAACCCTTGTTGAACAGGGCCAGACAGTTGCTAATGGCAGCCACTCTGTCGTCCGACAGGTAGGCTTGCACTGTGTGGGCTACTGCTCCTTCCTGCGACTGGGCAGATCAACCAGTCGTTCAGATAATTCATCACCCTGATCACTTGCAGCCGCAAGAGAGCTAGGATGGCATCCATGCACTTTGAAACGTGCGGGGGCTAAGGAGAGGTTGAATCACACCACAGGAAAGACAGGACGCTCCCCTGTAAGGCAAAGCGGAGATCCTTCCTGTGCGCTGGATGAATAGGAATGTGGAATCCTGTTTTCTTTCAGTCCAATGTGATAAACCATTCGCCTGGCCGGACAGCCTGGCGAGCGCAGCAGATGCCAGCGTCTCATTCTTTACCTGCCGAGACACCTTGCGTTCTCGGTGGGAGCGCTGCAGCAATTCCTCAACCGCTGGTCCAAAGTAATTGTCAGGGGAGGCAGGGGCTGCTTTTGAAGGAAAGAGCCACCTTCCCATGAGGCCGCGACATAATCGCATCATGCTCCTCCTCAGCAAAGCTGAAATCCGGTTCCGTAACACCCAAGGCAACCACCGGTGCAGACTCCATGCCAGGCGGGTGACCAAGTGCGCCGAGTAGGCGGGCTGAAACAAACCGGCAGATTCAACTCAACAGCGGGACACAGCAGAGCTGGGTTCCCATGGAAGAATCACGCTTATTATTTATTTCTAACTGCAGGCGATGGCGACACGGGTAACTGATTTTGTTTTGTTTTTCCAGCCCACCGAGTATCCGGGTTGAAATAAGCCGGCATATGCAACTCAACAGCGGGGCGCAGCAGAGCTGGGTCCCAGTGGATATCATACTACATTTTTATTTTTAAACTGCAAGGCAGTAAAGAAAACTCAGGTTGTGAGTGTAAGATAGCAGTCACCACGGCAGCGTGTGTGACTACTTTTAAACAGCGCACCGAGTAGGCAGGCTGAGACAAGCCGGCAGAAGCCGCTCAACAGCGGGGCCAGCAGAGCTGAGTCCCAGTGGAAGTCACGCTTGTATCATTTTTTATTTCTAAACTGCAAGTCAGTGAAATAAAACCACACATACACGCTCACATTAGCATGTATGTGTGAGGGTAATACAGCAGACACCACGGCAACGCGGGTGAACTGAATTTAAGTGCACCGAGAGAGTGGGCTGAGGCAGTCCAGCAGAGTCAACTCCACAGCGGGGCACGGCAGAGCCGGGGTCCTGCGGAGAATCATGCATCTCTTTTTCTTTTAAAGTGCAGTAGCAGAGGAAAACACAAAACAGCGATCGCTGTAAGGTTTTCAGCAGACTGCAATCGCAAAGCGATGTAGGCTATTACACAGAAAAAGAGTAAACACAGCGTAGTAACTGGACAGGGGTGTCTAGTCTGGACTACGTGCAGTCACACGACCGGCATGTATATAATAGAAGTCCTGGTCTGTAGTTACCTGGTTCCTTGCGGAGCCTACCGCAGAGGGGAGCACCATCTACAGGCAGAGGGCAATGAGGCACCTCATGCACCGAGCACCCGAGGGCGCTATGTGCCCTGATGTACTAAACACATGCCTACCGAGCACCGTACGCACAGAGTACTGTAAGCACTACGTGCACCGTGCAGCACCATGCGCTCCTGCACTAGCTTTTCACCAAGCACCGCATGCAGAGGGTATGCTTGTCCTCCTGTGGGATGATGGCGTTGCAGGCCGTACAGGGATGGGACCCCGATATTGGCCTGACTTTGTGCATTAGCACTGAGGCACTGCTCGCACTACGTTGAACACTGGTAAGTGTTAACGTAGTGTGCCCTCTCACAAGCGTTACAGCAAGGTATTAACACTGCGCACTGTGTGCCGAGTACCGTGGGCAAGTAGTGTACCACGTACCATGCAGTGTAAGAGCACTAGTGTCGAACCAGTTTACATATGCACCGTGCACTATGTATCCTGTTTTCACAGGTACTGTGCAGCACCATGAGCTATGCACTAGGTTGAGCAGTGCTTACGCAAAACCCTGTGCATCCCAAGCGCACTGTGTACTGTATTCGAGATGCTAGGCAGGGAGTCCTGGGACAGGATGTCTGGCTTGTGCATAGCACTATGCACTGCTTTCACTGCATTTGACCCAGCAGGTGCTAACACAGTGTATAAATTCACTAGTGCTACAGCTGAGGTATTAACACTGCCTACCCTGCGCCAGGTACCATGGGCACAAAGTGCACTGTGTACTACGCAGCGTATGGGCACTAGTGTACAACCAGACTATGTCTGCACCGTGTACTATGTACACCACGTGCAACGCTTGAGCTGAGCTCCGTACGTTGAAGTATCCTATTCCATTAGGTACCGTGCAGCACCGCGAGCTATGCGTTCGTAGAGCAGTACTTACACAATGTGCGCAACGTGCACCACCTGCACTGCTTGCCTTGTGCATTCCAAGCACCTTACGCAGTGGGTGCTGTACACTATGTGAACTGCGTACCATGCGCACTGTGCATAACTGCACTAGAGAGGTAGGGGTACCAGCACTATTGTACTACGTGCACTGTGTGTACCGAGCACTGCGCACACTGCGTACTGGGGCACTACGTACACCACGTACCATGCAACGCTATCGTGCAGAGATAGAATATCACGGGCTATGCGTGCGCCGCAGTACCACAGCACCGGGGAGGCTGCTACGCAAAGTGCGTACCCTGACCGCGTGGTCATCACACACACCTGGTCAGCACGAAGCCTGTACCGGAGGGGACACAGGGCCGAAGCCGCAGTGGGTGATGTTAAGCAGACAAAAAATATCACAATTCTAAATCAGGAAGATAGAGAAAGAGAGAGTACACTGTTAGATTATACGACCCGACTCACCGCAGTGTTCGGTTCGGCCGGCGGCTCCACTCGACAGCGGGGATACAGCAAGGCCTAGCCCCGTGGAGGAGAGCACGGCTGGAGGTCAGTCAACAGCGGGGATACGGCTAGGCCTGGCCCCGAGGAGGACACTGTGTTACTCTCAAGAAGAATAGACAACTCATTCGCGGATGACTGCACAGACAGTCGCTCACATACGACAGACAGTTATAAAGAGCGGCCTACCACGCAAGCAGGGAGGCCACTGAAAGACAGAAAGATAAAAGGACTCTGTCTTTTTCAAAGTCATTGATTCCAGGAAAGCAGCAAGCCAGCTTTCAGCATGAATGCCAGGGAAATACGACTCGATTCGACTTGAGAAGTTATTTTCTATCAACACGCTCAGCTCAACACACAGGTCTACCTTACCGTCTTGAGAGGGAAAAAGAGGGAGATCTTCCTGTGAGTGATGGTTTTATACCCTCAGTGGGCGGGACCGAGAGTGTCGTCCCAGGAAGGGGCCTTTGGCAGCTCTGGTATAGAGAGCTCAGCATTACCTACCTCAAGGGCAGGAATATCCCATACATAATGTTGGTGGTCGTCTTTGAATTGAAAGGGAACTCGTAACATACTGTATAATATTTCCATAATGACATTGTACTGCCAAAACGGCCAAGAGACTAAAAGGTGCTCTTAACACATAATGAATTATTTCAGCCCTGAAAACTTAAACATTTTTGTCATGGAAAAGATAACAGACTGCGGTGTTGACATACAGGGATCGGTAAATTATGACCAACTTCTGCAGCACGTTGAAATTGCAGAGTCACTGCAGGAGGGTTAAAGTGCATTTAAGGCAGTGTTCCATATTGTGCAGAATGGAGGAGTTCAGTTATTGTACTGTGATTCTTGAATTATGGGTAAGGGGCAGAGCGTCTGCTAATAAATACATAATAATAATATGTACATAGTGGAGCAATGCTAGTAGGAGTTCATTAAGGCAACACACATTATTTTGTAGCCTAATGCAAGTAATTGTCTCTGTCAATTCAAGCCAACCAGCCTGGAACGGTCAAACAAACCATATCTTCCCATGGTACAGGACACTCTCTGGGTTAATTGCAACGAAGTGAAAGCATGCAGGGGATGATCTCATAGTTAGTATGGAAGATGTGCATGAGCCTAGTAAGAGTAAGGGGGTCATTTTCTAGTAAGAGTAAGTTAGGGGTCATTTTCTAGTAAGAGTAAGGGGGTCATTTTCTAGTAAGAGTAAGTTAGGGGTCATTTTCTAGTAAGAGTAAGTTAGGGGTCATTTTCTAGTAAGAGTAAGTTAGGGGTCATTTTCTAGTAAGAGTAAGTTAGGGGTCATTTTCTAGTAAGAGTAAGTTAGGGGTCATTTTCTAGTAAGAGTAAGGGGGTCATTTTCTAGTAAAAGTTAGGTGGTCATTTTCTAGTAAGAGTAAGTTAGGGGTCATTTTCTAGTAAGAGTAAGTTAGGGGTCATTTTCTAGTAAGAGTAAGTTAGGTGGTCATTTTCTAGTAAGAGTAAGTTAGGGGTCATTTTCGAAGGCGTTGCGATGGTGCAGCAGGACTTGCATGGCTTTTCTGGTACGCAAGGACAGTCGCAGCTGGGTCCGATTTTCAGTATCGGAGTTGCACTGAAAAACTAGCCTTGCATTTGATTCTGGTTTTGTAGCAACTTTGTGGGCGTTTCAGGGCTTTCCTTGTTTTTTTGACCCACCTTCCAGTTAACCTGAAATTTTCAATCTCCAGAATGCTCGCATCTCGCCGAGTTGCGTCTCGTTTACTTAGGTCTGCTCCGAGTAGTTCTAAAATGATTCACAGTTTTGCTATGAACTGTAAAAGCTTTGAATTCAGAATAACTGAGGTTATTAAGTTTGAAATTAATGAAAACACAGGGGCAGATCTAGACTTTCATGAAAGAGGGTGGGGGCAGACTGTCATGAAGGCGGGATAACTGATACGAAACATACCGTTAAAGTAAACAATACATTGACATTTTAATGAAAGGGGGGGTCCAGACCCACAGGACCACACCCCCTGGATCCGCCCCTGCAACAATATGTGAGCAATTAATTGATAAAGAACCCATTAAAAACACAATCTGAAGCACTTCCTCAGTATAAGGAATCTCAGAACACAGCATCATGGATTCCACTTAATTAACAATTAACAGATCAGTTCATCTGTATCCATTGATTTAAAACACATGGTGTACATACATTTACAAAATACTCAATACGAGAACAGGATACAAAAACAAAGAAATAATTAAACAATTAAAAACAATTAGTATCAATTCAAAAAAATATCAGTTTCAAAAAAGTATCAATTCAGAAAAGGTTATTTTAGTTTTCCTGCTTCTCGTTTTGTGCTTGCGTCGTTCTTTTTGTGCTTTTCTTTTTGTGTGTGTGTTTTTGTGTTTGTTTCTTTTTGTGTTTGCATCTTTCTTTTTGTGTTTGTGTTTCTTTTTGTGTTTGCATCTTTCTTTTTGTGTTTGTGTTTCTTTTTGTGTTTGCATCTTTCTTTGTGTTTGTGTTGTTCTTTTTGTGTTTGTGTTTCTTTTTGTGTTTGCATCTTTTTGTGTTTGCATCTTTTTGTGTTTGCATCTTTTTTTGTGTTTTGCATCTTTCTTTTTGTGTTTGCATCTTTCTTTTTGTGTTTGTGTTTCTTTTTGTGTTTGCATCTTTCTTTTTGTGTTTGCATCTTTCTTTTTGTGTTTGCATCTTTCTTTTTGTGTTTGCATCTTTCTTTTTGTGTTTGCATCTTTCTTTTTGTGTTTGTGTTTCTTTTTGTGTTTGCATCTTTTTTTTTGTGTTTTTTGTTTTCTTTTTGTGTTTGTTTTCTTTTGTGTTTGCATCTTTCTTTTTGTGTTTGTGTTTCTTTTTGTGTTTGCATCTTTCTTTTTGTGTTTGTGTTTCTTTTTGTGTTTGCATCTTTCTTTTTGTGTTTGCATCTTTCTTTTTTTGTTTGTGTTTCTTTGTGTTTGTGTTTTTTTTTTTGTGTTTTTTTTTGTTTTGCATTTTTCTGTTTGTTTTTTCTTTTTTTGTGTTTGCATCTTTTTGTATTCTTTTTGTGTGTGTTTTTTGTGTGTTTCTTTTTGTGTTTGCATCTGTGTTTTTCTTTTTGTGTTTGCATCTTTCTTTTTGTGTTTGCATCTTTTTGTGTTTGTGTTTTTTTGTGTGTTTGCATCTTTCTTTTTGTGTTTGTGTTTCTTTTTGTGTTTGCATCTTTCTTTTTGTGTTTGTATTTTTCTTTTTGTGTTTGTGTTTTTTTTTGTGTTTGCATCTTTCTTTTTGTGTTTGTGTTTCTTTTTGTGTTTGTGTTTGTGTTTCTTTTTGTGTTTGCATCTTTCTTTTTGTGTTTGTTTTTCTTTTTGTGTTTGCATCTTTCTTTTTGTGTTTGCATCTTTCTTTTTGTGTTTGTGTTTCTTTGTGTTTGTGTTTTTCTTTTTGTGTTTGTGTTTCTTTTTGTGTTTGTGTTTCTTTTTGTTTGGATCTTTTTTTTTTTTTTTTTTTTTTTTTTTGTTTGTTTTTTTTTTTTTGCATCTTTGTTTTTTTTTTTTTTTGCATCTTTTTTTTTGTTTTGCATCTTTTTTTTTTGTGTTTTTTTCTTTTTTTGTGTTTCTTTCTTTTTTGTGTTTGTGTTTCTTTTTGTGTTTGCATCTTTCTTTTTTTTTGTGTTTTTTTTTTTTTTTGCAAACACATCTTTTTGTTTTTTTTTTTTTTTGTTTTTTTGTGTGTTTGCATTTTCTTTTTTTTTGTTTGTGTGTTTCTTTTTTTCAAAATATTGTTTCTTTTTAAAAAAACAATAACAAAACAACAATAAAAAACACTTTTTGTTTTCTTTTTGTGTGAACAACTTTTAAAAAAATAGAACTTGTTTCATGCAGTTTCTTTTTTAGTGTTTTTGTTTCTTAAGTTTTTGTGTAACTCATTCCAGGACCATGGGGCAAAATAAGCAAAGGATATTTTACCAATCTCTGTACACACATTATAATATTAAAATGCATGAATGAATGAGATCTAAGACTATGGTTGCAGTATGAAACTATTTGTAATCCTTTATATAAGTTTGTAATTTATATTTAATAGGACCAATACAAAAATAAGATATGCCAGTGCTTTTCTGTTTGCATTAAATATTCCAGCCTACCAAATCATGTATCAAGACTATGGTTGAGTATTGAAACTATATACTTTGTTTATGTAAGAGGGCTGCATGATATTTAATCCAATTTGATTTTTGATGGTGATTCAAATTTCCGAATTCCAAAAAACTTCATGCCTTTTTGTGTTGATGGTGATGTATGTATTTGTACCTTGAATCTATAGGGCTGCATGATATAAGTCCAATATGGTCAAACCTTTGATTGTGTCACCATAGTTTTGATATATTTATATATATATATATATATATATATATATATATATATATATATATATATATATATACACACACATATACAGTGCCTTGCATAAATTTTCACCCCCCTTGGACTTTTCCACATTTTGTAGTTACAACCTGGAATTAAAATGGATTTACTTATGATTTTTTGTCACAAATTGCCTTCAGAAGTCACATAATTAGTTGAATGGAGTCCACCTGTGAGCAATTAAAGTGTCACATGAACTCAGATTAAATACACCTGTTTCTGGAAGGCCCCAGAGTTTGTTAGAGAGCATATCTAAACAAACAGCATCATGAACACCAAGGAGCTATCAAAACAAGTCCGGGATAAAGTTTTGGAGAAGCACCAGTCAGGGTTGGGTTATAAAAAATATCCCAAACTTTGAACATCCCCCAGAGCACCGTTAAATCCAGTATTAAAAAATGGAAAGAATATGGCACGACTGCGACTCTGCCTAGAGAAGGTCGTCCACCAAAACTCAGTGACCAGGTAAGGAGGGCATTATTCAGAGAAGCAACCATGAGGCCAATGGTAACTCTGAAGGAGCTGGAGAGATCCACAGCTGAGATGGGAGAAACCGTCCATGGGACAACTATAACCTGGATGCTCCACAAAGCTGGGCTTTATAGAAGAGTGGTGAGAAGAAAGCCATTGCTGAAAAAAAAACATATCAAATCCCGTTTGGATTTTGCCAAAAGGCATGTGGGAGACACAGCAAACATGTGGAAAAAGGTTCTCTGGTCTGATGAGACCAAAATTGAACTTTTTGGCCTTAGCGCAAAACGCTATGTGTGGCACAAAGCCAATACTGCTCATCACCCTGAGAACACCATCCCCACGGTGAAGCATGCTGGTGGCAGCATCATGTTATGGGGATGCTTTTCATCGGCAGGGACTGGGAAACTGGTCAGGATTGAGGGCAAGATGGATGGAACCAAATACAGGGAAATTCTAGAGGAAAACCTGTTTCAGTCTGCAAGAGACCTGGGACTGGGGCAGAGGTTCACTTTCCTGCAGGACAATGACCCTAAACACACAGCCAAAGTTACACTGGAGTGGTTTAAAAACAAGAACCTGAATGTCTTAGAATGGCCCAGTCAAAGCCCAGACCTCAATCCAATTGAGAATCTGTGGCAAGACTTGAAAATTGCTGTTCACCAATGGTCCCCATCCACCTCAACAGAGCTTGAGCAATTTTGCCAAGAAAAATGGGCAAAAATTGCAGGATCCAGATGACAAATTCGGCAACATTATCGAGTTTTGTAAACTTGTATGCTATGTTCATACAGTAATTAAATGGACTGTGTTGTATAGCGTTATGCTGACTTTTAAAAACAAAATGTTAAAAACAGGGTTTAGTGCAAGTGACAAAACCGTTTTTCTTTACACGCACTAAATTATATGTGACGCGCACTCAAGCATGCTCTCTCTCACACACAGACACACACACACACACAGAGGCACACTCACACACTCACACACACACACACAGGCACACTCACACACACAGGCACACACACACACACACACACTCAATCCCAGGTGGGGGATGCTGCTGTACTAAAATAAATAACAATAATAATACTAATCGTGCATCTTGTTGCAGTTTCAACACTCGTGGTTTTTCTTTGTTGTGTAAAAGCCTGTCCATATGCTGAAGCTGCTCGTGCTGCATCCAGAGAGTTTCGTGTAATTGACAAAAAACAGTGTACAATTTTTGCCATGTTTTGGAATCTGATTTCATACCTCAGCCAGAAATCAACAATATTTACATTTTTACATGAAATCAAATTGGGGCAGAAAATAATAAAAAATTTTTGTTGCAAATGAGACTCTATAAATAAAAAAAAAAAAAAACATCAAAGTCACAGTATGCATTATATTAAGAATAAGCAGTGTGTGACATTAACAAATGACATTAAATTTGACTGTTGGGCTACAGGCTTTTTTCATACATTTACACTGTAAAACACAAGGCTGAAGTTGGCATATTAGCCAGCTTCTTATTCGCTACACCTGCATAAATTATTTGTCTACGTTAAAGGCCCAATTTGGGGCTCCCGATTTATCCAGTAAAAGCACTCGCTAGAGTGCAGGATGCGCTCTATAGCCTGGACGTCGCGAGTTCGAATCCAGGCTATTCCGCAGCCGACCGTGGACGGGAAACATGGGCCATATATCGTCCGGGGAGGGAGGGTTAGGTCGGCCAGGGTGTCCTCGGCTCACCGCTTATTAGCGACCCCTGTAGTCTGGCCGGGCGCCTGCGGGCTTGCCTGTAAGCTGCCCTATGTTGAATTGTCCTCCGAGCCTTAGCTCTTAGGCGGCTTAATCAGAGTGTAAAGAAGCGGGCTGCAGAGGACAGCTCTGCAGGTACCCAAGGCAGCGCAGGGGGCAGCCCTCCTGCAAGTCCCACTTGTATTTATCCCGAAAATAATAAAAAATGGTTTACTGGGGAAGAACAGCGGGAGGGGCACCCCATCTGTAGCTAATATGCCACATATATGCCAATTGCTCAGCTTCTGATCCGCTCTTTATGAGCCTAAAAATAATTGGGCATTTCAAATTGGGAGAAAATAATAAAAAATAATTGGGGAAGAACAAACTAAATAAAAAAAAAAAAAAAAAAACCTTGCATTTTGCAAAGGTTAAATCACATTGGATCGCTGATTTCTCTTCAGGTATCCAACGTGATTTAACCCATTAAATTTAGCAAAGCCCACTTATTCAACATAGATAAATAAAGATGCCATAATGCCAAGCTGAGCGATTGGCATATCTATGTTGCATATTTACCCTCTGTTCTTTAATCCCAGTAAACTCTGCAGGTACCTGGCGGGGGCAGCCCTTAAAAGTACAGGTGGGGTTTGCAGAGGGGTTGCCCATATGTCAGGCTCACCGCAGAGAAATCAGCATTTAGCCCAAAGTGATTTAACCCTTTAAGTGCAAGGCTTTTTCCAGCGAAGAAGCTGTGCAATTGGCATATGTTGCATGCTTGCCCTCTGTTCTGCCCCAGTAAACAACATTGGGCTGGGCTAAATACAGGTGTAGTTTGCAGTGGGGGTGCCCCTTGCCAGGTATCTGCAGAGAAATCAGCGGCTGATGTGATTTAACCTGTTATATGCAAGGCTATTTATTCAACGTAGATACATAAAGAAGGAATAAGAAGCTGTGCAATTTTCATATGTGGCATATTTACCTGCTGTTCTTCCCCAGTAAACCATGTTGGGCCGGGCTAAATACAAGTGGGGCTTGCAGATGGGTTGCCCCTTGTCAGGGACCGGCAGAGAAATCGGTGGCCCAAAGTGATTTAACCAGTTAAATTCAAGGCTACTTCTTCAACATAGACAAATATATTTCTGCACTAAAAGCCAGCGAATAAGAAGCTGGCGAATATGAAGCCAACTTCAGCCTTGTCTGTAAAACCACAGACATGTGAAACGTTTGTATGTAAATGGCATGTGTGTATAGTAAAAAAGAAAAAAGTGCTCTATTCCTAAACAGCAGTGTTTATACCTCATTATACCTGTACTCTTGACCGGAGTGTTGTGGGTTCAATCCCGGGTGAGGGACACTGCTGTTGTACCCTTGAGCAAGGTATTTTACCTAGATTCAGTATAAACAACTGGATAAATTGGTAATTGTATGTAAACATAATGTGATATAATTGTGACAATTGTAAGTTGCCCTGGATAAGGGTGTCTGCTAAAAAATAAATAATAATAATTTAAATGCAATCTGCTGAACTATTTGCATTTGACTTGGTATTTGTATATTCTGAAATATAAGAATTTGCATTTGAATTTCAAATCATGGGAAAGCTTCAAAAATATTTCAATTTTAAACACTTTTCAATAATAATGTTCATAATAAAGTAGAGAGACTTTTCAGTATTGCTGTATTTTCAGTATTTATTAACCTGAAAGATGAAAACTAAAGGACACTTTTGAGAACTTCATGTTTATTAAACATAACAAACAAAATTAGTAAAAAAATAATAATTGTGCAATGCACACATATATATAAATATATACATATATCTCATCATTTATGTCAGTTTTTCACAAACCTGGTCCTGCGGGCCCACTGTGTCTGTTGTTTGTGTTCCAACTGAGTTCTCAATTATTAAATTGATCCCCCAATTGAACTAACAATTAGTGACTTAATGCAATGTTAGAAATAACTTGAAATATCCAACTCATTTGGCTGCTTTCACAAACTCTGATCAGCACTAATCTTGGACTACCTTACCTGAGTTAACATTAGGTAGTCCTAGATTAGTGTTAATTGAGGCCTGTGCAGCCAGCCATTTCTACAAATAATTAAAATGCTCTGATTAGACATTTTATTCATTCAACTGAGGGTTCAATTCGTAATTTAAAGCTCAGCTGGAACACAAATCGGCAAACACTGGGTCCTCAGGACCAAAATTGGGAAACACTGTTTTATGTAACTTGCTTCCTATATTGGTACATACCTGTTAATTATTATGAACTATATGATTACTGTGGTTATGTTGTTATTATATAAACTGATTTCCTTGTATGTCACCTTGGATAAAGGCCTCTGCCAAATTCATGTTAATAAATTAACATTTGTTGTATGGGAAAGTATTTGAAGTCCATTTAGCATTTGTCACATATTTGCATTTGTATTTAGTTTGGTAGTAAATGTATCACATTTGCATTTGTATTAACCCTTTGCAGTCCATTTATTAAGTGCGCGTCAGGCGCGTCAGGTCCAATTTATTCTCACACGCGCAGTTAATTTTAGACGCGTGGTTAAAAAGTATTTTTTTCCACAGTCAAACGGGTTTAAAAAGCCCTGCATATCAACAAAGCATTCACTAGGCATCTCCAGCCCCGCCCCACCCTTTCCTTCGCTATAGCTTTCAGATATGCTAAGAAATAAATAATAATAATAATAATAATAATAATAATAATAATAATAATAATAATAATAATAATAATAATAGTCGTACATACCGATCAATCATCTCCTGATCACTCGTTTTATCACCAAACTCCTCAATAATGTGATCCAAGTCATTATTTTATTACTACAACATCTGAAAAAAGCTCTTCAAATGTCTGTGATATTCTCTGAGCGCTGATGCAGTAGCAGCCAGCTTTATTTCCTTATGGCCGCCGTTATCTGATGCCAGGGGCAAGTATGACTATTCATGAGATACACCCTTTTTTTTCGGCTTGTCTCGGCTCCTGTCGCTCCCACTCGGCCATTGAATGGTTTTCTCGGCTTTTTCCAGAGAAAAAACAACTAGAAACCCGTTTTTTGCGTCTTTTTGATGATGTCAGACAGGGTCCGACATTGGACCGGAAAGGGAAAATTAAGATGTCGGACCAGGTCTTGAAATAATTGTTGACAACTGTAAGTCGCCCTGGATAAGGGTGTCTGCTAAGAAATAAATAATAATAATAATAATAATAATAATAGGACAGCAAAGGGTTAAGCAAATTCCCAGAACATTGACATTGCCACTGGTCTCATTAATTTCCTACTATCTGGAAAATACAAGTATGCTCAAAACCATCACCATCAAATTTAACAATGGAGTCACCCATACCTTCCAACATTTATGCTCAAAGTTTGAAATCATGGATAGAGTCTATATTGTTCGAGAGCAGTTCCCAGTCATTGGTGCTCATGCAATCACCATTCACAAATGTCAGGGGATGACTCTAAAAACAGTTATGATGGATCGTGGTAATTCCATTTTCTCCTATGGACAAAGTTTTATTGCACTTTCCACAGTTACTTCCTTAAGCGGTATCCACCTTATCAACTTTGACCCAACCTGCAACTATGCATGTCAAACTGCAGTTGAAGAGTACCATCGGCTCAGAAGTATTTATTGTCCTAAGTTGAAAAGCTTGAAGGAGACTAACACGCACAAGGGACACAAGGTACAAGATCATGCGCATTTCATTCACCGAGCCATCATTAATGTTCAGGAACAGCAAAAGCCTCAGTCTTCTAAGAGAACATTGCACTTACACATCCATTCAGAGGCTTGAGAAACCCCAATTTCACCTCATGCTATGCAAATGCAACATTGCAGTGCCTTCTTCACTTGCAACCTCTGAAGCATTCATTAAAACACAGTCAACAAGAGGCTGTCAGGAGCTTTGTTCACAAATAGGATCACTTGCCATCCACTGTGTCTGTAACTACTATGGATATTTGTCACAATGCTGCCCATCAATATATCAATGCCTACCAAAATAGACATATTGTTTTCGCCACTCATGCAACTGTATTATTATTATTATTATTATTATTATTATTATTATTATTATTTGTTTATTTAGCAGACGCCTGTATCCAAGGCGACTTACAGAGACTAGGGTGTGTGAACTATGCATCAGCTGCAGTCACTTGCAATTACGTCTCACCTGAAAGACGGAGCACAAGGAGGTTAAGTGACTTGCTCAGGGTCACACAATGAGTCAGTGGATGAGGTGGGATTTGAACCGGGGACCTCCTGGTTACAAGCTATTTCTTTAACCACTGGATCACACAGCCTCTATAAGAATACAATGTTTACACATTCAATACTGTCCAAAAGTCCCTTCTACCATTATTTTACTTTCAAATCTTTTCTCATTTCTCTTATATTACTCTACTTATTACTCTCTTGTAATGTCTGTCTGTCTATTTACCATACACATTCTCGAATATCTTTCCCTCGCTTTATTCATTATTTGATGAAGTAAAAAAAGAAGTGATATCTTGTCACAAAGACAGCCGGAGTGGGTGGCGTCAGACCAGATGCAGGAAATAAACAGACAGAGACTTGTGGTTTGATGGAGCTAATAAACAGAACAGAAAATAAAAGGTTTGAACACAAAACAAAACAGGACACGGCACTTGCGCCAAAATAAATAGACAAACAAAACGGACTACACAGACAAACACGGTGAGCATCTACTTTTCTTATTTTAAATCTTATAAACAATTACCTCCGTCTCCAATCCCGTTCTCCACTCACCGAACACCTAACCCTGAGTGGAAGAAAATGTGTCTATATATACTGTTTGTGCTGGGATTCAATTACTAATTAATTATTCACTTGAATCCCAGCACGTGAATTAATTCTGTGCAACCCCGTGCTCACATATTACATTTAACCAGCACGTGAAGTGATTTGTGCTCTCCTCGTGCCTAAATACAAATCTACACTTTTTAAATCACACGTGAAACACAGACCTGTTTATATCCCGTGTACCAATGACTATACACCAACATTAACACACGCACGCAACATACAACACATAATATGCACACAGGGGCGGGGCACATTGCCACATATACCCCCCCCTGTGCAAAGCACACATGGCCTCAACGGCCACCTCCCCCCTTAAAAATCCAGCAGTCCAGGCCAAAGTCTCGGGCTGGGAAGGGAGGCTTCCAGGGGCCCACAGGTGGCAATGTTGCCAGTAGCCAGGCTGCTACTGGCCATGCTGTCAGCAGACGTGCTGACAGCTCCCAGACTGACTCCTTCAGCCGGGGCAGTCCTGGCAGCGGAAAGGCTGCTTGGGGGATGGTTTCCTGACCTCCCCTCTTCTTCGTAGCCGGCAGCTCCCTCTTCCAGGGCTCCGGCCACAGTCTCTTCTGCAGCACAAGTGCCGCAGTGGGAGCAGGTCTCCGGACCTCCCCCACGATCTCCGGCAGCGAAACTGCTGCAGTGGGAGCAGGTCTGCGGACCTCCCCCACGATCTCCGGCAGCGAAACTGCTGCAGTGGGAGCAGGTCTCCTGACCTCCCCCACGATCTCCGGCAGCGAAACTGCTGCTGGGGTTGGTGGTCTCCAGACCTCCTCCCCCTTCTTCGTGGCCGACAGCTCCCCTTTCTGGGGTTCCGGCCACCGTACTTCCTGTGGTGGAGGTACGGGAAGCAGAGACAGCTCCTGCTGTTCTGCTTCTGGCAGTGGCGGAGGCAGCTCCTGCTCCTCTGCTCCTGGCGGTGGTGGTGGCGGAGGCAGAGGCAGCTCCTGCTCCTCTGCTCCTAGTGGAGGAAGCGGTGGAGGTGGCGGAGGCAGAGGCAGCTCCTGCTGCTCTGCTCCTTGCGGTGGTGGTGGCGGAGGCCATGGGGCTGATGCTGGCCACCCAGAGGGAGGCTGTGGCGGTGCTGGCTCCCTCTGCTGTGGCGGCCGGGCTGGTGTGCGCCGTGCTCCCTTCAGCAGCATAAATAGAGGCTGCTGGGGGACACCAGCATCCTGCCCTCTCCCCCCAGAAAAATTCAGGGGTTGAGCCTGCAATTCCTCCCCTTCTGGCTCTTGGGACGGCAGCGATGGCTCCTCCCCCTTTAGCTCTCGGGATGGCAGCAGCAGGTGCACCAACAGGCATGCTTCCTCTGCTGGTGTAGATGGGGACAGCAGGCATTGTTCTTCTGCTGGTGGAGGTGGAACCAGCAGGTATTCTCCCTCTGCTGGCAGCTTGGGTCCTAGGGCTGTGGACGCCCCGACTTCCCTCTCTTCAGGCTGTGGACGCACCGACTCCTCCCTTTTGGGCTGTGGACGCACCGACTCCTCCCTTTTGGGCTGTGGACGCACCGACTCCTCCCTTTTGGGCTGTGGACGCACCGACTCCCCCCTCTTGGGCTGTGGACGTTCGGGCTCCTCCCACTCAGGCGTAGGACGTTCGGGCTCCTCCCACTCAGGCGTAGGACGTTCGGGCTCCTCCCACTCAGGCGTAGGACGTTCGGGCTCCTCCCGCTTGGGCTGTGGACGCTCAGGCTCCTCCCGCTTGGGCTGTGGACGCTCTGGCTCCTCCCGCTCGGGCTGTGGACGCTCTGGCTCCTCCCGCTCGGGCTGTGGACGCTCTGGCTCCTCCCGCTTGGGCTGTGGAGGCAAAACCAGCAGGCATTCTTCCTCTGCTGGTGGCGACGGGGACAGCAGGCATTCTTCCTCTGCTGGTGGACCTGCTACCTGGGCTGCTGTTCCACTTATAATTGCCTCCAGGTAGCTGAGGACCAACCCCACACCTTCCTCCCAGGTGCTTAGGGTCTGTTCCCTCGCATATGCCTCCCATCGCTCACTGTCCATCAACCGCAGGAACCGGACGGCTACTGGTATCGACTGGGCCTCCAGCCCAGCATTTTCCCGGATCCAGTCCCGCAGTTTGATGGCGTCTTCTGCCATATTTTTTTTTTGTTTGTTTTGTGTTTTTTTTTTTTTTTTTTTTTTTTTTTTTTTTTTAATCCAAATATGCGGTTCCTGCTCTGGCCTGAGTCCTGGAGGCGCTGTAGATCCCACGCAGGACACCACGTGTCACAAAGACAGCCGGAGTGGGTGGCGTCAGACCAGAAGCAGGAAATAAACAGACAGAGACTTGTGGTTTGATGGAGCTAATAAACAGAACAGAAAATAAAAGGTTTGAACACAAAACAAAACAGGACACGGCACTTGCGCCAAAATAAATAGACAAACAAAACGGACTACACAGACAAACACGGTGAGCATCTACTTTTCTTATTTTAAATCTTATAAACAATTACCTCCGTCTCCAATCCCGTTCTCCACTCACCGAACACCTAACCCCGAGTGGAAGAAAATGTGTCTATATATACTGTTTGTGCTGGGATTCAATTACTAATTAATTATTCACTTGAATCCCAGCACGTGAATTAATTCTGTGCAACCCCGTGCTCACATATTACATTTAACCAGCACGTGAAGTGATTTGTGCTCTCCTCGTGCCTAAATACAAATCTACACTTTTTAAATCACACGTGAAACACAGACCTGTTTATATCCCGTGTACCAATGACTATACACCAACATTAACACACGCACGCAACATACAACACATAATATGCACACAGGGGCGGGGCACATTGCCACATATCTATAACAAAAACATTGTCAATGTAAAATAACAAGTTAGAAAAACGCAACAGCTGTTTAAAGGGGTGATATCAAACACAAAAGTCCAAATTAGGAGAAGCAATTAGGCCAGTCTTATCAAGCATCAAGCAAATAGGCACAATTGGAAAGGTGCTGGGGCCCAAGATTCACACAATTCCTGCTTCTAACTTGGCGCCTTTTTTTGATCGCTTCGCTCCACTTAATGCACAGCGTGCTAAGGCCATGTGCTCTTCAAGAACGTCATGTTGCAAGTTCAAACCACTTGAAATGCTCTTTGTATGACTTGAACTGACTGAGACACACTCACACACACTGAGACTGTGTGTGCTGTAGTGTGTGTGTTTCTCAGTGTATGTGTGTCTTAGTGTGTGTGTGTTTCAGTGTGTCTGTGTGTGTCTCAGTGTGTGTGTGTGTGTCTCAGCGTATGTATGTGTGTGTGCCAGTTGATGTGTGTGTGTCTCAGTGTGTGAGTGTGTGTCTCAGTCACATCAAGTCATACAAAGAGCATTTCAAGTGGAGCGATAAAGTGGAGCAAAACGATCAAAAAAAGGTGCCAAGTTAGAAGCAAGAATTGTGTGAATCTTGGGCCCCAGCACCTTTCCAATTGTGCCTATTTGCTTGATGCTTGACAAGATTGGCCTAATTGCTTCTCTTAACTTGGACTTTTGTGTTTGATATCACCCCTTTAAATGGCTGTTGCATTTTTCTAACTTGTTTTTTTACATTGACAATGTTTTTGTTATAGATAAATAATACCAGTATTGAGCTATATTGTAATTTTCCAACATGTGGAATATATTTGACTTTACTAATGATTCAATGGAATCAGCCAAAATTACACATTTCTCAAATTATAAAGTCTTGAGTCTTTTTCTATAATGTTTAATGAGATTGGAGAACACATTAGGGGGGATCTTAGAACATTCCTCCATACAGAATCTTTCCAGATTATTTATTTCTTAGCAGACGTCCTTATCCAGGGCGACTTACAATTGTTACAAGATATCATATTATTTTTTACACATTATTTTTACATACAATTACCCATTTATACAGTTGGGTTTTTACTGGAGCAATCTAGGTAAAGTACCTTGCTCAAGGGTACAGCAGCAGTGTCCCCACCAGGGATTGAACCCACGCCCCTCCGGTCAAGAGTCCAGAGCCCTAACCACTACTCCACACTGCTGCCCAACCTGTTTCAGGTTCTTTTTGGACAGAAATGAGACTGCAAATTTGAGTAGATGAAGGCCGTTTATGATTTTATTTTGTGATTATTTAATTATTGTCAAAATAAAGTGAGGGAAAGGAGACTGGGAGCCAAAAGTGAAAATAAGTCCAGAGCCCTAACCACTACTCCACACTGCTGCCCAGATAACAATTTCCTCTTTTAAAATATATTTCACTTAGACACATTTACTAACATTGCATATAGCTCTGTGACAATCTGACCCCTCCTTAAATGTGCATAGCTTTAGTTTCACTTTGGTCAATATTCACTTGCATGACACAAATCTTTATTTTAGTCCCAAAGAAGTCCCTATCAGCTAACACCAGTGAAAAGATGAAATTATGGAAATTATGATGATTATTATTATTTTGAGGTAAATCATGTGAAGTGTTTCTCCTCCTTTAAATTATGCCAGGCAAGCATTTACTTAACACTTGTTGTTTGGAGTGGACTAGTTTTAATTGAAGCTACCAGGGAAAATGCTATACAAGTGGTGCTTTGTTTGAAACTGAGAAAACCTGTTAAGTTTACCACAGGCTACGACTCAGTACAGTACGTGACCAGGGGTTTGATACTTTGACACATGGAACTTCAGTTCTACACTTTGGTAACTTGAAGAATAATGATGTAGCACTGCACTGTGCTTTTACAGTTTGGAAGCTTATTGACTGATGGCATCAAATCATTTGTAACTGCTAGAACAGACATTTTGCATTTCCTACAGAGATGTTTTACTCTGCTTATTTCTTTTGCTTAACAATATCATTAGAAATATTATATGTGGTTATTTATTTTACATAAACTCAAATTCTTGAAAAGGGATAGGTAATCACATGTTACAAGATTATTTATTTTTCAAATACAATTAGGGATAGAAGTAACACAAGTAAGTAGCAAATCTAAATAATCATCTGTCGTGTATCTGCCCATCACATATCAGTCCTAATCGTTTATCCGCCATGTTCAAGCTCTTCAGCACAGTGAGAGAGAGAGAGAGAGAGAGAGAGAGAGAGAGAGAGAACCAGAACCAGAGTTGGATATCGAAGAGTGAGTAAGCAAGTCGAAACCGCTGACAGCCCGGCGAGTATCTGGAGTTCATTGATTATTGAACAGAGAAGATTAGTTCAGTGATTCTAGATCCTACCAAAGTTTTCGTACACTCTGTATGTACTCTGTGCACTACCATTGCTGGTAGTGTCACATAAGCTGTTCAGTGTGTTGATATGTGAAGAAATCCTGTTCGCCTGCAGGGCGTATCAACTTCAGCCTCCGTCTCGATATCCTGCCTGTCATTTAACAGCGAATGCATGCACCCACATAGCAGACGGCTACCCTGTCACAAGCATTAATACCCTGTATCATTCTAAACAAGGGATTTAGGGAAGCTCCCTAATAAAAGCTGAATCTCAAAACAATAATTGTGTGAATATAGCAATTATTACAGCTGTGTATAATGGTATTTAAAACAGGATTTAAGATTCATTTATAAGACTTTACATATCCGCCCTTACTCTGGTCCTACTGCAGCTGGTAAACTTACCAACTGCTAAATTTGACGACATCCTTGATACCATTCGGTCTGCGCTTATGGACTGCCCTCTTCAATTGAAACCACAGGTTTTCAATGGGGTTCAAGTCTGGAGACTGAGATGGCCATTGCAAAATGTTGATTTTGTGGTCAATTAACCATTTCTTTGTGGATTTTGATGTGTGCTTGGGGTCATTGTCCTGCTAGAAGATCCACTTGCGGCCAAGTTTCAGCCTCCTGGCAGAGGCAATCAGGTTTTTGGCTAAATACCGTTGACCTTAACAAGGGCCCCAGGACCAGTGGAAGCAAAACAGCCCCATAACATCAAAGATCCACCACCATATTTTACAGTAGGTATGAGGTTCTTTTCTGCACATGCATCCTTCTTTCGACGCTAAACCCACTTCTGGTGTGCGTTGCCAAAGAGCTCTATTTTTGTCTCATCTGACCATAGGACCCGGTTCCAATCGAAGTGCCAATGCCATTTAGCAAACTCCAGGCGCTTACGTTTGTTGGTTGCTCTCAATAAAGGCTTTTTTTCTAGCAACCCTTTCAAATAGCCTATTGGCATGGAGGTGGCGTCTAATTGTATTTTTGGAGACTTGGTGACCCCAGGATGCAACCAAGTTCTGTAATTCTCCAACTGTGGCCCTTGGATTTCCCTTTGCCTCCTGAACCATCTGCCTCACGTGCGTGGGGGCAAGATACACTTGTATCCTCTACCAGGCAAGTTTACCACTGTTCCAGTGGTTTTGAACGTCTTAATTATTGCCCTAATAGTGGTAAGTGGTATATTTCATTTTTTAGCTATTGTTTTGTACCCATTGCCTGATTTATGAAGGTCAACAACCATTTGTCTCTTTTCATTTGTGAGTTCTTTGCTTTTCCCCATGGTGATGGATAACAAATGGATTTCATATTTGTGTTACCTCATTTTATACCCGAGTGAAACAGGAAGCCATGGAAGGCCACAATACAGTTCCTTAAGACTAAAGAAGTAGAATATTAATGCAGATTTAATTTGGTTTGATTGCTGCTCCTCCTGTGAAACAGGAAGCCATGGAAAGCCACAATACAGTTCCTTAAGACTAAAGAAGTAGAATGTTAATGCAGATTTAATTTGGTTTGATTTTATTTATTAGAATCTTTAGGGGTGTGTGGCAAAGTGGTAAGTGGTAGCAGGTGTATAGCAGGTGCAGTGCGGATACCGTAATTCCAAGAACACACAAACAACAAAGTACGGGTGAAAATGATTGATTTAATGGTGTATAATCCAATGGTCTGATGACCCGCCGATAAATAATAAAGAGCTGGCAATACACAACAATGTGTATTGCACAGTAATGAAACAAAGGGTTGCAGTCCCGCAAATAATAGACACGGTACAAAACACACACAATTAGACACACACGATCACTGTTCCAAAGTGAGTGCTCTCAGTGCTTGTGGTGAAGTACAATATAATACGTGCTATTAGTGAAACAAGTGCTGATAACAATGTTTATTCGTGACGGTAGTGCAGTGGTGATCCGTTTCGTGCTGGCCCTCGGCGACAGCTCGGATTTGTGTTTAGCCGTCTAGTGATAACAAACACAGACAATTACTAAACAGACAAACAAACAAAACACTCACAAACTCTTTTCTTTAATTATTTTGGGCAATCTCCGGTCCTTCCAGTTTCCTTGTAGCAAAACCCAAGCGAAGGAAAGATTTACAATACTCCAGCCCCTTTTATGCGATTATGCATGACCCCTTGGTAAACGATTGCAGCTGATTATATTGCCTGCAGCTGCTACCTCGTTTACCTTCCAGGTCAATACATTCTCGCACTGGAGTCTCGTCTTTTTCCAGGCTGATTGACTTCCTGACCCAGGGAATGAACTGTCAGGACAACCTGTCCAAAGCCTTTCCCTTTCGCTACTTTGTATCCTCACAGGTCGAGAGGGAGATTTACAACCAGAACTCATTATATTTCCATCACAGGGTGCCAATAATTTTGGAGGTGACTGTAAATTTTAATTATTTTGCAATATGGTCAATGTGGGCCTAAAATCAAGATACCTATCCAACCAGATACTTGTATTTATCAACAAACTCAATTACCTTGTTATCTAAAGTAACTAAAGTTGGAGTGACTGGAGCATTTGTCCTTGCAGCAGAAAACACTATAGCTGTAGTCTTACTGGAATGTAAAATACGCTTTAGATCAATTGTGTTGTGTTTTCTTTTGCTTTCTTCAGTGGCTGGGGGAAGCACTGAGTCAGGAGGAGTAGAAGCAGGAGCAGTTGCATGAGCACCATCTGAAGCAGCAGCAGCAGTAGTAGCATTAATAGTAAATGCATTAGCAAAAGGAGCAGTGGCACCAGCAGCTGGAGGAGAAGCAACAGGAGGAGCAACAAGAAGAGGAGGAACGACAGGAGGAGCCAAAGGGAGCAGCACCAGGAGGACGAACCACAGGAGGAGGAGCAACAGGAGGAGGAGCCACAGGAGGAGCAGCAAGAAGAGGAGGAGCAATAGGAGGAGGAGCCACAGGAGGAGGAGCAGCTGCAGGAGTGGTTTCAGGAGTAGTAGCAGGAGCAGTGATGGAGCAGAAGAAGGAGGAGCAGCAGCAAAATTAATAGCAGGATCAACAGCAGGAGCAGAGGTTGGAGTAGTAGTTGGACAAGAAGTATTGCATGCAGCATTGCAAGAAAGCTGTTCTACACAGTAATATCCTTTTCACTGGAAACCAAACCTTAAAGTGCTGGATCAGCCCTGATTGTCAAACACCATGGACTTTCTCTGTTTGTTTAAATGTTGTCTTTTGAAAATTTTAGTACAGTCTGTGATGATCCCTGTATATTAGGTAGGGGCATTGTACCTTTAAGAAATAGCAATGTCTTGCACAACTCTCACGATACTTTGTAAGTTCGGGGTTATATAAGTTGTTGAGATATCCTATTGAGGAGGAGAGGTTAAAGGAGATGGAGAGGAGGAGAGTAGCTGGTCTCCTATGAGATTCCCGAGTTCTGTGACAGTTTCCATGTTTAATCACCCCAACTAACGAGTCCTGCCCCACGGAACGGGAGAACTCGTAACAAGTCGACTCTGCATAATTGCATAGGCTCGGGACCGGTCATGCACATAACCAGAGTAAGGGAATACAATGGGATATAATGGCAATAGGTCTATAGGTACGTGTACATATGACTCGTTTTAATCAGATTCATAACTTTATTTATTCTATATTTTATTGCAAGTATTCTCTGGCAATGCACAATATGAAAAGTAAAACATAAAACTTAAAGAACTTACTGTTTTTTTACAGATCCTTTTCTCTTTTGTTCTTCTGCCAAACCGCTGCTATCAGTTCTATGTCATATTTCTGAAACGCTCGGATATTTTCTTTTTTTAAATGCTTGGATGTTCAAACCCTGGGCAGCTGAAGCAAAGACGCACATAGCAGTAAACAATTGACAGAACACGTGGGCCGCATTATGCAATTATCCAAAGTAAAATGCATTGCACAACCGACTTTGGGACCACACAGCTTCATGCAATAAAGTGAATTATGCATTTAACTGAATCATACAGTCATAGACAATGATGCATTATAAAACGGGACCAGTTGCATGTTATGCAATTAAATTCATGTAATTATCCAGTGTGCAAATAAGAGGAGTCGACTGTATATGAAAAAAATAATAATCAAATATCTAAATGCAGTGTGGGGAGATGAACAGTTTGGCCCAGGATCTCGCCTGGCTTCTGGACCGATTGGGGCCTCCCTCTTTTGGTGTGACCCCGATGTCAGCGAGAGGCCTTGTGATGGAGCATCGACCCCAGAAGGGAGATATGGTTGCAAAGGAGGCGGTGGAGGAGAAAGTCTTGTAGAAGCAGCAGTGCAGGTGGAGCCTGAGCTATATAGAAAAGGAACCAATAAGATTAGCGCAGAAAGTTGAGCTGAGATCGTGCGGCAAGCCTTTATTTTCTGAACTCAAGTAACACTATAACAGTTTTAATGGATAATGTAAACAATATTTTTACCTGTGCACAACAAGAAACACGCCCTTTTCCTTTAAACTCTACAAAGATAATTATGTAGTGATAGTGCTTATTTTATTATTCTCCATGTAAATAAACAGCAAAACACACATCACTCTATTAAACTGAATCTCTACACAGAGGGTGCCCCAAATATATACATTATCCATAGCTGCTTTATCCTAAAGGGTCGCAGTGACGAGCCAGAGTCTAACCCGGCAGACACACACAAGGCGCCAGGCGGGACTACACCCTGGACAGGACGCCAGTCCATCGCAGGGCAACTAACAACCCAAGGGGACAATTTAGAGACCTAGCCAATAAGTTTTTGGACTGTGGTAGGAAAAGCGAGCACCCGGCAAAAACCCACGCGAACACGTTGGGGAAAACTTGCAAATTCCACACAGACTGACAGACAGACCCCTGAGACCAGGGCCCAGGGCCCTGGAGCTGTGAGGCAGCAGCGCTAACAAATAAATTGGATAAAACTCTAAAATCAGAACCACTAATTGTAAAGTCATAAAAGTAGAAATTTGACTCTAGTGCCACATTTGCTAAGGGTCATTTCTTTATATTAGGGAGTAAAACACTGACATAAAAATAAGTATAATCAATTAACTAATAAATAATATTAGGCATTGAAATTAAGTAATAATTAACACATACAATTAATTCAAATAACTTGATCTTAAGGACTATTATAATTCTATTCTACAGTATTCAGATGTGCATAATATTTTAACCTTTCTGCTGAATTCACCTCAGACAATAGACCCTGTTTGCATTGGCATTAGCGCCTCCTTAGCTATTGTGAGCTGGAAAATGTATAGATTGACTGCATTGACTTGATTTCAGTAACCAGAACAGAATGTTAAAAAACCTGCAGAACAGCTTTGAACAAAGGTTTATTGTAAAGAAACAACACAATGACAACAAAACATACATTTCTAGGGAAAAGGTGGATTTTAAAATAAAATGAAACTGAAGGAATACAATTTTAAAGAAAACACATTTCTTGATAACTGGGGTTTAAATAAAAGATTCCAATGGAAACTGGAAGGGACTGCATGACACATTTAAAAGGTACCTGTCATTTTATCATGTTCTCATGATCTTACACAGACACAGTAACACAATGTAGGCAGATCTTGTCAAAATACTGGTTCAGGTCTTGATTTGAACTTCAGGAGTTTATTTTTTTGCCACACAGATATCCAGGGTAGAGGTATCATCTGTAAATTTTAGGTTTAGACCTGAAAACCAGACTGCTGTACAAACCACAATGTCATGTACCATATTTCATTGCTAGAATTATAACCCAATCTGCATTTGTTACACTGGTAATAAATGGTGGAGATGATTCTGATTTGCATAACTATATTCCTGTCTGTTCTGGCTGAGGTCCTTGAGTCACTGGTTAATGTCCACTTCATCTTAAAGCACAACGTGAATTGTAACAACATGCTTAGTGTAAGGCAGTATACAAACCACACATGTAATAACTGCCCACACATGTATTAACCCCCTGCCTACAAGAACAGTGTAACGAATGCAGATTTCCATATTTTGACTATTGTTATATATATATATATATATATATATATATATATATATATATATATATATATATATATATAAATGAATGCATTTAATATAAATGATCTGCAGATTTGTTTATCTCATTGCTATAAGCACATGTAGAACTTATTATTAGCTTTAAAATGATCAAGTATTGCCACAAAAATGAACAACTTCTTAGATTGACTTCTTTTCATTCTGCAGTATATTTCTCACATGCTAAACCATTTCTCACCTGAATTTCTCTGTGACCTAAGGCAGTGGTTCTCAACCCTGGTCCTGGGGACACCCTGTCTGCCCTGCTGGTTTTTGTTCCAATCGAGCTCTCAATTAATGAATTGAAGAACCCTTAATTGAATTCATAATCTGCTTAATTTGACTTTTTAAATTGGGTAGCTTGGAAAATGTAAGTTCCTTATACAATTGTATACTTCACTTGAAATCTCCAACTGTAAAATAATTAAAAATCTCTGATTGGGCACATTATTAGTATAATTAAGTAATTGAGAGCTCAGTTGGAACAAAACCCAACAGGAGAGTGTACAGAACCAATGGCCTAAGGCAGGGGTTGGCAACCTTGGTCCTGTAGAGCCACAGACCCTCCTGGTTTTGTTTTTTACCCAAGCCCCTTAATAAATTAATTGATTCAACGAATGGCTTAATTAATCAGAATTACCATTTGTTCCAGGTATCTAGCAATTGATGATTAAGAGGTACATTCAAAACATATTGCAGGACTGAGGCTCTCCAGGACCAGGGTGCTGTCCTCTGTCCTAAGGGGCCTGCAGCCAAACTAGTTCTGGACCGATCCGACAATGAAACAACTGCTTCCATAGACCTGATTAAGGAAGACAAGTAGCTTATATGGGACAGGATACAGTCTGGGAGCATTCTTAAAAGCACGATTAGGTTTTAATGATTTAGAGAAGGTAACCTGAACAGAATGTTGAAAAACCTGACAAACTTCATTGAAAAGGTCCTGTAACACGAAAACATGCGTTTCTGGGAAAGGGTGGATTTTAATATAGAATGAAACTTAAAAGAGCACAGCAACAATAATAAAACCTCAGGACCCAGCCCATCAAGACTGCACCCAGAATAGCTTTGGGCTGATTTCACAGTAAACAAATGTCTTCCATGTATAAAAACTCTCAATACTGCAGGTCTTTTCATAATAATAATAATACTGCCCTTTTGAGTTCTGTAACTAACTTTAAGCAGGGCAGCCTTGTTTAATATTCTGATTCGTTTTAGTAAAGCCTGTAAAGTGACTTTTTAAAAATAGAAATAATAATAGGCTATGTATTGTGTTGTAGTTCTATCTGTTCCAATCGGCTCCCTTCATGTCTCAAAATGATGAAAGAGATGCCAAAGTAATTTTCCCTCCAGACATTTTCCAAAGACCCGTTTCCTTTATAATCATACCTGGGAACTCTCCTGGTTTGACTCAGAGTCTCCATGAATTTGATAAAGGTGGCTGGTCGCTGCAGGTGGCTTTTGGAGACGTGGTTTAGGAGAGACAGGACCTGTGGTTTGGGAAAACAACATTAAAAATAAACGTTATTGTGAGCACAAACAAACATAAAAGTGTGGCTAAAAATATGCAGGAGGAGGTGGTGGAGTGTTAATAAAAAATATACAGCAGCAGTATTTCTAAATATTGTAAAAGGCACATGATATGTTATGGAGGGGAAGGAGTTTTGGTTAAAATGCATAATTTAGGGATAGTAGGGAAAATGTTTAGATTGTTTAAAACTTTTTGGAAAATAGGAAAATGCAGGTTAAAATTGTCTATCAGCAGTAGAGAGTTCCTCTATCCTCTATTGTCTATCAGAAAATGGAGTTCATCAGGGAAGTGTTGTGCGTCCTATTTGTAATATTATGATAAATGACTTGCCAAAATCTGTTGAAGATAAGGAAATGTTGTGTGGTTTGGAGAAGACATAGGAATTTGAAAAGTGAGATTAAAGTACTGAATGGGAAATTGAAGAAAATACATTTATGGGCAAAAAAATGTGGGGTAAAGTTTTCAAAATCCAAAATAGAAGGGGCTATTTTTGCTGATAAGCAGAAATCAGAAGACATTAGAATTGAGTTTGATGAATGATGTTAATGGTAGTACCAGTGTTTCCATTTTTGGGGGTATTGTTGGATGAGTTGAAATGGACTCCGCAGATAGACAAAATAATTGTGAGATGTAAGGCAAGGATGAACCTGCTGAGGAGTATATCGGGGAACTCATGGGGAGCATGTATGAACACTCTATTAATGATCTACAGAGTGCTGATCAGGCCTATACTGGATTATGGATGTATGGTATATGAGTAAGCAGCTGGTAAGGAGCTGGTTAAATTGGATGTGGTTCAAGTTAGGGCTCTGAGAATATGCAGTGGAGCGCTGTGCTCATCACCAGGTGCAGCATTGCAAGCAGTTGCTGGGGAAATGCCTCTTTTAAAGAAGGAAGATGATGAGAAATAGGTATTGGACTAAGATAATGAATGGAGGAAAGGAATGTTCAAAGGAATGTTCAAAGGATTTTTTTTGCCCAGTTGAGAGTATGAAGTATTGATGAGGAAAATGAATGACTGTGATAAAAGTTTAGGGGTGAGAATTAAGAAAGATATTGAGGAGCAGGTAACATTGAAAGACTGTATAGGAAGGATGAGACTAAAAAATATAAACTCTGTCATCAATCCAAATCCAGTGATTGATCTGTATTTATTAAAAGTTAAAGAAAAGGAGGAAAGTGGTTTTCTGTGAACTGGCGGGGAAATGGGTAAACTGTGTATGGGAAAGTTACTGTACATTGTTTACAGATGGGTCTAAAAATACAGATAATGGTAGAGATGGAGCAGCTGATTACATTCCAGAATTTGATTTAGAAAATGTGTACGTATTACAGATATGGTGTCTATTATGACGGCTGAACTAATAGGGATTATTTTGGCATTACAATGGATTATAGAGGTTAAGGTAGAGAGGGCAGTCATTTTTTTCAGCTTCGTTATCAGGGCTACAGGCAATTAAGAATGAAGGAAATTAGTTATCTAGTGTCAGAATGTGTGTGTTTAGGATTGGATGCGGTTTTTGTGTGGATTCCAGCACATACAGGAATAGAGGGGAATGAGAGGGCAGATGGGTTAGCAAACACGGCAGTGAAGAAAGTGAATGTGGGTATGAATGTTCATTATGGGTTAAGGGAGTATTATAAAATAATAGAACAAATTATAATGAATGAATGGCAGAATATGTAGAATAGGGTAAAAAGGGTGTACATTATATACATCACAAAGTAAAGTCAGTTTGCAGGAAGGATGGTATGGAGGGAATAGACAGGAGGAAGTTAACCTAATAAGGTTGTTTATATGCCATTCAACTTTAAATGAACATTTCTATAGAATTGGAGAAGGGGTTATGTATGAGAGGTGGGGCTATGGAAACTGTGGAACACCTGATGGCTGAATGTGCTAGATATAGGGAAGTGAGATTAGAGGTAGGGGGAGAGTTGAGGGCTTTGAATATTCACAATAATATTTTTAGGACAGTATAGGGGATGGTATTAGAATAGATAGGGGTATAGTCAGGTATATAGGGAAATTTGTTAGGAAAACAGGGAGATTTAACCAGTCTTAAAAAAAAAAAAAAAAAAAAATCTGAAATCAGAAATCAGAAAATGTTGAGCTCACAATAACGATAATCAAAACAAACAGTAGGTGGCGACAATAAGCTTCGGCGGCAGCTTGGTGGCCATTAACCAAAATGAAGAGACGGGGAGAGACTCTGGGGGAATAATCATTTGGTACAAAGCAGAGCTCACCAACTCAATAGAGCCAATTAAACGAGGAGAGTCACATTTGTGGCTTAAAATCAGCAGAAATATTGTCTCTGCACAAAATGAAATCTTCCTGTGTGCAATATATATCCCCCCCTCAGAATCCCCATACTATAGTGAGGAAACCTTTACCAGTCTCCACACAGAGATCTGCCACTTCCAGGCCCAGTGAAATGTTCTGATCTGTGGAGATCTGAACACCAGGACAGGCAAGCAGCCTGACTTCACCAGCACACAGGGAGACCAACATATATTCAGGCAAAAACCCCTATATTCCAGCCCTATTGTCACCCAGAGAAACAGCTATGATAGAGAAATAAATCAAAGTGGGAGACAATTACTGCAACTCTGTCAAGGCCTGGGCCTGTACATTATTAACGGTAGGATCCGAGGGGACTCTTTAGGAAGACACACCTACAGCTCAGCTCTTGGCAACAGTGTAGTAGATTACACCATTACTGACCTAGACCCTTCCTCTATTAGTGCATTCACTGTCAGGCCAATATCTCCTCTGTCAGACCACAGTCAAATAACTGTGTTCCTTAAAAGAACAGAGCAGACCAGCAACACACAGACACAGCCCTGCAAGCTGTATAACCTCCATCATTCCTACAGATGGGCTCCAAACAGTGCAGAAGAATACCAGAAAGCAATCAGCCATCCAAAAATCCAATCACTATTAAACACCTTTCTGGTTACACCACATACTCACAGTAAACGGGGAGTAAATCTAGCTGTAGAAAACCTGAATGAAATATTTAGACAGGCAGCTTTAAAATCCAAACTAAAAATAATTGGAACACTCAAAAAAAAAACTGAAAGAAGAAAATTGGTTTGATGAAGATTGTAAAAATATAAGGAAAAGACTTAGGCAATTATCAAATCAAAAACATAGACAACCAGACAACCAAGATTTACGCCTCAGCTACTGTGAAACTGTAAATTACTATAAACGCACACTAAAACAGAAAAAAAAAATAACCACATCAACAAGCAACTGACAGAAATCGAGGAGTCCATTAACTCAAACCGATTCTGGGAACATTGGAAAAAACTAAATAAATCAAAACCAGAAGAATTGGCCATACAAAATGGAAATATATGGAAAAAACATTTTGAAAAACTCTATCAAAACATAACACACAATGAACAACCATTAGATCAAAACAATATTTATGAAAAACTGAAAAAACTAGAATTGTCAATTAAAGACAACCAGAATCCACTGGACTCTCCAATCACTGCGCAGGAACTTAAAGAGAAACTGCAGACCCTCCAGAATAGGAAAGCCAGCGGGGTAGACAGCGTCTCCAATGAGATGCTGAAGCACAGCAGCCCTAAGCTGCAGGAGGCCCTGCGCAAACTGTTTAACCTGATACTAAGTGTGGGCTACTTCCCTGGCATCTGGAATCAAGGGATTATATCCCCTGTCTTTAAGAGTGGAGACAAATTCGACCCCAATAACTACCGGGGCATCTGTGTGAGCAGTAATGTGGGGAAGGTATTCTGCAGTATCATTAACACTCGGATACTGGCCTTCCTTACCGAACACAGTGTCTTGAGTAAGAGTCAGATTGGCTTCCTTCCAAAACACCGCACTACTGATCATATTAACCAAATTATAACACAGCACAAACAAAACTACCTCACCTATTGGGACACACACACAAAAACACAAAGCAAATTAGAGTGCTATCGGGCCCTAAAAAGACAGTACACCCTGGCTGAATACCTGAGCAGGGTGAAAGACAACAAGCAGAGGCAGATCCTAACCAAATACAGGCTCAGTGAGCACAGCCTGGCCATAGAAACAGGCCGACACAGGCAGACCTGGCTGCCCAAAGAGGACCGGCTGTGTCATCACTGTCAACTCCAACAAGTAGAGACAGAGATGCACTTTCTACTGCAGTGTACAAAATACACAGAAATAAGGGAAACTTTCTTCCCACAAATAAAAAATCTCTGCAAAACATTCCCAGACCTGCCAGACTCTCAAAAACTCCCAATCCTCCTCGGAGAGTAGTCCAGCTGTGTCCAACTGGCAGCCCAGTACACAGCCGCCTGTCACAGCCTGAGGGACAAACAGTGAGCACTCTACATTAGTTCAATTAGGCAGAAGTGTTAAAGGGACTAGGAGCTCTTAAAATAAACAAATCCCCTGGGCGGATGAGATCCTCCCAATAGTACGCAAAGAAATGAAAGAAGTTATTTACAAACTACTAACCAAGATTATGCAACAGTCTCTTGACACGGGTTGTACCGACAGACTGGAAAATAGCAAACATAATACCAATCCACAAAAAGGGAGACAAAACCGAACCAGGTAACTACAGACCAATAAGCCTGACTTCTATTATATGTAAATTTATGGAAACTATAATAAGATCTAAAATGGAAAATTACCTATATAGTAACAATGTCCTGGGAGACAGCATGGTTTTAGGAAAAGGTGATCATGTCTAACTAACCTGCTTGACCTTTTTGAGGATGCAACATTGACAATGGATAATTGCAAAGCATACGACATGGTTTATTTAGATTTCCAGAAAGCTTTTGACAAAGTCCCACATAAGAGATTAATTCTCAAACTGAACGCAGTAGGGATTCAAGGAAATGCATGCACATGGATTAGGGAGTGGTGAACATGTAGAAAACAGAAAGTACTGATTAGAGGAGAAACCTCAAAATGGAGCGAGGTAACCAGTGGTGTACTACAGGGATAAGTATTAGGTCCTCTGCTATTCCTAATCTACATTAATGATTTAGATTCTGGTATAGTAAGCAAATTTGTTAAATTTGCAGACGACTCAAAAATATGAGAAGTGGCAAACACTGTTACAGCAGCAAAGGACATTCAAAATGATCTAGACAGCATTCAGAACTGGGCCGACACATGGCAAATGACATTTAATAGAGAAAAGTGTAAAGTATTGCATGCAGGCAAAAAAAATGTGCATTATAAATATCATATGGGAGATACTGAAATTGAAGAAGGGAACTATGAAAAAGACCTAGGAGTTGATGACTCAGAAATGTCTTCATCTAGACAACGTGGGGAAGCTATAAAAAAGGCCAACAAGATGTTCGGATATATTGTGAGAAGTGTTGAATTTAAATCAAGGGAAGTAATGTTAAAACTTTACAATGCATTAGTAAGACCTCATCTAGAATATTGTGTTCAGTTCTGGTCACCTCGTTACAAAAAGGATATTGCTGCTCTAGAAAGAGTGTAAAGAAGAGCAACCCGGGTTTAAAAGGCATGTTGTATGCAGACAGGCTAAAAGAATTGAATCTATTCAGTCTTGAACAAAGAAGACTACGCGGCGATCTGATTCAAACATTCAAAATCCTAAAAGGTATAGACAATGTCAACCCAGGGGACTTTTTTGACCTGAAAAAAGAAACAAGGACCAGGGGTCACAAATGGAGATTAGATAAAGGGGCATTCAGAACAGAAAATAGGAGGCACTTTTTTACACAGAGAATTGTGAGGGTCTGGAACCAATTCCCCAGTAATGTTGTTGAAGCTGACACCCTGGGATCCTTCAAGAAGTTACTTGATGAGATTCTGGGATCAATAAGCTACTAACAACCAAATGAGCCAGATGGGCTGAATGGCCTCCTCTTGTTCGTAAACTTTCTTATGTTCTTATGTTCTTAAGGGTCCAGCTTCAATCCCAGCCATTGACTCACTGTGTGTGACCCTGAGCAAGTCACTTAACCTCCTTGTGCTCCGTCCTTCGGTTGAGACGTTAAATCAATGTCCTATTTTAAGTGACTCTGCATATAATGCACAGTTCACAGCCTACCTCTGTAAAGCGCTTTGTGATGGTGGTCCACTATGAAAGGCGGTATATCAAAATATATTATTATTATTATTATTATTATTATTATTATTAAACTAAAAAGATTACAACATTTGGAATTTCAAGAGAAAGAATAAACATGGTGTTTTTCTTGTAATGCAATATATGAACATGTGAGTCTCCACACCTTGCATTACACTCAAATGCAGGTGCATAAGCTTCTATCTGGAACCAAAGGATTAACTGCATCTGCACAGAAAACAGCGCATACTCAAGTATAAGCGCATGCGTCAATTCCTAGTGAGTATACGGTAATAAAAGAAAACCTGGTCTCATTGCTAAACATTACTACAGTACTAGCTTCAATAGTTCCTTTAAACAAACCTCCAAATTCCAATAATATGGCGTTATTAGTACATAAATAGTTTACTTTTTAATTAACCAACCATTAAGAACACAATGAACAATGTTTGATAGTTTTAATGAGCTCGTTGCTAACTGTTACTAGACTAAACAAGCAGCACTTCAAATGAAGCGTGACCACTGCTCCCACTGAACACCTGATTGTGCATTTCAAAGGAACTTTGATGGATATCACATCACTGATGCATGTGCTGAAATATGGAAATATAACAAGCAAATGTGTCACCAGCAGTTCAATTGCTACAAGGGAAGAGGCGCTGGCATCATGCTTTTTACATTAGCTTTAGAAATCTCTATGAATGTATGCTAGTTTGAAAGTTAGTGTATGCATGAGTATGTTCCCAAGCTTTTACACACTGGGCTAAGAGTGACATCATTAGTTTATTGAATGAATGGTATTTTATTAGTAGTGATTATTATTTGATGGATTGCAGTGATTGGTGGAGTTTTTTGCTTGAGAAAATGTCTTGTGCAAAATGCTTTTCCGGGTTTCCATTCGCTCAGTTTATTTTACTTGAGAAAAACCCGGGCACGAGAGAATCTAAGCTGATGTAATAAAGCTGCGATTTCTATATACCTTGTGCCTGTTTGTTTAATAATATTATTGTGCTGGTAAGTTAATACTATATAATGTTAATATTATTGAGGTGAGGGTATGTAAATCCACGACAGCAGTCATTGCAATGCTGGACTGGATTTCTTAAGTAACAGGACGGCGGTACAGTAACCTTTCAGCTCCGTGATTTGCTCTAGCTCCTGCGCAGAGCGAGTGCTTTGTTTAGAGGTGTGTGTTGGCTGCGTACACACACACTGCAGTTGGCACAACAACCGTATTTACAAACGGTCACTGTGGTTTGTTGTACACACACACCTTTCATTACTGAAGTGAGTTGATTTATTTATTTAGCAGACGCCTTTATCCAAGGCGACTACAGAGACTAGGGTGTGTGAACTATGCATCAGCTGCAGAGTCACTTACAATTACGTCTCACCCGAAAGACGGAGCACAAGGAGGTGAAATGACTTGCTCAGGGTCACACAATGAGTCAGTGGTTGAGGTGGGATTTGAACCGGGGACCTCCTGGTTACAAGCCCTTTTCTTTAACCACTGGACCACACGTGCCGATCGGGAGGTTTTGTGTGAGAACATGGAGGCTGTGTTTTTGTAAAAGCACAGGTTTTATTGATTTTCTCTCGTCGCTTGTCATGTCGCTCTTTGGTGTGAAGGGTGCTGTTGAAAAGCACAGGTTTTATTGATTTTCTCGCGTTGCTTCTGGTGTGTAAGGGCTTTTACTGTATTTATTTTTTATTTTTTTGGAGAAAGGGGTAAAGTCAACAAACTAACCATTGCCAGTGTTTTTCCGGTGTTTATTGGTTATACACTGATTTCGTTGTTTTTGTATCGGGTTGTTTTATCGTTTTTTTTATTGGTTAAAACCGAAAATCTGAAGCCCTACCTATGTTATACAGCTCTGGGTATTTTTCTACTGAAGTAATTCACTTTTTTTTTTTCCCGCAATTGCTTCCTGGTAAAAGGTGCACAAGGGAAGCTGTTTCTCGTTGGTCAGTTCCATGGCTGCCTCACGACAAAACCGCAAAAATAGACCCCAGTCCTGTTATTTTCATGTGCAATTATTATGACAGCCCCACAATAGCAGGGCAGTGTAAATATATATTTTGTACTTGATCGTATTGTATTTTTATAGAGGGCACGGGCAGTATTTACTGTAAATAGGCAGTTCATTAAAACGTGGGGACTGTACGTTACCGTTTGTGCCACTAATGAGAAATATGGTAACTAAATTATTTTTCTGTGCGAGGTCTGTATGTGAAAATGTAAAAAAAAAAAAAAAAAAAAAGCAGATAATGTTTTATAGAAAATATGTATGTAGTTACAACATGATGTATACTATACTATTATTGATATACATCTATTTGAGTTGTTTTATTAATGTGTATCTGTAATAAAACCAAATCAAATGAAATTTGTGAAATAAAACGAAAAATTATAAAAAAAAATTCAAATCATTTCATGGGGCTCTAATTATAAGTGTCATACGTAATATATTCAGATTCAACTAAATCTATGTAATACAAACCCTGTATATACAGTTATTGCTGCCCCCAGCTCTTCTGCCAGCTTTTCAAATGGCCCACAATGCCTTCAGAGTTGAGTAGCCCTGTTCTAGCCTCTGCTGATTCTACTTTATGTATAGTTTTGTATGCCATGGCAGGGGTGTATGTAACTTAAGCTTTATAATGTGGCTTCTCTTGTATAATGCTGTTTATAATGTGGCTTCTCTTATATAATGCTGTTTATAATGTGGCTTCTCTTGTATAATGCTGTTTATAATGTGGTTTCTCTTTTATAATGCTGTTTATAATGTGGCTTCTCTTGTATAATGCTGTTTATAATGTGGCTTCTCTTGTATAATGCTGTTTATAATGTGGCTTCTCTTTTATAATGCTGTTTATAATGTGGCTTCTCTTGTATAATGCTGTTTATAATGTGGCTTCTCTTGTATAATGCTGTTTATAATGTGGCTTCTCTTTTATAATGCTGTTTATAATGTGGCTTCTCTTGTATAATGCTGTTTATAATGTGGCTTCTCTTGTATAATGCTGTTTATAACGTGGCTTCTCTTTGGTTACACCTGGAAACACTGTTCAGATTCACCTCCCTGTTTGTTTCTGATTGGTTGCTGTCAGTAACTTGACATACAGTGTGAGACTGGCAAGTAGCTTTTCAAGCCAGATTAGGAAGGAAGGCAGCAGAATATTCCTGAATGTCTCACGTTTCCTGCACATCTGTGATCTATTAAAGATTATTCAGCTTCGACATGTGATTGTTTCTTTTCATTCATTTAGTTGTGCCATCGAGATCATTCAAGTGTCAGAACTGACCCAAGAGATGCTGGATGAACAATGCACAATGACACGGTAGGCACATTTTTTGTTTGTTTGTTTTGTTTTGTTAACCCTGCACTGTAATTAACCAAGATTAGTTATACTTGTATTGGTGACTTCAATGTTAATACAGTTTTGTGTCTGTTCATTAATTGGCTCCTGGTAAGGTCCCATTTACTCCTTTCAGTGACTTTCTTCATTCCCACTATCTAGGAAACTGTGACACATCCTCGTTTCTTCTTTGAAACAAACTATTGCAGTAGAGTTAACACAGGAAAGCCCCATTCATTGCTATCATGGAAGTGAATTATCTTTGGGATTGGCAACTCTGCAGTGCTCTTGAATAAATACAAAGCTTTGTTTGGAAACAGGACTGGATAAATCCACTTACTGTGCATCTAGTCTTGTCTTTTAAATCGGTGATAGATTAATGTTGCTGTTTAAGTGAGGTTCCATGCAGTCATTGATCATTTCAGTGAGAGCTCAAAAAGTTCTGAAAAAAAAAAAAAAAAAAAAAACTTGGAAGCAAATGAAACACCCAATTAAAATGACAATGATGTTTTTATAATTAAGACTGGAGCTAACGACTTGGATACCTCGATAACTAAAGACCTCATCAAGCCCTGTGCTAGATGAAAAGCATGCCCCAGTTTCATTTTTCAAGCCTTGGAGACTCTCATACCGTTTGCATTTAGGGACAAACTCCTGGCACTTTGACCTGTCCAGTCTTACACTTTATGAAGAACTCTCTTGTGGCCAAGGAACTGAGAACTGCAAGTGGTCATGCATTTCCATGTAGTTTAGGATTTTAACTCCTGCCAGCAATAATAATGATGTAGGATGGGCAAATCAGGGGCCAGAAATAAGCCTCTTTGCTAGATTTTCTTTTCAAGCGATCATATCTTCTTCAGACCAGCTCTGAGGGTGAGCTGCTCTGAGGGGATCAGAGACTGGCATTAATAACTTACTGAACTGATCAAATACTTTCTAAAGACTTTGATGATACAGTTTAATATTTAAAAATCAGGGATTTAAAAAAAAAAAGAGGCCAGTACCAAACTGAGCATCACTGTTTTAAACATGATCTGAACATAATGCCTATGAAATAGAGTGAATGGATACTTATGGTGATGGCAAAAAACTCATTGCACAAGGCAGGTTTCATAACATTTTCATTTAGAATTGGTTCACTATAAAGAATTAGACCATAACATAACTGCACTTGCTAATATTTGAGTTGTTTTTTGGAATTGCAGCAACAAGAGTGCCTTATCCAGGATCCGGGATTTCTGCAGCATTGGTAAAGGTATGTGTAACTTGTCAAATGAATGGTGTGCAGTGAACCCAACTGACATCTTATGCAATTGTTTTTTAAATTGTGATTGTCATAACAAGATTATAACTGCCATATTACAAATGTGTGACTGTTGTTCTCTGGTAAATTCACACCGTACTAAAGAGTCGTCAATTGAAAATAATGATATTATTATTATTATTATTATTATTATTATTATTATTATTATTATTCATTTAGCAGATGCTTTTATCCAAAGCGACTTAGAGACTAGGGGGTGAACTATGCATCAACAACTGCTGCTGCTGTTGTTGATGCATTTGTTGATGAACCTTGTTTGTTTTATGACTCATCCGAAGGACAGAGCACAAGGAGGTTAAGTGACTTGCTCAGGGTCTCTCACACACACACACACTGTGAGTCAGTGGCTGAGCTGGTATTTGAACCAGGAGTCTCCTGGTATCAAGCCCCTTTCTTAACCACTGGACCACCACACCTCATGTTATGATATAATGCAACACAGGTAGTTCTTTGTTATTTGCCAGAAAAACGCTTTGATACAGTTAATGTACCATATCTTAGGTCTTGATCCCTGAAGGCTGACACCCACCACTTATATTTGTTTTTTCTTAAAACAGATTCACCCAACTACCTTGACCATGTATCGGAACAAGTGGACAAATACAGGGGGCAGACTGTTCCTCTGGAGAAGCCAGCAGGGTATCCAATGAGAATTGGGGGGCTAGATGACACAATCTATGCAGAAATGGAGGATGAGCTTGAAGCATGGGAAGATTTCTACCTTCCTGAAAGAGTAGAGATGAGAGTTATCGGTGCCATTGATATGTTCCCGAGTCTGGCAGTGGGGCTGCAGCTGATCATTCTGGCAGGCAAAGATGGCAACATCTATGCTTATGAAAATGAGGTGTTGCACCAAGTGGCCGACAGCTTGCAGGACCTCTTCAAAAGGGAATTGAGTTTCCTGGAACCAAAGTCTACAACTATGGGGAATGTTTTGCTCCTATGGTAAGAATATAAAACTAGTCAAAGTCAAAGCTGTAATGACCAGGGTGCTGTGAACACAATGTCTATGCCTGTCCTCACTGTCAGAGGAGGATATAGAGAATGGCAACAATTGGGATGTGGGTGTGGTCATTAGGTTTTGAAACCTTTACTACATTTTTCTACAGATTGATATACAGAGACTCCTAAACTGGTCTAGGGACCCAGTTGAAACACGTCAAGCATAGAACTGATTGCAAGTTATTCATACAGTAATGATAATAAACACAAATGACAAATCTTAGACATCAAGAAAAAAAATCATCAAAAAGCTGCAATTACATTTTCTAGAAAACCACTTTTCCAATTCTGACAAAACTAGATTTGGACATTTTTAGCAGTCTAAGTAATTCTGAGTATCACAATCTGGGGTTATATGGAATTGGTCTGTTTTCCTGTTTGTATCATGGACCGTGTTTGAAAGTGGTTTTACGTATGTGTAGCTTTTTCAACTATGATGAAGCTCGGTCTTGATAATTTACATAACCTATTGACAGTAATATAATATGGTGTTATATGAAGACCACCGGTCTGCATGTCACGCTCACATTGCTATATAATATACGGTAATATGAAAACCACCGGTCTGCATGTCAGACTCACATTGCTATATAATCTGGGGTTATATGAAGACCACCGGTCTGCATGTCGAACTCACATTGCTATATAATCTGGGGTTATATGAAGACCACGGACTCCATGTCAGACTCACATTGCTATATAATCTGGGGTTATGTGAAGACCACCGGTCTGCATGTCAGACTCACATTGCTATATAATCTGGGGTTATTTGAAGACCACCGGTCTGCATGTCACACTCACATTGCTATATAATATGGGGTTATGTGAAGACCACCGGTCTGCATGTCAGACTCACATTGCTATATAATCTGGGGTTATGTGAAGACCACCGGTCTGCATGTCAGACTCACATTGCTATATAATATGGGGTTATATGAAGACCACCGGTCTGCATGTCACACTCACATTGTTACATGTGTCTACAGTACTTGGTCCTGGTGCTCTAGTTTTGGATGTCATTGTTTAATGTTGAATGGCAGGGATGCTTGTCACTGTTTGTTCTGGTTTGTTTTAAAGACGGAAGAAGAATACGATGAATTAATGCAGGATGAAGAAGTAAAGCAAATGAAAGAGGAGACCAGGGAATTCATCAAAAGCAACGAAGCTGAATTTCTGAGCATACTGGCCCGCATTGAAGAAAAAGAGAATGCAGAAAAGGTTGCGTCCAATGAAGTTGTGCCTTCTGACCACCACCACCCCAAGAATGTTGTAGTTCAGTTGTGGAAGCATGCAGGTGAATCGTTCATATTTCATTTAAGTGATGCCTATTATGAGATGTGGTGCAAGATCTTCCAGCTGCTAGGGCTGACACGTGAAAAGTAATGGGACGCCGTTTCAGAGCTCTTCCATGTGCCGCACAGACTCTCCTCTTGAGTACATCCTGATTTTTAAAGTCTGTGTCTTTGGTCCTGAAAAGAGAATTGTCCCACAACTGCAATGGCACCCAAACAGTTACATGTTAACTGCCAATGCAGGATGAGTATTTTTGAAAAGTGCTCAATAAATTATCAAAGGGTTTGCTCAACTCCAAAGAAAACTTGAATCTTAATTCACAACATTCACTTTGGGTGCTTTGGTCAAAGAGAAATATTACATTTTACTGTAAGACCAGCACTCACTTCAAATTTACAAAAAGATTTATTTAAGACATTTTTTTTTTTTAAATGGCAGCTACATAAGCACAGACAGACACGTTGTGGCTAGATGCCTTCCTCAGAGTGCATTCAAACAAACTTCATTACATTTTTATACAATTGATTGGTGATTATTATAATTTGTTAATTAATTACTGTGAAGCCGTAAATATTTGCGAGCCTTTTATGGTGCATTTTTCACGTATGAAAAAAAAAAACGCAAACATTGTTGGCACTAATATCAAACTCCACTAACAATACATACTTCATATGTTGCAACAGGTAGCCAACATTTCTGGAGCAAAATAGGTTTTATGGGTGTGATTTGCCAAATATTTTGGTTGCAGATATTTATGGCTTTACAGTATATAAAAAAATAATTCATTTTGATTGACACACCGAGGAAGGCATCTAGCTGCAACGCATCTGTGCTTGCTTGTCTCCCGTTTTTTAAAGAGTCTAAAATGAATAAATAAATAATTTCATGTATTATTGAAGAGAGGACAGTAATCTATTCAGCAAACCAAGATATAGCATCATCCGTACCTTGGAAACAATAATCAGGATTCTGAAGTAAAACTTAAAAAGAAACTAAGTCAGGTAAACAGTTGTTTGGCTTAAGCCTAACGTTTATTAACTTTGTTTCTTGTGTAAGTTTTACCCAAGGTGTTAAACAGAGATATGAGTGGGATTGTCTGCAGTTCCGTGCTGCTACTGTTCTAAAGACATATGAAGGCAAAGTTGACATGCCACCTAAAGCAGCGAGAGGGAAGGGTGTGCAACACTGCAATTCAGAAATGGGCAGAGCCAAAAGTGGGCTGGGCCAGTCCCAAAACCTGAAGCTGGAATTTTATATTGGGTTTTGTCACTCATTTCCAAATCCGAGTCCTGCACTACCCCATTCAAAACCAAGGCGTTCAAATCAATACATACATTAAGCACTGGCCCCCTTGTTGAAGGGATTAAGAATGTTTTATTTTTTGCTTACTTTTTTTTTCTTTAATTTGAAGACAGCCAGAGTTTTTCAAGAACAAAAAGATATGAATCGATTAGGGGACCAGTGATATTGTTGGCAATGCTAGAAGCTTAGATATATTTAAAAGCCAAGGTTAGCACTCTTTGAAATATACAGTTGTGTTCAAAAGTTTGGAAACAGCAAGATTAGGGCTGGGGATTGTATTGAAGGTTTTCCTCACTCAGTTCCCTTTCTTAATATCTTGGTACCCTGAGTGGATGATCCTCATTTGCTGTTTCCAAACTTTTGAACACTCCAGTTTATAGTTATGCACTGACACTCATCATGGGATATTGCAATTTTGGCCAGAATTAATCTATTAGGCAACTTTTTGTTGACCTGCTGCTAAGTGTTTAACTGTCAGTGTTATATGGTAAAATAATTAATTGATTTAATATAAAAATGTACACATTTTATTCCCATTTATTTGAATATACTTGTGGTATCAACAGAATACTGAATGATCGTTGGTGGTATCAGAAAGCTGGCGTGTCAGCATCGCAGGTGCCTTGCCTTGTGATAAGATGTGATTTTATTATTTTTCATTTAATGTAAAAATAAAAAAAAATGATTCATTTTGTTTAGGAATAAAAAAAAATGACTCGTATTTTAAGTGAGGTATTTAAAATGTATTCATAATGTGATGTGATTTCATTCTTTTTTTTTCATTTAGAAACAAAAAAGTGTGACTAAGGTTGTCTCAAATGCCTCTCGTTTAATTGGGACAGCCACTTACTCAGGATATTTTTAGTTCTCTCAAGCATCCCGATAAACAGGGCAGACTGTATAGTGCTTAAAGGGATACAATCATGTATATCTACCTTGTAAAGAAGCTCAAAAGGTGAAACTCTCTTATACTGTGGTGTTTGGTGAGCCAAATAAAATAGTATACATTTTTATAACATTAAAGGGATACATACAGCTATGTCATGTGTATCTACGTTGTGTATACAGCCAGATTTTCTGATTATCCCTGTGTTTTCAATTTAAGAATATATATTTTCACTGTAAATCTAAAAATATCGTTTTGAAAAGTGCTGCACTGACATTACTGAAGATTTCTGTATCAATAAAGGAAATTTGATGAAGAATTTCTCTCTCTGTCTCTCTTTCTGTCTCTGTCTGTCTGTCGCTCTCTCTCTCTCTCTCTGAGGATTGTGGGAGGGGCCTGCTGCAAGCAGGGTTTGTGAGCTGTGTGAGAGCGGTAGTGGTGAACTTATCAGCATTTACTTCTATATTTATTTATTATATTTATTAAACGTTTTTTAAAAAGTATGTTTTGTAATCTTAGTACTTTTTAAACGTTTTAGCCAGTGTGTGCCCAAAGATGGGCTCCCACTCCGTGGGTTGGGGGCTTACTAGGCGCCACGGTTTTAAAAGTTTTTCCGAAAATAATGATTCTGTTGAAGATGTGCTGCTTGCCGCAGGGGCGGGTGGTTGGTTTTGAAAAGATCAAATCCGCCTCACGGATGAACAAAGCTATAGTCGTTTTCCTTAACCAAGAAAAAAATCTGGTTAACAAAATTGTGGAAGAGGGTTTATGTTGAATGATTCTTTGGTAACTGTAACACCGTTATCTACGCCTCTTACCAATGTAATATTGTCAAATATTCCCCCTTTTATTAATAATTCATTGATTGAAAGAGAACTTTCCAGATATGGTAAAATAATGTCGCCGATCAAAATGATTCCCCTTGGATGTAAAAATCCAGAAATTAAACATGTCATGTCTTTTAGGAGACAAGTATTTTGTTTATTGCAGACGGCAGGGAGGCTGGGTTTTGACAGACATTTGTTTTTAATATCTCTTGATTGTTTTAGTGATGCAGGGTTGGAGGGTTTTTATAAGAATCTGTTATATGCTTGGAGACTTTTTAAAGATCACAAGGTCAGAAGAATCACAGAGCACACAGTGGGTTTTTGAAGAGCCCCTGTTTTTTAACTCCATTTTTAAATGTGAGTTTTTTAGCTCTGTTTTTTTATCCACTTTGTTTTTTAAGCGGTTTTACTAAACTGGGGCATTAATTTTAACCTTTTTTTTTTGGAAAGCCAGCAGGGTTTTAACCCTGCACTGAATATTAGATCAGAGCATTTCCTGGAGAAGGTGCTGAGTGATCTCCAGGCATCCCTCTGTCCGCACTCTCCCAGTTTCTGAGCAGGTTTCTGGCGGGCTGTGGCTCCAGAGCAGGAACCTCTGTTCCCCGCAGTGCTGGTCTCCCTTTCAGTGACAGTGGAGGAGGAGGAGGAGCCGGCTGGAAAGCTGCTGTCGCTTAAGAAGGTCACTGAGGTGGCTTTCCACACAATTGAGAAAAAGACATCTGTGTGAAAACCAGACATTTTAATAAGTTGAAAGACCTGGTGGACACGAAGTGGAGGGCTCACCTTGGTGTCCCTGTTGATGAAGTTCCTGTCTGGAGGGTGCTGTATAAGCTTCCCTTGCCTAAGCGCTCCAGAGACCTGCAGTGGAGAGTGCTGCATGGCATTTTTGCCACAAATCGTTATTTGAGCCGGGTGTCAGTGTCCAGTGCCCCTTCTGTCCCGCGGAGGAGTCTGTTTTCCATTTGTTTGTGGATTGCCCTCGGCTGCAGCCCTTCTTTTTGTTTTTAGAGAACCTGCTGGCTTCCTTGGGGGTTATTTTTACTAAAGCATTTTTTGTTTTTAGTGTAAAATATAGTTTTGCACGAAGGGATAGGTGCTCATTGGTTAACTTTGTCCTTGGTCAGGCGAAATTAGCTATTTTAAAATCCCGAAAAAATAAGATTTTAGCCACTGGTTTTATAAATCCCATTAGTATTTTTAGGATCCTGATGGTCTCCAGGATTAAGATGGAGTTTGCTTATTTTAAAATGGTGCACGACCTGGACAGCTTTGAGAGGCATTGGTGCATTGGGGAGGGGGTGTGTGCCGTGGTGAGGAGGGACAGCTTGTTCTGCTCATGTGAGAAACACTCTGAAAGACTGAGATCCCATTGAACTGGACTGTTTGAAAATGGAATGAGAAATGTTGGATCTGTTATGTTATTGTGCACGGTGTATTTTGTTTGTTTTGTTTTGGCTTTATTTAGTTTTTTTTATATTGTATTCTAATTTATAGAATAAAGGGCTTTTAAAAAAGTCAAAGTCTCTCTCTCTCTCTCTCTCTCTCTCTCTCTCTCTCTCTCTCTCTCTCATCAGTCTACCTAGCTATTTCTATCGTGTTATTTGAAGAAAGCTGATTCTCTTTAGATAAAGAGCTGTTTGCTGTTTTTAAATTCTCTCTTAAATTGTTCAATGCTACACAGTACATAATCAATAATTACATATAGTACATTGAACATAGCAATTTGTAATATGGAAATAAATATAAAAACATATTAACTCATTAAGTACTAAGTAACTTTACAGAAAGATTATAACACAAATAATTTACATGTCTTCTGGAAAAATAAGTACAAACTGACATAGATATATAAATAGTATATTAGGTTATTGAACAGTTCTGCTGTATTGAGTTGTCTTTCCTATACTGTGCTACCAATAACGCTACCACCAGAACCAAAATGTGTCGTGTGGGTTTTATTTGTCAGATGAATACCTCTCATCTATGACCCCTAAACATTACACACAAACTGTGTTCTGTATATTTTAACGGTATCAAAACCAGCCTACAAAAAAAGGAAACTTTTATTATTATTTAAAATGTATACGTGACATGGCGTTTTGTAGAGGGCGCGGGTTGATTCTATGGTAGTATTTTTTATTATTATTATTATTATTATTATTATTTAAAATGTATACGTGACATGGCGTTTTGTAGAGGGCGCGGGTTGATTCTATGATAGTATTTTTTATTATTATTATTATTGGCAACCTAATCAGGAACAAGTCAGCTGATTGGCCAGCTTGCATTCTGATGAGATTTCCTTTGGCATGCGTCACAAATTTCCGCCTATTTAACTTAGTGTTAGTGCGACATGAAAACAGCGGTATTATTTTCTTTAGTGCGGAGAAACTATCTGAATATTCTTACAAACATTGCTGCAGGCAAAAATCCACGTCTGTGTGTAAAATGGCATGTGATGTGCGGTATTAACACAACATCAACAAAGTGATGCTTCAGATTTGGCAAGCGAGTCAGAATCGGGGGATAGATGCAGGTAATGCATCACTCGAAAATGCTTCACACTTTCCAGACACTGGCCAAACTAGCAAAGTAAACGTTACCAATAGTGATCAACGTTTTTTTTTTAATTATTTTTTTTTTTATTTTGTGATCCTATTTTCTGTTATGAGGAGAGTAGTCTAATAAACGAAAACCAAAATGGTGTGTTTTTTTCTTTGTGCAACGTCCCTTTTCCATATTTATTTCTTGAAGAGTTTATTTAAGTTAAATTTGACAGTTTTCACTAGTGTGCACAGCTTAAAAAGAAACGCTATTGTAATTGTGTAATTTGCCACTTTGTTTATTGCGAAGAAATTACAATGGCAGGGATACGTTAGGTGTTGTATTAAGTTATGTGATTGATTAACGTATTACGTTTGACCTGGTGTCAGACCATTTTTTAAGTCTTGTAAAACACCAGATTTTTTTTTGTCTCCAGTTTATTATAGAAAGGCTTGGGAAGTTGAGAGGGGGCTGCTGTATGTTTGGCTTTATTATAGAAATACATGAAAAACTTAAGTGCATATGTCTATATTTTCTTTATTTTTCATATGATAAACTAAGTATTTTTAAGAATAAATAGCACTGCGGCACAGGCGCAGGAAATTGGCAGAGGAAACGGAGCCTGTCAAAGATCTTTTATTTGGGCTTAAACAAAACCTGTTTGGCAACAGTAAGAAATGCACCTGCGGCACGCCTCTCAAAAGATGACACGTCTTTCAAAGATGGCACGCCTCTCAAAGATGGCACGCCTCTCAAAGATGACACGTCTCTCAAAGATGACACGTCTTTCAAAGATGGCACGCCTCTCAAAGATGGCACGCCTCTCAAAGATGACACGTCTCTCAAAGATGGCACGGTGGATAGGCACTGAAGTTTATTTTCCCTCTGTTTACTGTCATGCTGTGTATTTAATTTAGAAACTTTTCATTTACATTTAAACACACTGGAGTTAGAACATGCATATTTAAACACCGTGCTACACGTTTAACCAGGCGCTTAATAAGATGCTTATACAACACAAATAAAGCGATCACTAATTGACACGCTTTCATTCGTCAACTTGAATGCTGGCTGCACAGTCATTTTTCTGAATATTTTCTAGTTTTAATAAAATTAAAATGAATAACATGCTGTTTTAACAGCATTACAGTGGATTTGTATAATTATTTGTTTGCAAGATGTCGTTTGAATATTGTGAGAGAAATATCAGGAAAAATATATTTGCTTTCTATTTTATTTTTAAATGACGATCAGACATTGTGTCATTGGAAGTAGTTATTTCTGACATGTATTAGTTGATTGGTGTAGTGTAGTGTTGCAAAGGTTTGGACATTACCTAACTTATCTGGCCTGCTAGAGAATGTAATCAGACCCCCTGCCTACAGTAAATAAGCAACACTGCTCTTTTATTAGTCTCTTGCGCCCCCTGGTGCCTATGCATTGCACAACTCGTGTATGAGGTGGGGTCAAAAGCAAAACATATACTGAAGTTTACAGCGTAGATTGTTGTCTATTGGCAATTTGTGACACCTGTACGATGTTAGTTTCTTTCTTCTTTAAGTGCAGGTAACCATTGTTTTGTATATGTCGTGTTCATTTATTTTGTACAACATTAGTCCTCCAGTATAAGGTTTCTGTTGTAGAATGTAGGTGCCATTGTTAAACATTAATAATATCTCTGCTACCCTTTAGTGGTGCATTTTGTAATTTGACATTAGAAGCGTGCATTGATTAAGC